>JAMWET010006712.1:200000-277500 GCA_024036415.1 Prochilodus magdalenae
ATAACAGCCCTCTCGAGAAAGTGTGAGTGGCAGCCTATGCTGCCAGAACCCCCAATCTATTGTTCTCTGTTTATTTGGTGATGTCTTGTTTCGAATCGTGCTACGAAGAACCAGAGGCTGCATTCTTACCTCGTCGCCCCAGCCCCCTCCCCAGACCACTTTGCTGAGGTCCAGTTGGAAGTCTTGCCCTGGTCCTCTTGCTGCATCAAATTGGCCAACCTGGGCAAACTCCACTTTCCCTTCAGCCCCCATATGCCAGTTAATGATGTCGTACGAGGCAGATGGGTCCCCGTTCTCGTCAAAATAGACCAGCTCACCCACGGGTGTTGTAAACCTCACTGCCTTGAGGTAGTACAGAAGCTGTCAACAAAAAGTCCATATCAGAATGTGCTACAAGTTGGGAAACTTTGGGAGGGGACCCTATCCCGGGTCTTGGGGACTCTATCCAGGATCCAGCACACCTGATGGTGTGTACACCGGACGGAGTCACTAAGACTGGGATTGGGAACCCCAACATGGAAAGAAAGAGACATCAGATCAATAGTGTTCTTCCTGTACCTGTTTGGGTCTTATCGGTTTCATATCAGGACACTCCCCGTTCCCAAACGGCCCCTGGCCAGGCTGGCAGTTCAGCATGTCCTGGATAGCGTTTGCAATAGCATACACAGCCTTGTACACATTATAGTTGATGTCAAAGTATGTCTCCTTCGGTTCTTCCAAGTTCTCCAAGCCTGAGCAGAGAGATCCCAGTGATCCGGGCTCGGTCCCCCCCACAAATCTGCACCCAAACAGTTCCTCCAACACATTCTGCACCAGTGGTTCCTTCAGGTACATGTCAGGACTCAGTTGGGTCAAATAGGAGCCCAAACCCTGGATGTCTACTCTTCGCAAGGCAAAGCCAATGGTGCCTGCCAAGGAGGTAGCACTCAAAGCAGAGTGCTGGCTGGAGGTGCTCCACGCTTCCGTGGCAATCCACTGCCGGTCAGTCACATTCTGTTTCACCACTTCCCTCAGCAAGACCTCCATGTCCGGGCTGATGGCAAAGGTCACCACCACCCGGGCCTTAGAGCTTTGGATTCTTTCCACAATCCTCCTGATTCTGTTTGCTGCGAAAGATTTGGGGATCACCTCGATGTAGTCCACGCACACACCTGATCCTTCCAGTTCCTGCAGTAGTAGCTGCACACCGATTTTGCCGTATGCATCATCTCCAGAGATAACCCCAACCCAGGACCAGCCCATTGAACTCAAGAGGCGGGCCATGGCTTTAGCCTGGAAGGCATCGCTGGGGACAGTGCGCAAGAAGGTAGGGTATCTGGTGCGGTCACTGAGACATGCACAGGAAGCAAAGTAGCTAACCTGGAGCAGAGAGAAGCAGGCGTAGATCATCAGTCGTAGTTTGCCATAGGTGGATAATAAAGACGAACACGTGAACCAAACACTTTGGGCACTTACCATGGGGATGCCAAAAACACCAAGCGTTTCAGCCACCACAATAGAAGCAGAGGAACGGGCATCTCCAATGATGACAGGCACGGTGGGAGCCTCGGCACACTGTTCCCAGGACACTGTCTCCTCCTGTCCCGCCACTAGTGACAGCGCAGCACTCAGGGTGCTGCCCTCAGTCAGGCAAGTGTCTGCAGCGAGGTAGCCCAGTGTCAGGTTGGGCAGCAGAGCTGGGTCCCGGTTGATTTCCTCCACGGTGAAGATCATGGTCTGAAGCCAGCCGAATGAGCGCAGGTCCGCACTGTATCAGAAAGAGAGGGACACTTTCAGAAAGAGCTTTAGCATATTTAAAGAAAGGGGAACTATCTGGCAGAAAGCCAAGGCACCCACCTTTGACAGCGGCCCGACTGTACCCTTTGCGTGAATGTGTGGTCCGGCTCCGGACCTCCAAAGTGAACTGGAAATAAACCACCAATAATCACATCACCTTCCTTATACAGGCTCCCAGAGGTGAACCGGCTCTGCAGAGCACAGGAGAGTCCCAGGGAGCGTACCCAGACCGGCCCAGCAAGGAGTCCCAGCATCCACACCCACGCATCTCCAGCCATCACTTCACCAGAGGAGAGTCACAGAGTGAGTAAAAGAGAGGCGAGTCAAGGGAGGGAGACAGGATGGAAAGGACGCTCCAATATAAAGCTGTAATTTTGCCCAGAGCTAAAAAACATAATTGGGAATCCTGGTGGAGATGGAGCAATTTTCCAGGCCCCCACCTTAAAAATAATAAGCAACGCATGTACAGAAATACAAGAAGTTGCAGTAGACCTGTCTTTACGTGCACCATCTGCGTCCCACTCTATAGTAGGATACAGATGGTGAACATTTAAAGATCAGCAGCTTGTATAAATTTGTGAGTGTGTGTTTTCAGTGATGGAGCTCCTTGATCTTAGCCCACCGGGACAATAGAGACAATTACACCAAATTAAACAATCACTGTGACATCAGGGTTAATTGCTCTGTTTTTCCAGAGCTGTGAGTGCATAATCTCTATAGTCCTCCATGATTTCTCCTCCATTTAAAACACAAAGGACCATCACAAACACCCAGGACCATCACAAACACCCAGGACCATCACAGCATCCATGATTTCAGCTTGAGAGCTGGCCTCACTAGGTCAAAGCCAGGGCAGAACTAACATCATGACTGGGGTATATGGAAGCATGCAGGAGCTCAAGAAAAGGGCTTAGAAGCTGCATGTTATTCAGGTGGGAATCATCAACTGGAGACGCCATATTAATAGCAAGTCACCAAAATTTTAGGAATTCCTCCCATATATCCCAAAAGGCCTTTCAAGATTTCACACCCCTACTCAACCCATGTGAGTATTGTCAATACCATAAGCAGCAAGCCAAGAGACTCAATATTGCAAGCTCACCAGACATAAACATGAGTCACCTTAAGTGTTCAAGGTGGTAGTAACTTCAGGCACCTGCAGATGGCGCTGCTACAGGAGGATGATGGGGCTATACATCCCTGCGGGGTGTGAGTGACGGGATCCATAGATGGAGAAGAGGTGCTACAGTGCAGGGAATGTCTTGTTCCATGTGTGGAAAACGCTCCAGAGCAGATGTTAATGATTGGCTAACAGGAGTGACTGCATGTGGGCGTGGCCAAAGACCATAGTGTGAAGGAAGTAGCTGAATCTGCAGGTGTATGGAAGCGTACGGTCATACGGGTCTACCAGCAGTCGGAAAATCCCAGATTACAGGGAATTCTCCTCGGGATTGTGCCAGGGAAGGCCTCCACCAAATCTGGACCAATTCTTTGATGGAAGAGTGTCTGAACACTGATGTGGCCTACATCCAGAAACATGTCCAGTCCATGCCCAATCCAATCACTGTTATTGGTGCTCATGGAGATATTATACGCTATAAGGTACAGTTCAATCACAGGAGATTTATTTTTTTGTCTGCTGAGCTTATTAAATTACATTAAAGTAAACTAGCAGTGTAAAGAGTGGTACATCTCCTAGGAAACCTAAACCCAACTCCATGACGTTATCAGTAGGTCATTGATGAGGTCATTTTATAAGTTATAGCTGGTATATGTGCGTACATATAGACTTGGGATAGGAAGGACTGAGTGGGAATTTTCTGAACCGATCCCATGCCTTGGATGTAAGGAGGTATGTTGGCATGACTGAAGTGCCCCCCCTGGAGACATACGCATGTATAGGTGGATCTAAAGAAACCCATCCCCCTGCTACTGATGATATTTTGTTAGCTTGGTTCTCACCCATGTGTTGCTGATTGTACTCTAGACACCTAAAGAACATGGACTGCAGGAATTCGGGGCGTGCTTTAAATGGGGCGTACACCGTTTGGTCACAGTCCAGTAACCCAGACCTGTTCTCTTGTCACAAGACAACACATGACCCCACAGGGGTACCCGAGACCTCGTCACACGACGGCGCAATCTGTCAAGCGTTCAGAAGAGGCATGAACGTAGATGACCTTCTCGTCTTGAGCTCCGGAGTGTAGTGTCCCACCTATAGCAGCACAAATGAAATAGGACCCTTCTGAAGGAACAGTAGGAGGGGTCTTTCTTTAGCTGGCTCCCCCATTGCAGAAAACTACACGTCTGATTGTAGTGCTCTCGCAGGCAATTGCAGACTAACTGTGCTCTCCATTGATCTTCAGTTCATTTCATGCGATCAGCCGCTTTCATAACAAACAATCTTTCTGCTTATTTTCAGCCATAAAGTCTGGACAAAAGCAGATCTTATTAATATATATACACAGTTATTCTTATTACATACATCATCAACAGAATAGCTGCACCCAGAAGGAAGTGTGGGATGGCGGTGCTGTTGGGAAGGAAGATAAAGGTTACCAGGAATGATAGATGGTGATGAATTTAGACTGATATGATGAATATTAATTGAGCTACACATACAGAAGTGGTGTCTCGCAGTATGGCGTCACGCCAGACATCTCAGCATTGAGCTGTAGAGGTTCCTAATGGTGTCATCCCATCCCGTGCAGCTTGAATATACTCACCCAGTTCCACCTCCTTGTATCTTCATTCACTGTCCACTGTGTCAGCTCCACTGAGCATATGGGAACAGTACAGACTGTAGACTGTCCAGTTTCTGTATACTTTGCTTTCTCGATGAGCTGGTGGTCAATGGTCAGTACACCCACATGACCATCACAGAACGAGTGGATCGGACACAGCTGTGCTGCTGGACTGTTTAAACACCGTGTCCACTCACTGTCCACTCTATTAAACACTCCCACCTTGCTGGTCCACCTTGTAGATGGACAGTCAGAGACGATAGCTCATCTGCTGCTGCACAGTGCAGTGTTGGTCATCCTCTAGTCCTTCATCAGTGGTCACAGGACGCTGCCCCACAGGACACTGCCAACAGCATGCTGCCCCACAGGACGCTGTTGGCTGCATAGTTTTGGTTGGTGGACGCTTCTCAGTCCAGCAGTGACTCTGAGGTGTCCAGTAGCACTCCTGTATCTGATCCACACACACTAACACACCACCACCACATCACTGCAGTGCTGAGAATGATCCACCACCTGCATAGTACCTGCTCTGTGGTGGTCCTGTGGTGGTCCTGACCATTGAAGAACAGGGTAATACAGTATACAGAGAAACAGATGGACTACAGTCTGGACCTGTAGAACTACAGAGTGTCCTATATGGTCAGTGGTCAATGTAGATACAAAGTACCTAATGAAGTGTGAACGTCTCCATCATGTATGGCTTTTTAAAAATAGGGTAGTCCTAAAACTACTGTAGTACAGTATCTCAGCCATGAGGCAGTGTATTTACAACCATCCGAGGCATCTAGTTGCCAGCACTGTGGTCAGTTCTGACTCTAGGTTTCTCTAGAATGTCTTAGTTCACATATGAACGACTGAAGTATGCTAAAATATTGAGTAATTAGTGAAAATCATCTTTAAGATCATATTTTTGACCTTCTTGCAAATCTTCTTGTGCTAAGAAATTCAGCCGTTGCATTCTGGGTTTGCATTGGAGGGGTCTGTCATTCGCTTGCTCATGCCCGCATACGCCAGGCGCTGAGAGTCAGTAGGGTGTCAGCGGCAGAGCACTTCTCTCCAGCAGAAGTAGAAATGTAAATCAGATGGAAATTTGCACCCCACTGAAACGGCACCCACTCGCACGCTGCGTTTGTGTTTTGGCGGTGACATGTTTTCCTCAGAGGTTAAAACGCAAGGTCAGTCCGGCACAAGTTATTTTTAGGTTAAGTGCCTCACTCAGCGGTGCAATTGCACCAGCCTCGGCCCTTTTATCTCAGAACAGGCTGAATAGAGCATTCGCTGTTTGGCTTTGAGAGTAGCTGGTGCTGAGAGCGCTGACTGCTGTAGGTCTCCAACTAATCATCACTCAATCTGTGGTTTACCTGCTGCTGCTGTTGTCGTCTCTTAACGGGAGCCGGAGAAGAACCCCGGGATCATAAGACTTGATGCTCAAAGCTGATGTTTCTTTTGTCGTCTCAAAGGACAACAAAGAGCTAGTGTCTCGATTTGTCTGCTGAGTAAAGCCTGGTTTAATTTCACACAGATGGAAATAAAGGTCTCAGTTGGGGAAGAAGCAGTGTTTATAAGACGTCACAGAGGCAGCACAGACGGAGAACATGCCAGCTGGGGCCTGATCTTCATCAGCAATACATCTATACCTGATGTACTGTTGATTTACATTATTAGATACTCTGATAACACTTTACTCTGGAGTGCTCTTCATAAGGCTACATAACACCGACATAAGCTTGTCATGACAACTGACATAACCCTACATGAATGTTTAGAAGTGCTCGGTGGAAAAGCCGTCATCTGTTCTAAAGGTTAAATCAAAGTGGCTTTTATAATAGATGCCACCTATTAATAAGCATCTACTAACAGTTATGGAGGGTTATATCAGTTGTCATGACAAGCTTATGTAGGGGGCACATAGCCTACAGTAAAGTGGTACGGGTACTTTTCTCAATAGAATGACAAAATAGAACGGCTCATTTACATAAATAATACAAACATAAATAATACAAACAAACAAAAAATCATGAGGAATAAAAATGTTCTGATAAACGAGGTTTTTAAGTGAGTTTTAAAGGTGGAAAGAGAGGGAGAAGTGTGAATAGATGAAGGTAAGGAGTTCCAGAGTGTGGGGGCAGCAACACTAAACGACCTGCCACCCATAGAGGAAAGCCTGAACCTAGGAACAGCCAGGAGACCAGACTCAGAGGACCATAGCTTACGATAACAATGTCACTATGAATTCCCCGTCCGGTAAAATTAAAGGTGTATAGCATCAAATTAAATTCATTTGTATAGGATCATTACACATATGTATGCACATCATGGAAAACCTTGCTGAGTAGAATCTGGTTTCTGTATCTCATTCACTTTTAAGTAGCCTACATAGACTGGAGCTGATATACGTAGATAGCAGGTTAGGCCCATTCAGCCCAAACGTGTGGAAACCTACAGTGCACTGGTCAGCTAGAAGCTGGGTATAAAGATGTATGGACTTTGTCCCGTGAAATAACATTGACTTAATATGTCCAATAAATTACATCGTTCCCAAAATAATGGCTTTTTATATCAAAACAATGACTTATTATATCAAAATAATGGCTTATTATATCAAAAATAATGGTTATTATATCAAAACAATGGCTTATTATATCAAAATAATAGCTAATTATATAAAAAATAATGGCTTATTATATCAAAATAATGGCTTATTATATCAAAATAATGGCTTATTATATAAAAAAAATGGCTTATTATATCAAAATAATGGCTTATTATATCAAAACAATTACTTATTGTATGAAAATAATGGCTTATATCAAAATAATGGCTTATTATATCAAAACAATTACTTATTGTATGAAAATAATGGCTTATATCAAAATAATGGCTTATTATATCAAAACAATTACTTATTATATCAAAATAATAGCTTATTATATCAAAATAATGGCTTATAATATCAAAACAATGACTTATTGTATCAAAATAATAGCTTATTATATCAAAATAATGGCTTATAATATCAAAACAATGACTAATTATATCAAAATAATGGCTTATTATATCAAAGCAATGGCTTACTCTATCAAAATAATGGCTTATTATATCAGAAATAATGGCTTATTAATATATTTAAAAAATGGCTTATTATATCAACATAATCACTTAGTATCTCAGAACAAAGACTTAAAGTCTTACTGATGTCAAAATGATGATATCTTCTATTCCGAAATATTGACATGCTCTATTTTGTATATCAATAACTGCATGTATTTAATGAATTCATTAAATTCATATATGTATGAATGTAAGTCATACTCAGTGTATGTATTTAATGAATTACGTTTACGTATTAATACGGATATTAACCACTACAGTCTGGAACATAGATTCTGTTGGCACATTTCTGCTCATGTTTAAGGATGGTAGAGAGTTCAGAAGGTTCTAGGTTCTAGATGTGCATATTCTCTACATTGTCTGAAATTCCTATTAACCTAATTTGCTAAATCATAATACCTGGTTCACCCTCTCCAGCTCAAAAACGGTTAATGTTTGCTGGTTTGTGTTCACTTTTACTTGTATGCATCATTTGAGCCTAGCAGCTGATTTCAAAATGAATGGACCAATAGAAAATGGTCCAAACCTGCTTGGAAAAAAGTCTGTTCATTGACTTCCAATAGAATTACATTAGGTTTTGGCCTCTCCTGTAAAGTTGGTGTTGGATGTACAAGCTCTTTAAGCTCTTTCATTTAACCTTAGCCCACTAGTTGAATGTCCTTAAATCTGGAGCTATATTCTTTTATACAGTGACTAAAATTTAAAGATATTCGTTTTTTTTTAATATTTTTAATATAATATAATAATATTTTTAAGTAAAAGTTAATTTTAAGAAAAAGGTCATTAGTTCAACACAAGTCAGCAAACATAAACCATTTTGAAATACTGGGTATATATATTTTTTAAAAATAGCCATTGTTTTTCTCAAAATAACCATTTGAAGTAATATAAAAATAGTTATTGTTTTGAGAGAGTAAACTAATATTTCAAAATTGTTAGGTAAAATGTAGAGAAAATAAATCATTTTGGGATTCTTATTTAATATTTAATGTTTAAGTTACTGAAATTTACAGAAAATAATTTTTAAGTTCTCAGTTAATTTCTCCAAAAAATATATCTACCATTATGTTGAAATAATTCATTATTTTGTGATAGTAACAACAATTTTAATATAAACATAGTAAGTATTTTGAGAAAATAAACAATTATTTTAAAAGTACTAAGCAAATTCTAAAGAAAATACATTAGAAATTTTAATTAAGTAAATTTATTATGGTAATGTTTGCAAAACGTAAGTTGATTATTTAAGATAATAAGTCATTTGTACATTCTAAGTTAATATTTCCAAAAAAATATTAGCCATTATTTTGAAAAAGTAAGTCATTATTTTAAGTAAGTCTTTATTTTGAAATACTAACTAACATTTAGGGACATTATTATATAAATTAGTAATTATTTTAAGAAAATCAGCAGTTATTTCAGAAATATTAAGTGAAATTCAAAGAAAATAAGTTGGTTAAGTTTAAGTTAATATAAAAAAATAAAACTAAGATGCTAAGGTAATATGTTAGGAAGATGAGTCTGTATGTCAAAAGAATTTTTTGCCTACCAAAGCCAGAAATGCTTTCATCAAGCCTTGAACTTTAAGAAGATATGTCAGGGATTTCCTTCTTTTCTGCCTTATGAAGGTCAAACAAATATCAGGTCTCTTATCGGACTCACCTTATCGGACCGTCTGCCTGCACCCACCCGCGGAAATATCTTCTGCTAGAAGTAGAAGCCTCCATGCAAGTTCACCACGCTAACCAGGCTGGTTTTGTATCAGTAAACAAGGCACGTGCGCACGCCCATCTGCGTCACCTGGAATAACAAAAATCTACCTGTTTTGTCCTTTTACCAGAGGGAGATAGCGCAGAGTCAAGGCAGCTGTCACCTGCATTAGGCCTGTAATAGTCTAGGCCTAATTGGCAACCTGTTACTCCTAAATTAGTATAGCCCCCTAGTGAATAGCCGTGTCGGCCTTGCAGGCTATTCTGGCAGTGGAGGGAGGTTTCTGAGCTGGCAGAACAGACTTTTGCCACACTAGATTACTGTGTGCATGAGAAAGGTCTGTAAAATTGATTTATCAGAGCTGTCTCGGGCCTCTGCCTCATTATCCTTGCCTGTATGAGCTCCATTTCAAGTGAGGCTCAGATTTATTAAGGTGAAGTCAGAACTCTTCCGCCAGAGCCAATTCCTCAAGCCTGGACCCCCTAGAACAATACAGGTGCACTGATGTATCTTTCGCTCGCTCGCTCACTCGCTCTCATATTGAGTGCTTTGGTTGATGTGAAGTGCTTGCTGCTCGGTGTAGTGTGTGTATGTAAGGGGGAGAGAAGATGTGAAGGGGTTGTGGAGAGCCAGACACTTCCCAAACATCAGGTGCTAGGAAGGATGCTGTTGCTATGGCGACTAGAGGAACCGCTGGGCTCTTTTGGCAATTAGCGGTTCTGTAAGATGAGCCTGGCTTGTTTTTGGGCGGTGTGGGTGTGAGATTTACCATGTGAGGTCTCCAGAAAGTTGACGGCTAATAGGCTTTCGTAACGTGGTCCCAGCAAAGTGGGACTCTGCCGTAAAGGTGGGGTAGGTGTTTCTTGAGTAGGGTTTTGTAGGTGTTTCTTGCTATGAACCTACATTGTTTTGGTTGTCAGGTTTATCAGTCGGATGAGCTAATAAAGGCTAGCTAGCTAGCTAGCTAAGTGTGAACCTGCTCAGCTAAGGCAAACTGGCTATGATAGTCATTTGGATGAGCCAATAAAAGCAGCTAGCTAGCTAAGTGTGAAGCTAAGGCTAGCTAAAGTGAAGTAGCTGTGATTGTGATTTGTTTTAGGGGCCTGTATACACATTTGACCCCAGAAATGACTATTTACACCAGACTTAATCTCCCTGTAAGGAAGTGCATCCTTAAATGAGATTCAGGCTACCCCACTGCGATGACCTCTGAAAGCTAGACCATGGCTGTATTTGAAATTTTATACTACATACTACTCGCATACTAAATCTGCCTAAAAGTAATATATGGTATGTAGTATGTGACCAAACTGTAAATCTGTAGTGCGTTAAGGATACCTGGATGGTGTTCTACTCCAGTCAGAGTTTCTAGTATACAGTGGGAGCTATCTTCATGGTGTATCCCATCATGCAAAGCAGCCTCACCAGCTCTCAGCCTGCTTCAGACAGAGAAAATGGCAGCCAACTCTGGATATAAATGTGAGTGTAGTAACAGCTAGGCTAACCGTATCTCAGGTGTACTGAACAGCGTTAGCAGCAGCTAGCTCTAAACAGTGGATACAGTAATAACAGCTCTGAGGTAAATGTGAATGTAGTGATTGTAGTGGGGTGTGTGTTCATCAGAATGAGCCTCAGAAAGTTAAATATAAAGGTCTGAAGATTAATAAAAGATGAACTCGCTTTAGAGGTTCAGTTTTAGAGTGAAATAGCTGAGGGGAGCTAACAGCTAGGCTAACCGTATCTCAGGGGAACTGAGCAGCGTTAGCAGCAGCTAGCTCTAAACAGTGGATACAGTAATAACAGCTCTGAGGTAAATGTGGGTGTAGTGATTGTAGTGGGTGTGTGTTCATCAGAATGAGCCTCAGAAAGTTAAAATATACAGGTCTGAAGATTAATAAAAGATGAACTCGCTTTAGAGGATCAGTTTTAGAGTGAAATAGCCGAGGGGAGCTAACAGCTAGGCTAACCGTATCTCAGGGGAACTGAGCAGCATTAGCAGCAGCTAGCTCTAAACAGTGGATACAGTAATAACAGCTCTGAGGTAAATGTGGGTGTAGAGATTGTAATGTGCATGTTTTTCATCAGAATGAGCCTCAGAAAGTTTAATATACAGGTCTGAAGATTAATAAAAGATGAACTCGCTTTAGAGGTTCAGTTTTAGAGTGAAATAGCCGAGGGGAGCTAACAGCTAGGCTAACTGTATCTCAGGTGAACTGAGCAGCGTTAGCAGCAGCTAGCTCTAAACAGTGGATACAGTAATAACAGCTCTGAGGTAAATGTGGGTGTAGTGATTGTAGTGGGTGTGTGTTCATCAGAATGAGCCTCAGAAAATTAAATATACAGGCCTGAAGATTAATAACAGATGAACTCGCTTTAGAGGTTCAGTTTTAGGGTGAAATAGCCGAGGGTAGCTAACAGCTAGGCTAATCGTATTTCAGGTGAACTGAGCAGCGTTAGCAGCAGCTAGCTCTAAACAGTGGCTACAGTAATAACAGCTCTGAGGTAAATATGAGGTAACTGGTCATGTGAATGTATTAGTATACCACACTGTGGGTCACTGTACTTCTCACTGTACTGTATACCACACAGAGTAATGTACCATTCTGAATACAGGCCTGTGGAATACCCCTCATTTTTAGGCCAGTAGATCCCTGCTTGTGTTTTATCAATAAATGGGTTTGTAGTATTTTCCATATGTTTCCAAATGGTGTCTTTATAATAAAGTTTGCTGGCCCAGAAATCACATTGTTCGAAACCACAATACAGAAAAATACATACGCTACTTTTTGTGCTTTAATTGTTCACCCCACATACCTTCTTCTCAGAGAGGCAGAGAATAACAGCGTGCTTGTTCAAAGATATTTCCGTGTTTGTACAAAAACACCAACTTGTTGACCTGAAAATTGGACCAGATTGAGCCTGCAATGGACATATGGCTCTCATAAGCAGTCCCGTCTCCCATGCATTCCCAGCCCCGCGGCCCTTTCTCTTAAAAGCCCACTCTGACATTTGAATGCTTCAACGCTCTCCAGGTGTAAAGCCACATTTACCCACCAGGACAATTACCTGCTAATACCACCCAACCTAAAAGCCCACCAATCTCTCCAGCACATAGGAAGAGAGAGCTGCACAGCCAAGCAAAGCTTAAGGAAACATCTGGTGTGGCTTCCAGGCCCATAGATCTTAATAAAAACTCACACTCTGGTGCAGAATAATGGTTGTGTGAGCACTGCACTGTAGTTTGCCATCAGCCCCGCTAGCTCAAGGGCCGCTGTATTTGCGTAATGGTGCCCACAAATATCTGAGGAACGCGGTGTGCTGACCCTGAGGCATGACATGTTCTCTCCTCATGTACAGAGCACCAAGCCCCATGAAATATAGAGCTGTATTGCTGGCTTATAGGTGGGAGTTGGAAGTGCTGCAGGTTTGGAGCTGTGGAGAATGCCCTCTGGTATAAATTCCTTATCGTTGTCGTATGCAAGTCGGTAGCTGAACTCTACGTACTAATCTAAGCCAACAGTCAAGGAACTGTTGATTTGAGGGCAGGAGCTCCTCAGCCTTTCGTGGTTTTGGCTGCAATCCCATGCAGAACCACAAGGAAGCGCACTATTGCACTGGCGCTGTGTTCCTGGGGGGAACCTAACGAGCTAATCTATCACCTCCTGCCACTATTTCGGCCAGGTCTGCTGTATTTATCAATGCATACCATCCTGGCAGTTATCTTCTGTCTACAGACACGGCATAACCACTAGCCTTATTGGTAAAGTTAATATCTGCATATGCTGGGATATTGGTTAGGATCAGGAAGTGCTGTTTGTGTAAGTTGTTCGATCAGCATTTTATGGATTTCAAAAACTGTGAGATATACAGCACTGTGCAAAAGTCAGAGACCATTCTTTATTTCTTTAATGTCCACTGAAAGCCTAGAAAACTACATTTCCCAGAATCCCTCTCATGACATCAACACCATGCCCATCAGTGAGCAATCACAAACTCGAACTGCCATTCTGTTCAACCTCACCTGAGTACTGATTCACATCACCTGTTGGCTATGGGCAGGTCTGTATATATACCTGTTCGGACTATTTGCCTCTAGGTGAGGTTTTGCCAACGCTGCGTTGCTTGCTGAACGGTCTCCCTGGTGTTTTACCAGTTTACCATGTATGATCTTACATTAGTCGTCTGTTTGTGTGTCTCCTGATTGTCCCTGCTTGGTTTGTTGGCTCTGGTTTTGACTCTTGCTTGTTCTCTTGGTTTTGGCTCGGTCCCTTATGGGTTATTGTGTTCTGGTTTCTGGCCAACTCTTTGGCTTCTGACCCACACATTCTACCTGAGACCAGTTATTCTCTTAGGTCTGCGAACGTTATCGATTAGCCTTTAGCCATTATGCATCTTCCACAGAAGCTTCAACAGCCTTATATAATATTACAGTTTCCGGTATTTAGTTCGTCCACCCTTTTCTTCTACTCAGCTTCTGTTCTAGGTGCATTTCCTTTCTCAGAGATGAGCTTCTTGAACAGCTACACATCCTTGCAGAAACCCAAGTGTTGAGGTGTCTTCTCACAGTGGAGGGATGGACAGAGCTGTTTATCTGATGGGGGACATTGTTGACGGGTCTACCGGTTCTTCCAGGTGGTTGTTAGGAGTCCCATTTTCTTAGTAGTTTTTGAACTCCAGTTTAGGGCACTCCTGTTGAAGTCCTTGGACTTCTAGCCCTCTCAGAAATATCTACCTAAAGGAAACTGTTCTCCTTAAGTGTTTTGGCCTTATGGTCATTTCCATAGACAGAAGTCAGTGTTAGACTAATTAATGACCTTCTGTTAAAGACTGATGGACCATGAGTAACACTGGAGTCTCCTCCTTGATTAAGGGTCTTATTCCAGAATTGATAATAGGACATTAGAGCCGTAATAAATCATGTTACTTCTACTTGAGTATTTACTTTCGTACTTTGGTCCACCCACTGCTTGCATGCATGTGGACATTTCCACCAAACAGGTGCCCAGGTCCTCAAAGCATACATAACATAGGGTAGCTATAAATATTTAATTTAAATTAAACTCAATATGAAATAAATATTAAGCCATTTTAAAATGAAACATGCATTTGTTTTAGTTCACAGAAATCATTGGGCCCCCTCTGAAGGACTAGAAGTCTCCAGGGATTAGATGTTGGTGTAGAATATAAGCCAAGCTGCAAGCATGAGCCTTCATTTGCAGTATAGTTACCCCAGTGTACTTCTTCTATATATATATATATATGTATATGTGTATATGTGTATATGTGTGTGTGTGTGTGTGTGTTTGTGAGGAGGGTGGTGAGTGGGACAGAATGTGTGTGGATGGCTAAGTGGGAGTGCTGAGTGTTACAGAGAGTGTGTGTGCCTGACAGATAACAGATCGCGGAACGCTGTGAGCTGTGGGCGATGTACTGCCCGGCCTTCCAGACATGCCATGGCCTTGCGCCACCACATTCCAGTGACCCTGCACCGCAGGGGGGGTCACCCAAGGGTCAACCCACAGCAGGTATCATATCAAGGGAACCAGCAAACGCCTGCAGAGAAGGTGTGGAGGCCAGTTTTGGACAGTTTTATAGGCAGTCCTGAGAAGTGGTCCCCTGCCCTGGACACCCCTGTGCATGTACCCCTCTCTTTCTGAGAATCGTGAGCAAGGTAAGGCTGAAACTTCAGCGCCTGGACCCTGCTGCTGCTGACTTCTGGAGTGGGAAAGGTCAAGCTGCTGGTGTGGCAGGCTGCCCAAACTTTAAGCCCACTCCCCCCACCTCTCTCTCTTACTCAGTCTACCTATGTATATACACCCAACAGCCACTTCATTGGGGCATCTTGCATCTACAGTCAGTTCCTCATTGTATCTGCTCCACCGACCATATAGGACACTCTGTAGTTCTACAGGTACAGACTGTAGTCCATCTGTTTCTCTGCGTACTGTATTACCCTGTTCTTCAATGGTCAGGACCCCCACAAACAGGTGGGTGGTGGATCATTCTCAGCACTGCAGTGACACTGACATGGTGGTGGTGTGTTAGTGTGTGTGGTGCTGGTGTGAGTGGATCAGACACAGCAGTGCTGCTGGAGTGTTTAGACACTGTGTCCACTCACTGTCCACTCTATTAGACACTCCTACCTTGCTGGTCCACCTTGTAGATGGACAGTCAGAGGCGATAGCTCATCTGCTGCTGCACAGTGCAGTGTTGGTCATCCTCTAGTCCTTCATCAGTGGTCACAGGACCCGGTTGGGGGACGATTCTCAGTCCAGCAGTGATACTGAGATGTTTCCAGCTGAGAATGATCCACCACCACATAGTACCTGTGGTGGTAGAACTACAGAGTGTCCTATATGGTCAGTTATTACGGCTCTAATGTCCTATTATCATTTCTGGAACAGGACTCTTCATCAGCTCAGTGTAGGTGAAGAGACTCTAGTGTCTCTCAGTCCACCAGTCTTTAATAGAAGCTCATTCATTAGTCTGACACTGACGTCTATGCAAAAGATCATAAGCACAAACACTGAAGGAGAACAGGTTCCATTAGCCAGAACCATAAAATAACTTTTTTTTCTAAATAAGATTGATTTGGAACTCAGTTATGAGTTAAATTTGATTAAAACTTAAAAACTTCAAACATGGATTTACAAATGAGATTGCCTTTGCTATGTTGGATCCGTTTTTACGCATATAAGCTGAAAGGAACGTCAGATTTTGCATAATGTAGAGGAGTAAAAAGATATTTGAGTTTGAAACATAATGGCGTTAAAGTAAAAGGTCATACTACAGTAAAGTACAGATACTTACAGTACAAAACTACTTAAGTACAGTAACGAATTACATTTACTTCATTACTGTCCACCGCTGTGGAGAGGATATGCTAAATGGAAAGTATTTGAGAGTGTACTTGCTGAAACTGGGAAGCTCAGAAGGTAAAAGCCACTGCATGGGAAAGACGGGCGAGGTTTGCTAAAGGGCGTCAGGACCTGGCTCGGCTCCTCTCACTCTTTTGGATCTGGAGCACACTCCTGCAGTTCTACACACTCAGCTGCTTGGCTGCTTCTCACCTTCTCCTGTGTCAGTGATTGGCCATAAGAGAGCATAATCTACCAGCACATTTGCCCTTTCGTTGACTTTGGCCATGCTAATTGCTTTAGCATGTATCTGTGTCTTTTTTCACGGATCTCAACAGCCCAAATCCTCACCTCCACCCGCATCACCCCTGTTAGAGGGACCCAACAAACTTTACAGGGGGAGGCAATGTGCTTCTCTGCAGCACCGAGCTGGGAAAGAGAAAGAGGCGTGTGGTTACAGCGCCTGCAGGAGTGTGGCAAGGGGTGCTAATCGTGCTTGAGCGGCGTCAGCCCTCAGACTGCTTTCTCTAGTAAAGCTGGCTTGTAGGAACAGGGAAATATTTATGGGATCATAATTGAAATGGGTTGTAGAATCATTAAACAGGCCAGCCGAGGGTATGCAAAGTTCAGATTAGGTGGTGGTGGTCAGAACAGTACTAGCAGGAGTGCTAGGAAAGCTAAAGTCTAAGCACAGGCAAGATCGCCGGAAAAACAATCGGTCTCCGTCTGCCTATAGACTCAAAAACCAAGATCATTTAGTTTCTAAACAAACTTTGATATTGAAATGAGTTTCAATACAACAGACCAGGTAAAATTAGCTCCAAATTACTGGCCATTCAGTTGACATGCAAGCTACCACTTAACATCCTCACCAAAAAAAGATTTAGTTTGTGTGTTTGGATCCATAACAATAAAACACATTGTCATTTTTAATTACATTAGCTTAGCATAGACATCTTTAGCATGAAAATAAATAAATCAATAAATAAATACAATTATACCGTTTGGTAACGCATGTCTTTTAGCTTTTATTAGATTCTGTTTGTTGTAGAAAGGTGCATAATTCTGTTCATCAAAATGAAACTCACCTACCAAAAACAATCCACACATGTGGAGATAGTTACTTGTTGCTTGCTTCCTCTGTGGTGTCCACAGTAAAGTAGTATCTATTGAAAGACTCAGTGACCCCTAGTGAATTTGGTTAGCCTAATATACAGTACCTATGCCAATTGGTAGAGATGACACAATCAGGATGAATTAAGTTCAACACCTTTATTATTAAGATATAGTGACCCAAACTGCGCTCCACCAAAACGATGAGCAGGAGTGATGTATCCTTTAGTGGGATTAAATGTATGGAAGATGAATTAGCAGTGTTTGAACTTTAACTTAATAAAACTGACCTTTGGTACAGATGGAAGTAGAGCAAGTCATTAGTTGTGAGTTGTACAGCATCAATACATGTATACATACAAATCTCTGCAGCAAAATGACTGCTCGATATTAATAACTTTCTAATTATGACAATCTTCATTGTTTTTTTACAGTATGTATTTAAGATTACAATATATATATAAGATTTTAAAATATGTCCTTTGATGTCACCTGACATCATCATCCTGAAAGGGTTAATAACAGGATACAGATTTTACAAACATCAGGTAACAAGAATTATAGCTTCACACGATGTTTCCTATTTCCTTAGCCAAAAGATACACTGTATGGAAAGGTCAAAAGTATTGGGACACCTATATGTTAAACCCAAACATATGAAGTGGGACATCATGTTAGGCCTTCCTGGAAGTTCTTGCTTTATTACTGACTACAAATACGAGGGGTGGGACATTATTTAAGGCCTTTTGGAAGTTCTAGATATATCACTGACGACAAATATAAAGGCTGGGGTGTTACTCTAGGCCTTTTGGAAGTTTTAGATTTATTACTGACTACGAATACGAGGGGTGGGACATCACCTAAGACCTTCTAGAAGTTCTAAATATATCACAGACTACAAATATGAAGTGTGGGACTCACTCTAGGCCTTCTGGAAGTTCTAGATACATCACTGGCTACAGATATGAAGGGTGGGACATCACTCTAGATATATTACTGACTACAAATGCAAGAGATGGGGCATCAATCTAGGCCTTCCTGGAAGTTCTTGATTTATTACTGACTACAAATACGAGGGGTGGGACATCACTAAAGGCCTTCTAGAAGTTCTAGATATATCAGTGACTACAAATATGAGGGACTGGACATTACGCTTTTTGGAAATTCTAGATATATTACTGACTACAAATATGTAGGGTGGGATATCACGCCACGCTTTCTGGAAGTTCTTGATTTATCACTGACTACAAATATGAAGGGTGGGACATCATTCTAGATATATCACTGACTACAAATGCAAGAGATGGGGCATCAATCTAGGCCTTCCTGGAAGTTCTTGATTTATTACTGACTACAAATACGAGGGGTGGAGCACCACTAAAGGCCTTCTAGAAGTTCTAGATATATCACTGACTACAAATATGAAGGGCGTAGGATCTGACTACATATAGGTGCTTAGGAGTAGCCTATGGAAACTGAGGTCCTTCAAGAGGCCCTTCTGTCTAATGAATAAAGACAACGACAGACAAAGGTTTCGCAATACCCATTTATTATTAAAACAAATTTCTCTTCTTGAAGATGCTTATTATTACAAAGTATCTAAATACAGGCATCTGAGGTATATCTGTCTGCGTGTGGACAAGCCGAGATGGATCTTGTCAGACTCAAGTGTTGAACAGAGACTAAATGAACAGAAGCTGAATGTACTGAACAACATGGAGGCCCTTGAGGTGTACATGTAAATAAACAAATGCCGAAAGAAAAAAAGAGCAGATTATGTGGTATCGGGTTGAGAAATCCAGTGATTAATGATTCATAGCTTTCCTTCAACAGAAGCCCAATAACTGCAGAAAGAGGAAGAAAATATACATCTCGTACAACTCATAAACGAGTTACGCATCTCGTACAACTCATAAACGAGTTACGCATCTCGTACAACTCAAGCAAGACAAGCAAGTTAGCTGTACCTGGGGTCTGTCTCACAAAGCAGGGTTCCTTGTTTAGCCAGCTAGCTCACCAACTGCCAACTTAAGCTTGATAGACACAAAGTGAGTCGCCTTGAGTGTTTAAGGTGGTAGTAACTGCAGGCTCCTGCAGATGGCGCTGCACGAGGATGATTAGGCTATAAATACCTGCGGGGTGTGAGTGACGGGATCCATAGATTGGGAAGAGGTACTACAGTGCAGGGAATGTCTCGTTCAATGTGTGGAAAACGCTCCAGTGCAGATGTTAATGATTGGTTAAAAGGAGGGGCTGCATGTGGGCGTGGCCAAAGACCATAGTGTGAAGGAAGTAGCTGAATCTGCAGGTGTATGGAAGCGTACGGTCATACGGGTCTACCAGCAGTGGCTACAATCCCAGTCTACAGGGAATTCTCCTCGGAATTGTGCCAGGAAAGGCATCCACCAAATCTGGACCACCTGTGTAATTCTTTGATGTAAGAGTGTCTGAACACTGATGTGGCTACATCCAGAAACTTGTCCAGTCCAAGCTATCCAATCACAGCTGTTATTGGTGCTGGTGGAGGCATTACACGCTATTGGGTACCTATCGGTCACAGGGGACTCATTCTTTGTATGGTGAGCTTATCCTGCTTAGCTAACCTGTATCAGGGCCAGTCAAATCCAAGCCCAGGCTCTCCAAGCCTGAGATATACAGCCGAGAATAAGTAAGTGACCCACCGGTATAAGCTGGTTGGGCATCTCATCCCATCCCATTCCCGTTCCAAAGGTATTCATATAGAGTTGCCCTCTGGGAATTTTAATGTCCATTGAGACTAAAAGGCATTTGTGAGGTCAGGAACTGAAGTTGAATGAGATGGTCTGGCTCAGAATCAACATTGCAGTTCATCCCATAGTGGGCCACTGGAGTTCCTCCACACCAAACTCATCAAACCACGTCTTTATGGAGCTGGCTTTGTTCACAGGGGGACACAGTCCTGCTGGACCAGGAAAGGGTTCTTCTCCCACAAATGCTGTAGCATCAACAACAATCTTTACTGGAGCCCAAACCCTGAACCCCCACCCTAGACCCCATCATCCCCCCTCAGCCAAACTTTACCGTTGGCGTTATGCATTATAATAGGTATAGTTCTCTTGGATTTGCCCCCCAAAGCCAGACTCGTCCATCAGACTACCAGATAGTAAGGAGTGATTCATCCCTCCAGAGATTTCCAGTGGCAGTGGGCTTTGCACCACTCTTGCTGATGCTTGGCATTGTGCATGGTAATCTTGGCCATCATGAGGCTCCTTGATTACATGACGATGTACGACCCATTCCATGGAAACTGCTCACATGGCTAGGTGCTTGATTTAGCAACTGAGTGTGGTCCATACATCTGAACTGAATCATTAGAATATGTGTGTCCACATATTTTTGGCCACACTGAGCAGGAGTTATGCCAGTCCTTGTGATAGTGTATTGTAATAAGCCTTTATAAATGTCAGTTGGCAGCGGATGATCTTGTGTCGGTATGTAGTCATGGAAGGAGTGAACTGCATTTACAGTTGTCAGGAACGTGCTTTGGGAGACAGCCCCCTGATCCCGAACTTGAACATTCAGATTTCCAGAGAAACTTAACTGAAACGTTTTTATCATTTTGGGAGTTTCTGCAATCGCGTGGGAGGTTGCACTGGCGAAGATGGAACAGCTTTGGACCAGCGGTTGGGAAACTAGCATTCCAAATCACTGAAATACCACAAGGTTGCGGGGGTGACAGTGTAATTGTTTGCGTCTTTGGCATGAATGGCAGGCATTTGTGTTGATGGAGCTGAACGTGGACTGAAGCTCACACTTTTTCGAAACAGACCGTTGTGACGAAAGCACTGGATTATCTTAAGGCATTCTCGCTTTGATGTTCCATAGGTAGAAGAACGATTCGTCACATACGCACACATACCAGCACACATCAAGGCCACCATACAGCTTAAAGGAAAGGATGGCACGCACACATCTCACTCGTTCACACACTGTGCGTATACCTATACATCTTGGCATATCCGATATACATCCTTCCCTCTTTGAATCAATTACAGTGCCATGAAAAAGTATTTGGGATGTCCTCTATCGCTCCATAGTCATAACAGAGCTTAATGCAAAGTGTGAGATCAGGAAATGTGGGCTTGTTCAAACCCACAAACACCCTGACCTTTTTTAAACCTGACCTTTGACTTCGATGACCTTTAACTCCTTTCCAACAATTCCTATAATTTGATATCACTGTTTCACATTATTTCAGTGGACTCTGAGCCCACTGGTCTTTACAGAACTGCCTTAATTCAGCCATACTGGGAGCCCTAATTCAGCCATACTGGGAGGCCTACTTTAGCCATACTGGAAACCCTAATTCAGCCAAACTGGGAGCCCTAATTCAGCCATACTGGGAGGCCTACTTTAGCCATACTGGAAACCCTAATTCAGCCATACTGGGAGCCCTAATTCAGCAATACAGGGAGCCCTAATTCAGCCATACTGGGAGCCCTAATTCAGCCATACTGGGAGCCCTAATTCAGCCATACTGGGAGGCCTACTTTAGCCATACTGGGAATCCTAATTCAGACATACTGGGAGCCCTAATTCAGCCATACTGGGAGGGTTAATTCAGCCAAACTGGGAGACCTAATTTAGCCATACTGGGGGGGTTAATTCAGCCATACTGGGAGCCCTAATTCAGCCATATTGGGAGCGCTAATTTAGCCATACTGGGAGCCCTAATTCAGCCATACTGGGAGCCCTAATTCAGCAATACTGGGAGGCCTGCTTTAGCCATACTGGGAGCCCTAATTCAGCCATATTGGGAGGCCTACTTTAGCCATACTATGAGGGTTAATTCAGCCAAACTGGGAGACCTAATTTAGCCATACTGGGAGGCCTACTTTAGCCACAGTAGCATGAACTCCTCATCTGCCACAGCATCTTAGTTGCCTTCAATTCGCGACTAGGCCAAACCTTAATTTAGCTTCTTTTCAGCCTTTCAGAAGTAGACTTCCTTTTCCGGTGTGGTTCACTGTCTTATTGGCGTAACCTGATGAATGGACATTCTCCATTAGACTTATCTAGTACAGAACAGAACATCAGTAACAGCATCAATAACAGCAAACCACCATGCTTCCAAGCTGGTATGACGTTCCCACTGTAAAAAGCTGGACTTGCTTCACAGCGCAAAGTGACAAAGAAATGCCATCCAAGAAGTCACACTGTGGAACACAAGTTAGCCCATAGAGTGTTATTCCATAAGGCTTGGAGAACATCCAGGTGTTTCCTTTTTGAAATATGAGATGAACACTGATGTTCCAGTCCTATACTCTGGGGTCACACTGACCTGGCTAGGGAGACCTGCAGTACCATGCATGCTCTAATGGAACTTTTGGGGGGCAGGCTGGCTAATCCTTGGACGATTCGCTAATGTTCCAAGGGCTGTTAACTTGTAGACCATTTCTCTCACTGTAGTAATGTTCTAGATACTTAGAGCGATGGCACTAAGTGAAGTAAAGTCAAGACAAATATGCAATAATGGAGGAAACTGGGAAAAAGGACAAAGCCTTTTTCACAGCACTGTATTTTGAAAAAAGTCAAATGTCATATACTGTGCAATATACATATACCATTAAACATCTAGCATGTTTATATCCGTTGAAGAATCAAGAGACTAATATGGTTTAGCGATTTGCAAGGCCTTTCCAAAATTCCCAAATAGTTTGATTCCCAAATAGTGTTCACGTTCGTACTGGGTTGGCCTGCATCGTGATCCATTTCAGGTTCAACGCATCACACGCCATTCACTGATAAATATAACATTTCAGAATCTTAATAAAATATAACCATGTGTGATTCGACTCATTCCAAACCTACTCCAGATTTAGCCTATTGGAATACGGTCATCTAAACGATCTAAGCTAAACTGACTCCTACCGTTTTCCTTGTCGTCTTCCTTGAGGCCCATGACGTTCCGTATGTTTTGGCATGTACAGGAAGTATTTCATGTATGGGAAGTGTCTAATGCTAAATCATTTGACCAAAGGTTAATCAAAGTTGCTATATGTCGAAGTATTTACCATACAAAATGCTACTGATATCCCCCGTTCACAGTTTGACTTGATATTGACATGAATAGACTGAAATCTTAAAAGAACTTTACATTGCCATTAGATCTGGTAGAACGTCACCATTACATAAACAGCAATAACCACGGCTCGTGTGATGATCTCGCTGGCTAAAATCAACTAAGTAGACTGTTACGTGTAGACGTAGACTAAGACTGCGTCCCATTTCTGTACATGATTGAAGTGCACTGGTGAAGATGAGTGTTATGTACCCTGTGGAGAACATCAGAGAACATTTCCAGCCTGGACCACAGCGGTCACACAGTCAGAAGAGAGAACAGAGGGCTACGAGGGCTCACAAAGGGCCCTCCTTCTCTCCATAGGGGCAGTGATCACCACACCCGGCAAGTCTTTTCAGGCACCATGTAGTCGTTTCGCTGGCACTGGAAAGCTTTGGCAAACTCTGGGAAATTCTGCAAGGATCCCAGAACCCTATGGGCAGAAAAACACAGCTTATTAAGATTAAATACGATAAAAAAATATATATATATATATTAAAGAATATTATGAAAGCCATGCTAGCCATTTCGCGTATGCCACGCTTGTGTGGTGACCCGTGAAATATGGCACTAGGCCATCTATAAAACTCTATTTATGTTAGCATGAAGCTAACTGCTAGTTAGCTACCTCAGGGGACGGTTTGGGAAGATCCACACCTGTTGTGAGGTGTTATCTTGTGAGTGAGGCTGACCACTGGCCAGTGTGCTCCGTGAATTACCGGAGTTTGAATGAGGCATGATAGCGGGTGCTAGACAGATGGGTCATTCCATTTCAGGTGTTGTGCGGGGAAATACCATTTCTCCATCCACAGTGTCACCTGTTTACCAGGAATACATCATCAAAAGCCATACAACCCACAGTGGACAGTGTAGTGGCCACCCTCAGGTGCTAAAGGATCGTGACTGGCAGTTTGTCTATGCAAACAGACTAAGCAATTCTGGCAGAAATCAGATCCACATACAGGAGACGGATATAACGGATATCAAAGCAGCGTTCTTTAGCTTCCATGCCATGTGGGAGCAGGAGACCCACCACAGTGCCTCCGTTAATACCAAGACAGCAGACCTCACCTGGCATGTGGCATGGCCTGATTTGTCACGGTACTGACTTTTGGGCTAATAGTATGGCACAGATCCCATGGCACCATGGACATGTAAACAAGGCATAGTGCAGGCTGGTGGTGGTTCCATACTGGTGTGGGTGGTGTTCTCATGGAGTGGGTTGGGTCCACTGGTCCACCTAAACATGACATTGACCAGGGCCTGCTATCTTTCACTGTTTGGTGACCATTTGCAGCACGTCATGGACTTTATGCACCCCCACAATGATGGGATATTCCAGCATGATGATGCACCGTGATGCACCGGAATTGGTTTGAGAAGCATTTTGGCGAGTTCAGACGAATGGTGTGCACCTTTACCCAACATGAGCCCAATCAAGTCATTCCGAACTCCACTAATTCACGCTGCTCTCACGTGCCTTTTGATATGGCGGTGAATTGGGGGTGGGTGAACACATAATATGTGGCCTGTGCAAAAGTTATGGCACATTTTATCTTCGGTGGTTCTAACAGGGGTGTTCAAACAACGTACGTCACTTGTTTAATCGAAACAAGAGCCTGGAGAGACCTGATTTCTGAGAAGCTGATCATACCTGAACTTCCCTGGACTATGGACATCGGTTTTGATAGAGTTAACAGCGTGCTCCGGTCTATGTGTCCCACACCAAATCTGGAGGAAGAAAACCATAAATATGTGGTTATTTATGAAGATCAGCTTTCTCCACATGCCTTTGGTTCCTTTCTCGGATCACTCGGATCATTCCACAAGATCACTGCCAAATGGACATGCTAATTTGCCTCTTTTTTAATGACATGACATTTTTATCCTGCATGGTGTCAGTCATTATTAGTAGTAGTAGTATCCAAAAAAAAACATTTTCCCACCAGCGTGGAACATTTCATGCAAAACTGACTCCCACTCTGGCTCTATAATCAAGTTAACCATATAAAGTTGCTGTACACTGTATATCTGAGGCGGACTGGTGGCCTGTCCAGGGTGTTTCCTGGTCTCTGCCCAATAATGCTAACCCAGAAGGATGTCACGCTTTTCTCACGATCTCTAACTCTCCTCCGGAGCCACATGCTCTCCGTCAGCCGATCACACAACATTACGCTCAGCATTACTGAGTGTTGATCACACCTGCAACTTATCAGACCAGCTGGTATTTATTCTCTCTCTTTCCTTGCCTCTTTGTGAGGTTTTGCCAACGCTGTTAGCGACTTAGCATTTCCAACCTGTATAATTCGTGTTTACCTTTTGACTTTTGGTTTTGCTCCATTGTCTTTTCCCTCAGCTTGTTTGTTCTGATTGGATTGATGTTGTTACCTACTCGGACTGACTACTAGTTTTGCTCCCGTCTTGCTCCATTAGCATTGGAGCTCTTTCTCTTTGTTAGCTCGTTGCCTACCTTACCCCACATGCTAATGTGGTGAGTGGTCCCACTCCAGGCATGGCTACAAAGCCGTTTCTCCAACCTGTTACCCTGTACTAACTGTCTTCTCATGTCTTCCCAGCCTTGATCGACTCGGTGCCGAGAGGAATTTCCTCTAGCGAGGCCTGAGTGTTCAATTCGGATGCCGCTGGAACCCCTGGAGGAGCCTCTGAAACTTCCGGCAGAGGACGGAGACGCAGGGAATCGTCAGCCATGAGACCACCTCAGTCAAGATGAGCATTAGTGCACTCCACACATTCTTCATATTGGACAATATTGACATAACCCTCTCGTTTTAGGGTCAGGCATAACTGTCCGTCACTTCCCTCGGTTAAAGTCAGCTCAATGTCAGTTGTGAGCCCTGAAACAGGTAATCCTGTATACTCCTGGATATTCCCTCTGCGTATATAGAGCTAGCGGAGGTCTTTAGTAACGAAGCGCTACAAACTTCCTCCGCATAGGCCTTGTGGTTGTGCCATAGACCTGATTGTCAAACTCAAAGTCACGCGTTTCCCGCTCACACAGGCAGAAGAAAAGGTGATGCATGAAAATGTACAGGAGGCTGACACGGTTTCATACGTCCATCTACAATCGGCCAAAAGAAATGGCCTAAAACCACTTGGGTGGAAAAAAAGATATCAATTTGGATTGGTTGATAGGTTGATTGATAGGTTTTGATATATGCCTTATATTGCATATCATCGCCGTCCAAAGAAAAACAGGTATCATCAAAATGGCAACTTTACAGGAGACCAAAAACCTCATTTAATTTGAATGGAAGTCAATGGAACCTGACATTTTTCCAAGCAGTTTTGAGCCATTTCTGTTGCTCCATTCTTCATGAAATTTCCACACAGTGTAAACAGCAGCTCATGTGATCAAGTGAGGCATAAAATTAAAAATCAACAAAAATGGAGATCCACGACTTTCTTTGGACAGCGACGATATCAAATTCACAAAATGTCTCTCTAACACAAAGCAAAAATGCTGTGGACTCTTTTCATGACACTCTTTTCACGGAAGAGTCACCAAATGTTTCTAGATAATTCGACTAAAGACCATTAATTTAATGCAACACTTAACAGTAGCTGTTGACTAACAAATCCAAATTTAATGTAAGGCTTTAACGATGGTTACCTAAATGCTTAACTGTTGTTGTTGTTGTTAATTAATTACATCATGTTAGTTAGTAAGTCAGTTAGTTAGTTAGTTAGTTAGTTAGTTACACCTAATGCAAATAAATGTATTACCCAATTTACTACAATAACCCAATTTTAAAAACGTAAAAACTACTTTTTCATAAAAGCTAGAAAGTAGCACAGAACTCACATATTTTGTTGTTATACATTTATTTAAACCAGGTTGACCTTATACCACTAAACAAAACTGGTTCCAAATTCTAAATATTGGTATAAATCTATTTTGTCCAAATTTCTCTATTTAGAAATATTTAATTTATCGCTTAGAATTTATAAATGCTTAGAAATTGACATTTAGAACCATTTACCATCGGTGTTTATACAGAGAAAAAATTATCTTTATCCATCTGTGAAGTGTATTACCTACAGACACACACAGGGTATTGAACACACACACTAGGGGGTTTATAACTGGGTGATTTCTTAAAATGTCATTTCAACCCCAAAAATGTGTCATGAGTCATGTTGGAAAATATTAATGCCATTAATCTGACACTTTGTATCAAAGTCAAATGGTCTAGCAATACCAGTAATGTTGGTTCATATTGGGTAAAAATGACCAAATTTGGTAGATGGTTCTCTGGAAACCATGTGCAAACTTATTCTCACTAAAATCATCCAAACATTTCCAGTTCAAGCTCTCACACAGGACTGCCTCTCGAGCTCACAGCCGCAGCCAGAACAGAACATCAGTGGTTGAGTTATGGATATAATGGAATCACAGATGCATTAGTGAGAGACATTGGTTATAGATCTCACCTGGGCAAAGTTGAGGAAGAAAAGCTGCTCGTGGTTAAGGTCGAGTCCAGGCAAAGGAGCCTCCCTTCCATGCTTCCTGACGTATTTCTGGTAGGCCTGGAACAAACGTCCCGTAAGTTTCTCTGATCAGTATTCATTCGGATTAGAGCTGACACAAATCTGCAAATCTGGCAGATTCCGCTACACGGCTGCCAGAAATGGGACCGACCACAAACGAGCATTACTCTTCAATTATTAAACAGGATGTTTTTATACTTTATGTTGCAATTTTATGCAATTTTAGTCTTTGGGTACCCCCCTACACCCCTCCGCCCCTCCAATTAGGCTTTGAGGCCTGTTTCTTCAGCATCATAGCTGGCCCACAAGAATCCGTCCCAAACAAGAGTCCACTAAACCGCTGTCTTCTGTGTTCCGTACATTCTTAAAGCCACCCCTGCTTGATCTCTCACCATAACTAACGTCAACATCCCAAACAAAGCTGGAGCCAATAAAGGAGCTCAGCCGGCACTTTTAAGCAGTTTGAGTCCAGTCCCGTTTGGGATGGTAGGTTTAATGATTGCAGGGTGCTAAGCCAAAACGCAGAGCAAAACCAAGTGGAGACCCTAGCTAGCTAGTTTGAAACTAGCTGAGGCTCTGAGGTTTGTATACTACTATGCTGCACACTGCGCACTACAGTAGTATGTACGGCACACTGTATACGCCCCATGTGTGTGGTATACAGTACGGTGACAAGTTCTGACCTACAGTGTAGTATACTAAGAAAGTCACTTGACCTTACATTTACCTCAGAGCTGTTATTACTGTATCCACTGTTTAGAGCTAGCTGCAGCTAACGCTGCTCAGTTCACCTGAGATACAGTTAGCCTAGCTGTTAGCTCCCCTCAGCTATTTCACTCTAAAACTGAACCTCTAAAGCGAGTTCATCTTTTATTAATCTTCAGACCTGTATATTTTAACTTTCTGAGGCTCATTCTGATGAACACACATCCCACTACAATCACTACTCCAACATTTACCTCAGAGCTGTTATTACTGTATCCACTGTTTAGAGCTAGCTGCAGCTAACGCTGCTCAGTTTACCTGAAATACAGTTAGCTTAGCTGTTAGCTCCCCTCGGCTATTGCACTCTAAAACTGATCCTCTAAAGCGAGTTCATCTTTTATTCATCTTCAGACCTGTATATTTTAACTTTCTGAGGCTCATTCTGATGGAAACATACCCAACTACAATCACTACTCCAACATTTACCTCAGAGCTGTTATTACTGTATCCACTGTTTAGAGCTAGCTGCTGCTAACACTGCTCAGTTCACCTGAAATACGGTTAGCTTAGCTGTTAGCTACCTTCAGCTATTTCACTGATCCTCTAAAGCGAGTTCATCTTTTATTAATCTTCAGACCTGTTTTAGGGCGATGTAGTAGTATGTAGTATGCCATTTCAAATACATCCTATGGCTCCTCGGGACTCCAACTCCCAGAGTGCACCGCTCCGTGAAGGCACGGTCACATGCTCTCCAGCAACCAATCACCTGGCACTCGTCATCCCTGGAGTACTAACTACTCTCCCCTGCACCTCATTAGCCATATTGCCAACTTAGTTGCTCAGACCTTTTGCCCTGTTTCCCGGTTTCGCTCCTTTTGCCTTTTCCCTTTGTTTTTCCGCTTTGTTCAATACAAGCACATACCCACAGCCCTTTTGATGGGCCCCATGGTTCAGGCGGGATCTAGATAGCCGCCTGTCTGTTTGATTGACATAAATCGCACGCAAAGATGGCCTCTGCGTATAAAGCGAAATGACGGAGCGTGAAATAGCACACTGGATTCCCTGCAACATGTTTCTGAGGCAATTTTCTCCGTCAGGAAGAGCAGCACAACAAGGCGCCGGCGGAGACAAAGGCCACGCTGCCCTGTACTTACTTGATAAGACTGGCGAATGCCCCCGTTGTCTGCAATATTCTCCCCGAGCGTGTTATTCCCATTCAGCTGCTCGCACAAAGGCCAGGAGACAGACAGGGTGCGGGGTGGGGGGGCAGAAAAGTGGGGGGAGAAAGAGAAGATGATGAAAAAAAGACAGAAAATAACAGTCATTTGGAGCTCTTTCTACATGGCCTGAAAAATCGCAGTTCCAGGAACGCGATTTGAAATGAGTGCTGTTCACAGCTCAGCAGAAGGCGACAGAGAGACACTGACACACACAAGGACCTCTTAGAGCAGCGAGATCTGCAGTTCAGGAAAGTGCCTGCTTTTATACTTTCAGGTTCATCACAAACTTTACACCCCGAACGCTCCAGTTAGGCCTGGCAGTGACAAGGCGTCATGACTCACATCATTACTGGCAAATATGGCTTTTTGCTATTGGTTTATTATTTATTAGCATCCAATTCGCTGTTATGATGTAATAACTCTGATGTTTACTATAATTTTTTTTCTGCTTTGTTTTCGGTGAGGCCAATCATTCTCCTAGTAGAGAGCTTTTGAGCCATGTTTTTACACACAGAGGAATTTGTTTTCTGCATTTAACCATCCGTGAAGGAAAACACCCACATACACACATTGAGCACACCTGCCCAGGGCTAGCTACTGGCTAAATTAACTCAAACTCTGGCTAGCTATTGGCTAAATTAGCTCAAACTCTGGCTAGCTACTGGCTAAATGAACTCAAACTCTGGCTAGCTACTGGCTAAATGAACACAAACTCTGGCTAGCTACTGGCTAAATTAGCTCAAACATTGGCTAGCTACTGGTTAAATTAACCCAAACTCTGGCTAGCTACTGGCTAAATTAACTCAAACTCTGGCTAGCTACTGGCTAAATTAACTCAAACTCTGGCTAGCTACTGGTTAAATTAACTCTAACTCTGGCTAGCTACTGGCTAAATTAACTCAAACTCTGGCTAGCTACTGGCTAAATTAACTCAAACTCTGGCTAGCTACTGGCTAAATTAACTTAAACTCTGGCTAGCTACTGGCTAAATTAGCTCAAACTCTGGCTAGCTACTGGCTAAATTAACTTAAACTCTGGCTAGCTACTGGCTAAATTAACTCAAACTCTGGCTAGCTACTGGCTAAATTAGCTCAAACATTGGCTAGCTACTGGTTAAATTAACCCAAACTCTGGCTAGCTACTGGCTAAATTAGCTCAAACACTGGCTAGCTACTGGTTAAATTAACTCAAACTCTGGCTAGCTACTGGCTAAATTAACTCAAACTCTGGCTAGCCACTGGCTAAATTACCTTAAACTCTGGCTAGCTATTGGCTACTGGTTAAATTAACTCAAACTCTGGCTAACTACTTGCTAAATTAGCTCAAACTCTGGCTAGCTACTGGCTAAATTAATTTAAACTCTGGCTAGCTACTGGCTAAATAAACTTAAACTCTGGCTAGCTACTGGCTAAATTAGCTCAAACGCTGGCTAGCTACTGGTTAAATTAACTTAAACTCTGGCTAGATACTGGCTTAATAAACTTAACTTCTGGCTAGCTACTGGCTAAATTAACTTAAACTCTGGCTAGCTACTGGCTAAATTAGCTCAAACTCTGGCTAGCTACTGGCTAAATTAACTTAAATTCTGGCTAGTTTCTGGCTAAATTAACTGAAACTCTGGCTAGTTACTGGCTAAATTAACTGAAACTCTGGCTAGCTACTGGCTAAATTAGCTCAAACTCTGGCTAGGTACTGGCTAAATTAGCTCAAACTCTGGCTAGCTACTGGCTAAATTAGCCTAAACTGTCACTCCTGAAACAGTCACTACTACTATTACTATGTTAATATTTTTTTTTCTAAAGTCTAAATCACTTAAGCATCTGTAATGGGTGTGGGCAAGAGATATTGTAAACTGATTGACAGCTCATAGTAAGAAAAGATTATTCAGTAAAACAAATTATTCAAATATTACATATGATTAGATATACTGAAGCACTGAATGCAGACCAGATAACATAAGAACGTACGTTCTGTCCATTCGCCAGGTCCCACGAGAAGCTGCCGTACTGGTCCACGATGCATTTGGAGAGCTCCTGGAAGTTCTGTGTGGAGGATGGAGTCCACCAGTCCTTCAGATCTCCATCTTTATCGAAGTTCCGCCCTGTTGGAGTACAAGCCACCAGTGTGATGTACAGTAGCAGCAGCAGGACTGGTGTTATTGGTGTGCTCAGCACAGTTCACAGGTACTTTTTATTTTTTGTATGAACCAGTGTAACTTTAATATGATGGGGATCATATTATTGGGCCCTGGCTTGTGTAGCTCTAATGGTATATGGTACTCACTATAGAAACATAGAAACAGGCTGATGTTGCTGAACTGTGTTAATATCTGTAACCCAGAGTAAATTTAAGAAATCTATACTTAACTAGTTGTTAGAGGTAAAGCTAGTTAATATTAGCTTAGCGAGATCATGCTGTGTTTGATTGCATGCTAGCTCATAATCTGTACCAACATCAAATGAGGTTTTGCTCTGTGTGATAAATACATACAGTACCAGTCAAAGGTTTAGACACCCCCATCTAAATGGATGATGGTGGTGCTCTCTCTCTCTCTCTCTCTCTCTCCCTCTCTTTTCATATCTACATATATATACTGCTCTGGATGAATTAAGAGACCACTTTAACTCTTTTACAGTTTATGGGTTTGTGTTTGACCAGAATGAGCTGTTTAGAACCATGCTCGCTGTGCATTTCACCCCAGCCACCGCTCGCCAGTCTCTCTGTAGGTCACTTGAGGTCATCTTATGGTGGTAAGTGACATTGGAATGAGGTGGTGCTCATCACGTTCAGTAGAGAGTGGGTTTGGCCCTATGCCAGTCTGTAGCTTGTAGCTGTGTTGTCCTGTGTGTTTGCTGCTTGACCTTGTTCTTCTATAGCACAGTGTTTGAAATGTTCAGGGTCTGCCAATAGAGCTAGAACCGAACCCTCCTGTTCTACACTAAGAACCTTTCTCTTTAGGTGTCTTGGTCTCTACTTGTATTTTGACTACACTTAATGTTTGGGGAGTTGGATAACCAGTTGGTTCTATAAGGAGAGAACAGTGATGACAGCAGCAGTGGGTTTATACTGTTGCTCTTTACGAGGTTTTGGTTCAGGTGATCACCTGATCAGCATCTCATTAAGTAGAATCAGATGCTGTGGCCTGTGAAGGAGTTCTCTTCAGCACAGCTGCTGTGCATGTTCTGGTGCTGATTTAAGAAAAACTGGGGTGGCCTATGTATGTGTATATCTGATGATGACTGGTACCTTATTGATAATTCCAGCTACTTATAGGATTATATGATCTGAGGCCTCTAGAGATATAGCCCTAAATATTTGTATCTAGCCCTACATGTTAAACCAAGTTTGTTATTTCGTATGGGCCAATGATAAATGGGGGTGGGCCTGTTTGAGGATAAGCTGTCACCTGCTATTGTCCAGGACAGTCAGTTGTATGTGTGTTTGCTAAATCAAACTGGAGAGCAAGTGTAGCCCCCAAATGAATCCAGTCCCCTATTTTAAATTGCTTGCTCAAGGCCTTTGGGCTTAATGGTAATGACGTGGTACGTTTCAAACAGAAGATGCAGGTGTATTCAGTCTTTACCGAACCCCTGTTCTTACTGTTCTACATAGTTAGCATTGGCACGCAAAGACGGGACCGACGTTCTCACCATTGTCGTCAAAGCCGTGGGTGATCTCGTGGCCAATCACCATGCCAATGCCGCCGTAGTTGAGGGACCAAGGCTGACCTTTACCGAAGAACGGAGGCTGCAGGATTCCGGCAGGAAATACTGCGAGAGCAGGAACGATATTCCATCAACAAACCTACAACCGTTCACCCATGACTAAAACACTGTTCCCTGAATTTACACACTGGTTACCTATTTGGTTTCTGCTGGATGAGTAGAAGGCGTTGACCACTGCTGCCCCCGAGATCCACCTTGGGTTAAAGGATGACAGATCTACAGTTAATGGAGTCCACATTCCATGTTAATGTTTTATGACTGTTCCTCATTAATGAGGCTTTTTTATAGCAGTTGCTAAACTTGGAGAATGACTTCCTATTTTTAAGAGAGCCATCTGTCATCAGTGGGCACGGACACGAAGGGGGCAGTTTTCCAGCGGCAGACTGAGACTGGTCTGGGGCTGAATACTTCTCAGCAGGGGCTGCATTTGTAGTCGAAGAGCCGTGTTCATAAAAACACACCTGACATTCTTACTGAAAGGGTTCTTTAGGACGGTTTCTCAACACTGGCTTACAAAGGACTTCTAACTGTGGTTCTCAGTCCTGGTCCTGGAGTAACAACCCTGCACGGTGGCTGCATCCCAAATCCAAATGTCCATAATGAGCATTACGCGAAAGCAGTAGGTGGGAATGCATAGCGTGTCTGAATACATAGTATTCATCGAGCAGGGTGTGGAAATTTCCAGATGGCCTGCTGAATCAGGGTGCATTGAAAATATGCGACCACAGCACGCTGTGGGAGGGAAAATGGTGGAAAGAAGGAAGCCAAATGTGAATTAGTGTAAGAAATAACTTTTAAAAAAGAAATTAAGCTATTAAATGTTACGACTATGTGTGTTATTAGTCACGTTGTGTGGAACACTGAACACATTTTGTCTTTTGAAGTGTTAACAGCGAGTTTTTGAAGCTAGCTGTGAACGCAAGCTGAGGGAATACAAATTCCTATTATAATAGCTAGCTAGTTAGCCAGCCAAGCTACCTGTATGGTGGTACTGGTATGGTGGTAATGCTAAAGAAATTCATCTCATGCAAATGATGCTCTTCATAAATGATGGGACTGGGACAGTGGTGGTGTGGCATGTTACATCAAAAGACATTGGTAAGATGGCGGACGTAGTGCATCCATGGTTTAGTGGAAACTACACACTGGCCTACTGAGAGCCTACTGCTTTACCTGTCCAGGAGTGCACACTGGGTCACACTGGCGTACTCCATGTAGGCGATTTCGGACACGTGTCTTCTCAATTCAAGAACTTCTCACCTTAACGGGGGCTTGTTAATTTAACTCATTAGCTGGATAACCTTGGGGATCGTCTAAAATGTGCAAGCAAGTGATTCCAGGACCAGGACTGAGAACTACTGATAAAAAAAATTGTAAATTTCACTACTCCAGTGTTTGGACCTCAAACATGTTAAAGCGATATAAAAGAAAACTGGTTAACCACCAAAACTGTCCTCAATTCAACACTAGGGTGCCTAGAATCAACCAAAGAAGCTGCTGGTGTTCTCAGAACAATGGACTGACCACCCCAAAATCTGGACACCAATAATTATAAAGCAACACAAACAAAATGGGCCTCCTAACAACCACCTGGAAGCCTGGAAGACCAGCAAAACTGTCCTCAACTTAAAACCATGGGTATGAAAGGAGCTGTGTAGCTGTTCATGAAACCCTCACTGAGAAAAGAAGATGGACACATGCTGGTGAACAATGGACGGACCACCTTCAACAACGTTGAACGTGTTTGAGATTCCTCTGATCGTGAAAAGCACAAAATACAACTTCAAAAACTGAACTTTGGTTTGGAAGAACCTCCCAGCAGATAGAAAGTGAAAGCAGAAAAGAGGGAACAACGACAAAGAAGCAGTTCTATGTGCATGTCCATGTTCAATCATACTCAATCATGAATTTGCATATCGTCGCTGTCCAATGAAAAACAAGTATCTCCATTTTTGTCTATTTTTACTTTTATGCATCATTTGACCACAGCAGCTGCCGTAGACACTGTGTGACAATCTCATGATAAATGGACCGAGAGAAATGGCCCAAAAGTGCTTGGAAAGACGTCTGGTTCCATTGACCCCCATTAAAGTTAAATGAGGTTTTTGGCCTCTCCTGTAAAGTTGCCATTTTGGAGATACTTGTTTTTCTTTGGACAGCAACCACATAAATGATCTTCATAAAATAGGACTAAGCCTGTCCAGCAAGATGAGGAGTGTCTTACTCTTCTTTGTTGACTTTCATCCGCAGCCTCTTCAGTCGCCTCTTCTGACCAAACTCCAGGTTGTTCAGGATGTTCTCAAAGTATTCCTCCGAACGGTAGCTCAGCTGGAAAAGGAGCAGGTGTGTAGAGTGTAGGACCTGATTATGTGAAGGTCCTGATACATTTCAGTTATGACAGGGTAAATGAACCAACCACTGACTGAACCAACAACTGTTTCATGGTATTGTGCCTATTTGGCAACTATATAATTATATATGTCCAAATATTATATATATACATCCACTCACACCAGCACAACACTCACTAACACCACGTCAGTGTCACTGCAGTGCTGAGAATAATCCACCATCCACATAATACCTGCTCTGTGGTGGTCCTGTGGGGGTCCTGCTCATTGAAGAACAGGGTAATACAGTACACAGAGAAACAGACAGACTACAGTCTGTACCTGTAGAACTACAGCGTGTCCTATATGGTCAGTGGAGCTGATAGAATGGACACTGGTGACCAGTCGGTGTATACTGGTCATGCTGGTATCTTCCGTTTCCTGCAGGGATTGCTACTCACCTCTTTATACTCCTCATCCAAAAACGTGTTGTTCTTGATATTTTCCGAGAACCCGATTCTCTCTCGGATGGCTCGGGCCTGCAAGGAGTAGAAGCTCATGTGAATCATCGGCTTGTTTACTGAAGAGTTTGGGGGCAGCTGCCATGTGTGTGACCACTGAATCATACTGGTTGCATTAAAATTGACACTTTCGATTGCCGTCTGCAGAGCCTTGTTTATGCCGGATGCTTGTGTCTGAGGAGTGAACTTCAGAAGAGCCGCTTAACAGCGGAGGAACAGTGAGACCCATCAGGCTCGAGCGAACGAGGCAGCTGAGATCTTTGACCAACTCACCTTCTCCTCAGCGGCTTTCTTGGTTTCGCCATCCATCCAGGTGAGGTCATGGAGGTTGCTGACAAACACCTCTCTGATGTTAACAATCATCTCGTCCATCTGAGCCAATCAGAGAACAGCATATCAGCACACGGCCCACATTTGGCATAGGTTACATGGGAGCAGGTTTACCACGTTTCACGGTTGTTGTTATAGCATATGATACCATATACTATGTCCCATAAAGAATGAATAATAACTGCAATTAAATCCCTCCCCCGAGTAACGGGGCTCATTAAGTGTGTGCTGTGATTCGCCAGGATCAGCAATCCGAGATTATTGCACTGTAAATGTAATGGTTGCTATATGAATACCGAATGACGTATGCAGTCGTATGTTTTACAGCAGCTTTAAATACAGCTCAGCCAATCAGATTTAAGAACTGGAACGAACGCTATATGTTGAAACTGCTGCTCAATGGGGGAAAAGGAACTCTTGAATGAGGCTTGGACTGAAGCGCTCCCTTCTACATTCATTCACAGAGTCAGTATTGTTCACAGTGGTGGTGATGGGAACCAGACGTCTGACCACCCTTTAAAAGCTCCTTCACAGAAAGTTACTACATGAAATGGTTATGAATGCAGTGCCTGATTCTGCTCCACCTTAAATGCTGCAGCAGTTCTATACTGGTACCTCATGGGCCTACTGTTGACTGCAGGGCTATTTAAGGTGGAGCAGGAAAATTTAAACAAGAAGCCGGCGAACAGAAAGCCAAACTCCTCCTACATCGTCAGTCTGTCACAGTAAACTAGTCCTACACACTCACAGTAGACTCCTCCTACATTGTCAATCACAGTAAACACCTCCTGCTACACTCAGTCAGTCACAGTAAACTACTCCTACACACTCACAGCAGACTCCTCCCACATCGTCAGACACAATAAACTCCTCCCACTACACTCAGTCAGTCACAGTAAACTACTCCTACACACTCACAGTAGACTCCTCCTACATCGTCAGTCAATCACAGTAAACTCCACCTCCTGCACTCAGTCAGTCACAGTAAACTACTCCTACACACTCACAGTAGACTCCTCCTACATCGTCAGACACAATAAACTCCTCCCACTACACTCAGTCAGTCACAGTAAACTACTCCTACACACTCACAGTAGACTCCTCCTACATCGTCAGTTACAGTAAACTCCTCATACTCCACTGTCCGTCAAACACGGTAAACTCCTCCTTCACCATTAATCATAGTAAAACCCCTCCTACTACAGTCAATCAATGACAGTAAAGACTCCTCCTACATCATCAGTAAGTCACCGAAAACTCCTCCTACATTGTAAGTCAGTCACAGTAAACTCCTCCTATGCTGTCAGTCACTCACAGGAAACTTCTCCCACCAGAGGTCCCCTATTTGACCAGGGGTATCTGTGATTATACTCAAATACTAGAGTTGTGTGTGCAGCATTATCGTGTGGAACCACATGAGGAACCACACCAAGACTCAAAAGCAGGCGGAATGTATACAGCCCTGTCATATGAACGGATGTGGTGGTGAAGAAAAAGGTGCACCTCCTCTGTACGCTGTGACTGATGGAACCATTATGTCACATAAAACACACTTCTAAGTAAACAGACAGTCGAGTACCACACCATCTTATCCGGGGCAGTGTTAGGATGGAGCAGCGAGCTACGCTGAGTAATGATACCGCTTTGAACTTTCCCAGCACATCAGGAAAAACACAGTGTAGAGTTTACGTCAGTGCCGTAGTGTTTTGTTAGCGTTAGCCGAAGGATTTCACATGGCTCCGAGTGTAGGTGCTGGTTGAAACAACAACTAGGAGCCGAGCCAAGACTTGACTGAGACAGAGAGGAGATTACGGGGGAGCTTAGGCTCGTATATTTCTCATAACGCCGTCTCTTATCACACCGAGATAAGCTGTCACTTTAAATATTATGAATCGTGCTGACGTGCTGTTAAGCGAGCAGTGTTCTTTGTCAGCGGTTCAAAGACGATAGTAGGCCGCGGCACCAATCCCAAAATAGCCCCACGTGCCTGAGCTGTGTTTGGAACCTGTAAGTCCGGTTCACCCAGTCGCTTATAATGATGTACTACATCATATCGTTGGGTTGTTTTGGTTGGACTCGAAGTCGTGGCAGCAGTTCAGACCCGCCGGTGTTCACTTTTAATGGTGGGTCTGCGTGTAGATATCCGTAATGATATCCATGTGACCAGAGATATAAAATGGACGGAGGGGTTGCAGCCAAGGGTGGCTTATAGTTCGGCCAAAGACAGCTAATTTGATCTTATAGACACATTCCCAAACCACATACGAACAAGAGGAGGCTAGGAGAACACGTTTGCCCCTTGACACTCATTGTCAAAGAACAGCTGCACCCAGAAGGAATCAACCAACAGAAATGAAACTTGGTGGGTAAGTTTGACATTGTGAGACATGCAAATGACTCAGGTTACATGCTCGGCTGCGCATGTGAAATAAGCATGGATTGGTCTTATTGCTGTACCTGACCTGGGCATACAGTGAGCAATGGTGCCCTCCATGTGTCATCCTGTTAGTGCCAGCACCACTGGCAGACAGCTACAGGACTACTGCCACTACACCAATGGTGTCAAACTGTCATGGAGTGACTCAGAATGACATGGGTCATCTTCAGTGACGAGTCCTGCTGTTGTCTTGGTGGAGACGCCCAACGAATCATGCACCGTGTTCAGCACCAAGATGAACAATTTGTTGTTGTGCGTCACACGTGAAGAAGGCCTGGTGTCACTCCACCTCCACCCCTACCGCACCATCTGCAGGAACTGTGTGAGAATCTTCAAGCTGCATTGGATGGATTATCACAGGACACCATTAGGAACATCTACAGCTCCATACCGAGACATGTGGCATGTTGGGTTAACAAACAACGGCCCAACGCCGCCATACTGAGAGACAGACTTCTGTATGTGTAGCTCAATAAATATTGATCATATCAGCCTAAATTTATCATCAGTTATTGTTCCTGGTGATCTTTATCTTCCTTCCCAACACACCTGCACTCCCACACCTCCTTCTGGGTGCAGCTGTTCTTTTGACGATGAGTGTATGTGATAAAACAGCTATTTATTAACTATTATAAATTAGGAAATGGGAGCCTGGACCAGCCTCAAACTTCATCCATATCTGGGCCATCACTGTCTTTGATATGAAACCTGCTGGCCTGCTGTATAATTTAATATTTGAGTTGTGCATGAAGTTATGGAAAGTGGTTTGACGTGTAATGCTCCATTGTTTACAGTGGCTGTGATGGGAACCAGATGTCCAACCAGCATTTATGCCCATTAAAAAAGCTGAAAGTGGTTTGCATGAAATAGTAAGTAGGAAATTTTATTGCCTGAGATTTACAGTAGTTCTGAGAAAAGTGTTTGGCTTAAAATGCATCTATTCAGGGTGGAGGTACATGTAGCATTCACTTTTAGCACCACACAAACCTTTATATACAGTCTACACGCCTACAAGAGGAAGGATTGTTTTGTAATAATCCAGGTAAAAAAAATCTGTGGTAAAGATAAACACCACAGGTCTGTAGAGCGTGGCGTCCCACATCCAACTAGCCCTGGGGCGCACTGCAAGAACCATAGATGCGGACCCCGCAATCTTGCAAAACTTGTATCCAGTTTAAATGCACCTAGAGCAGCTTTGTTAAGCGGGCCAGAGAAATGTGGAGCGCCATGACTCAGCAGAAATAAGACTAACCGATCTCTGACTTTACAGGTTTATAATGTGTTGTGCCTCCTCTCCAGCCACACGTGACTTTTTATTATAGTACTTGGGAATCCGTAGATAATAGCATCCAGTGTCTGGTGTTTGAAGTTCTGTAGATCGGTGGGGAAGTCAGAGAATGAAGCCAAACTCCACAGGCCAGTAGAGTGTGATATGCTCTTCCAACATGCCATTGATGGCATTGGTAACCTTCAGAAAACCAGAGATGCAGACCGTGAGATCCCCTGAGAGTCTTTTCAGAGGCGTCCACCTTGTTAGTGTTATAATGATGTGGGCTGTTGGTCAGTAAACCAGCTTTGTGACCGGGTGGTTATCGGTTTGATTCCCTGATCCGACAGTAACGACTGAGGGGGGCACCTAACCCCTAACTGCTCCCCGGGTGCCATGGATAGGGCTGCCCACCGCTCTGGGCAAGCGTGTTCACTGCCCCCTAGTGTGTGACTGTGTTCACTAGTGTGTGTGTATGTGGGTGTTTCACAATGCAGAAGACTAATTTCCCCGTGTACAACACAATAGTCAAAAAGGTTCTAACTCTAATTCTAAGTTCTGATCAGTGACTACTTAACACCAAGTGTCATCGCTGAGCAAGGTGAGTAGTCTGAACAACCTTGAGTCTTGTCACAGTTTCACTTGTTCAGTGTGTACAACTTGAAGAACACTAACTAGAAGAGAACATTATGTGACGGTTCTTTAAACTAACAAATCTATTTTCAAACATGGTTTCTTTGGGAACCAACAGTGGGACTTCCTCCATGAACCTGCTCCTGTAGATGGTGCTACACCAGGATGGTGGGGCTATAAATCCCTGCGGGGTGTGAGTGACGGGATCCATAGATGGTGAAGAGGTGGTACGGTGCAGGGAATGTCTCGTTCCATGTGTGGAAAATGGCTCCATGATTGTTAATGATTGGCTAAGAGGAGGGACTGAGCATGTGGGCGTGGCCCAAGACCATAGTGTGAAGGAAGTAGCTGAACCTGCAGGTGTATGGAAGCGTACGGTAATACGGGTCTACCAGCAGTGGCTAAAACCCCAGTCTACAGGGAATTGTCCTTGGAGTTGTCCAGGGAAGGCATCCACCAAATCTGGACCAACTGTGCAAAGCTTTGACACAAAAGTGTCTGAACATTGTTGTGCCATACATCCAGAAACTTGTCCAGTCCATGCCAAATCCAATCCTAGCTGTTATTGGTGCTCATGTAGGTACGTTTCAGTCACAGGGAACTCATTTTTGGTCTGTTGAGTTATTACAGAGTTATTACAAAGTTATTACAGCTATATTACAAAGTTATAAAAGTGTAATTACAGATTTATTATAGTATTGTTATAGTGCACCGACTACTTCAGCACACTATCGGCACTTTTCTTCTACGGCATGATGGCTTCCAGGGTTGGTTTCCCACACCTGCATTGCAGTCTTGGACTGAATTGCAGTTCTAGTGATGAATCACCCTAGGAAATACATTTAGTCAAGGTTTAAAGGCTTAGGCTTAATCTGGGTCTGGGGAGCTGGCCCGAATGTATTAAGTAGATGGTGAAAGCTGTTGTCTCATGCCCTGTAGTTTACTATGTGATGAATTGCAAACAGCTCTGACACCAGCAGAAACCTTTGCCAAATATTAACAGCAGTATTTTTACAGCTCCACTAACATGAACAACAACGATTAACCAAACTGCTGCAGTAGGGTAAGCACATCTAGGGTGCTCGTATTCTAGCAGATGCCAACGGAAAGGTCACATGACATTTCGGCAAACACTGCATTAGTGTTAGCAGCATTAGCGCAACAGATCCTCATATATACACGTGCGCATGCCAGCTGTACTTGTTAAGATGTCGACACAATGGAAAAACGGACCCATATGGACACGCACACGCAAGGCGCTGCAGGCCACGTCCGCTGCCCAGGCGAGGGGCCCAATGGGGCCGGGTGATTAATGGGGTGTTAAGGGCTGTACTTTATGACAGGTGCAGCAGATCCAGCGCTCGGCTTCTCTTACAAGAATACGAGGAAACAAATGAGGGCGACGTCAGCCTGCATGTGCTCCTAAACCATGTGATCCAGGGACCCTAAATCCTACCCGAGCAGTAATGCACGTTCACCAAACATAGACAGCTAGGTGAACTCCACCACTAACAGGAGTGATATTCACGTATGATGTTCTACTACTCCCTCGAGGACTAGCAGGACAGCTTTGAGGATGCCAGGTGGTGACTTGAAAGGAGGAAAGTCTAGCCATTCACTCACGACAGCACTAGCTATTCCCAGGATTGGAAGGAACTGTGACAGTGAGTTTAAGGAATCCGAACAGGAGGATGGGGAAGCTTCCTGTCCTCTATGCTGTGAGACTGGACTTCGTTTTCCTAAATCATGTGTAATTCAGAGCTTCTAGAGGGACCATAAGCCTTTAGTGGGACTAACCATCTCCTTGCTGTCTCCCGCGAAGGCCTCCTCCACATACAGCCTGCCCACAGCGTTCTCCATGTTGTTGTTGACGTAGTTGGCACACCGTCTCCACACTGCTGCCTCTGAGGTGGTACCGGAGATAGCCTGAGGAGAGAATAAAAGATGAGTAAGAAAGATAGAAAAATAGGAGAGAAGAGGAGAGATCAATAGAAGTGAGGAGGAGAGAACAAGAGAGAAAAGGAAAACGATACTGACTTTTCTAAAAGCTTTCCTGGTATCTCTGTACGGTCTGCTCAGGCCAACGACCATGTTCATGGCAAATCTCCACACCATGTAGTTCTGGATATCTCTGTGGATGCAAAGACACAGTGACTGTGGGTCATCAGAGTGGGGTAGTGTAGGGTAGGGTAGGGTAGTGTAGCGTAATGTAGGGTGGTGAAGAGTAGTGTAGTGTAGAGTAGGGTAGTGCAGGGTATGGTAGTGTAGAGTAGTGCATGGTAGTGTAGGGTAGTACAGGGTAGTGTAGTGTAGGGTAGTACAAGGTAGTGTAGGGTAGTGCAGGGTATGGTAGTGTAGAGTAGTGCAGGGTAGTACAGGGTAGTGTAGTGTAGTGTAGGGTAGTACAAGGTAGTGTAGGGTAGTACAGGGTAGTGTAGGGTAGTGCAGAGTAGTGTATTGCAGCGGAGTGTAGGGTAGTGCAGGGTAGTACAGGGTAGTGCAGGGTAGTACAAGGTAGTGTAGGGTAGTACAAGGTAGTGTAGGGTAGGGTAGTGCAGGGTAGTACAAGGTAGTGTAGGGTAGTACAAGGTAGTGTAGGGTAGGGTAGTGCAGGGTAATGTATTACAGGGTAGTGTAGGGTAGTGCAGAGTAGTGTATTGCAGTGGAGTGTAGCGTAGTGCCGGGTAGTACAGGGTACTGTAGGGTAGTGTATTGCAGCGGAGTGTAGGCTAGTGTAGGGTAGTACAGGGTAGTACAGGGTAGTAGAAGGTAGTGTAGGGTAGTGCAGAGTAGTGTATTGCAGTGGAGTGTAGCGTAGTGCCGGGAAGTACAGGGTAGTGTAGGGTAGTTTAGGATAGTGTAGGGTAGTGCAGGGTAGTGTATTGCAGCTGAGTGTAGGCTAGTGTAGGGTAGTACAGGGTAGTACAGGGTAGTGTAGGGTAGTACAGGGTAGTAGAAGATAGTGTAGGGTAGTGCAGAGTAGTGTATTGCAGTGGAGTGTAGCGTAGTGCTGGATAGTACAGGGTAGTGTAGGGTAGTGTAGGGTAGTGCCGGGTAGTGTATTGCAGCGGAGTGTAGGGTAATACAGGGTAGTGTGCGGTAGTGTAGGGTAGTGCAGGGTAGTACAAGGTAGTGTACGGTAGTGTAGGGTAGTGCAGAGTAGTACTGGGTAGTGTAGGGTAGTGCAGGGTGGTGTATTGCAGCGGAGTGTAGGGTAATACAGGGTAGTGTAGGGTAGTGTAGGGTAGTGCAGGGTAGTGTAGGGTAGTGTAGGGTAGTGCAGGGTAGTGCAGGGTAGTGCAGGGTAGTGTACGGTAGTGTAGGGTAGTGCAGGGTAGTACAAGATAGTGTAGGGTAGTGCAGGGTGGTGTATTGCAGCGGAGTGTAGGGTAGTGTAGGGTAGTGCAGTGCTGGGTAGTGAAGTAGTAGAGTAGACTGGGCTGTGCTGGATTGAATCATGGCAAGTAATATTTTGGGGGAAGCCTTCAGTGTCTCCAGGGTCAGAGCAGGATCTGCTAATGATGTAATAGTGTGCTTATTAAGTCTTAATAAGCCAGTAGTTGTTACTCACTAATAAGTTTCACTTCTACTAAGGACTTTCCAGAGCCCTTGTATTTGCGTGCTAGACAGCATTTTTCACAGCATAAACCAGTAAAACTGAAACAGCGTTCATTTCATGCGCCCTATTTATTTCTGTAGGAACTTAAATCATCATTTCACAATGCTGTACATAAACACTGGATCAAACATCTGCACACAAGCACAACATTCCCAACAAGACTGAACATTCCGGAGCTGGAATAGCTTTCAATATCTGTGGGCTGAGTTAGCAGAAAAAGGGAAAAGTGGAAAGATACAAGAAAAGAGGAGATGAGACGAGAAAAAAAGACAAAGAGAAAAGAGTCCTTGCACTGCACCAGCACTAACAAAGCAGGCTAATTGCATTGGACAGGCCTTAAGTCCTTTCTACCCCCAAGGTCAAGAAACGACTTCACAAAAAACTCCCGAATACAAACACTCTGGAAATGTTAATTCAGCCAAGGGACTGCTTAATACCAAACAAATAAGCAGACTGCCAATTACAAGCTACCGTCTTGGACTGACTGGACACTTCAAGGGCTCCTAAGGTTCCTAAGGTCCTGCTGAATAACATGATAATAAGCAGACTGAATTATACCAATGTAATAAAGCTCCAGTACCAAAACATACCAAACACTCTCCATGCCTTACAGGGAACTGAACATCATGGTTGTGAGGTCATACATATTTACATAAGCTCACTTGACAAAAATGAGTCCCCTGCGACTGAAACCTACCTAATAGCATGCAGTACCTCCATTAACATGGATAACAGCTGTGATTGGATTGGGCATGTACTAGACAAGTTTCTGGATGTAGGCCATATCAGTGTTCACGGTGTCACAGTTGGGCCAGATTTGGTGGATGCCTGCCCTGATGTTTTACTGGTTGTTCCAGGTAGTCCCACAGATTTCCAAAAAGATTTAAATCTGGGGATCGTGTGGGCCAGTCCAGATGTTTGAATGCTCCTGAATGTTCATCATGCCAATCAGCCACATCTGCAGCCCTGTGAATGTGAGAACTGTAGTCTTGGAATAACAGGATAGGAAGCTTATGTTCCTCAGTAAGATGACGATGATGAGCTAAAGGTTAAACCTGGTTGTTCCGGCAGCTCAGTGTAGGTACTGTGGTTCACATTTACTGCCACCTCAACCAAATAACCCATTTCCACCTAATTAAAACACCCCCAGAACATCACAGAGGGCACTCGTTTATTGTCCAGGGAGCTTATGACCAGGGATGAGAAGAAGTCCTGAAAGGATATGATATACAAGAACCCAGTCTAGCACCTGGATGCAAACTGATTCTGGTCATTACGTTCTCCAGGAGCGCACTTCCTCTGGTGTAGATCCCTGTAATGTCTCTGAAGGTGGTTTTTAGAGAACTCACCTCTTTGTGTACTTGGTCAGGACGTGTTTAAGCTTCGTCAAGTAGTTGGGGGCATAAACGATCACCTGCTCACTGTCTGTAATGGGAAGGTCGACCGTTTGCATGATGTTGTTGGTGAAGAGAGTCCAGTTGAACACCTGATGAACGAGATGAGGAAAGACTGAGTAAAGGATCTGCACATTCCTGTAAGGGATATATCTGGGATCTGTCTTTCTGCTGGAGAGCTAGGCCGAAATGCACCTTGGCTCAGACTTTGTTAGTCATGAGGCTGAACCTAGGGTTTCACGCTAATTGCTAGTTTGAGGTGTGGTATCAGATTAGCCTAAGGTGTGAATTGCAGGGCTGGGCTGGCAGTCACAAGTCATTTTATAAAATGATCACAGGCTGGTAGCTTTAATTAAATGTCATATGTCCCATCAGAGAAGAAGTTGAGATCTGGGTTCAACATAGTTGCTGTCTGATTGCAGCCCAGAACCTTGGCGGAGCTCATCGGAGAATTTGTGTCGTTGATGCAGACAACAGCGGTCGAGGTAAACATCTCTGCTCTGGTTCGAGAGGCTTGTTTCTAAGACCCGGCGGGAACGTTTAGTTTACCAAAATTTCTGTTCCTGCAAAAAAGACACAAGGATCTTACTGTAGAGTCGAACTCCAGCGTGAAGTTGGTGTTGAGGGTCTCCAGAGGCATCTTGTTGTACAGCAGAACAGGGTTGTTTCTGTCTTCTGGCGTATCGGTGGCCTGAAGGACCAAGAGAAAAGTTATGAAATAGCAGAGGGGTTTTTGGAAAGGCTGAAAGAGACAATCAGACGAGGACACCTCAAGCTAAGGAGTCCATGTGTATTGTTCTAATGAACCACACGGCTTGAACTTAATGCTGTAGTCAACCTTAAAGACCCCGGATCCTGCGTTTACACTAGCAGGCGACAGGGGTACAAGTAGGGTGGCCACTTTTATAACCCCCCAAAAAAAAACATCCCACCTCCTGCTTTACTCACCTGACTGGTGGAATGGATCAGTCCGGAGCGTGCTAAATTGACTAGCATTTAGAGGGTTGACCTGTAGTTAGCCAGTAGGTGAGTCACGACGTCACATGACCTTGTTAAACCAATAAATACAAGGCATGTCTTTTGACACGTACGCGAGCCAATGGCACACATAATATTGTTGGCGAGTGAACATTTTAAATAGTTGATCCTGGAAAAAAAGGACCAATAGGCGTCTATCCAGGATGGACTTGAGTGGACTTGAGTTGAAAGAACGGACTGTCCAGCCTAAAACCAGACATGTGGTCACTGTAGCTACAAGTAGCCACTCATTCTGTATGGGAGTGAGGGATCTGTAGCCCCGATTTAGCATTAAGCACCAACAAAGCTACAAGCTACATATAGGGTTACGATTTTCTCAACTTTACGCACATGAATTTTGACGTGACGAAGCGACAAAGCAAAAGATTGGACTCCAACAAAATCAGATCAGTTGTAGACATGGGGGTTGAAGGTCCCCCCGGCTCCTGCTCTCTGGACTTTCTGTTCCTACCAGCATTTGGTTCCAGTTCTCAGCACTGTGGTGTTAAACGTGGAGGAGAAGCACATACACGCTGTTTCTCATTTACCCAGTTGATGTGTCTTTGTACATGTACATCTGTAGAAAGTAGGCGGTGCTGCTGGTGTCTCTAGGAGATCAAGTCACTCGATAGCTAGCTAGGTTAGCCAGCATGCTAAACAGCCAATACAGTTAGCCACAAATGCAAGCAGTTAGGCCTTCATATAAAATAATTCCTCAGTAATAATAGGCGCTTTGAAAACTGGTTAGCTTTCCTGGACTTCGTACACGACCACTCGCAATACTGTTGAACACGGCCACAAGAGACAAACTTGGGGCAGCATAAGCAACTTGTTGTTTGCTAGTGTGAACATAGGGTTATCCTTCTGTGTCACTGGGTGCTGGAGCATATGCCAGCGCTCACTGGGTGGATGTCAGGAAACGCCCTGGACAGGCCACAAGGGTAAACATACAGACGTACGTATTTCATCTTGCCAGAGAAAATAAAACCATTCTGTGCCACGCTTCCGGGTTTCCCTGCCTCACGTTCTCCCGGACTCCATTTCCCAGAGGGCTACACTCGCGGACGTCACTCCCACGTGCTCCCGATCCGTGTCTCTGATTCGATCCGGCTCTCCGGAGTTTTAACACAGCTAATTCCAATTCCAATTAACACATACACATATAAGCTCTGTGTCTTCTGGTGACTCTCCGCGAAGCTTTGCCAAACCTATTTTGCAATTCTGAGCGTTTCGTTCTGTTTTCACTTTCCTGGTTTGGACCTTGTTCTGATTTCCCAACTACTCTCTTGCTTGTTCCCTATCTGACTTTGTATTCCCCAGTTGTTGCCGACCTTCGCTTCCTCTCTCTCTCTCTCTCTCTAGCCTTGCCCTTCTAACCTTTCTGCCTCCAATGCTAGCCTCCCCTGGTTTCCAGCCTGGGCCTGTCCTAGACTCTGACTTAGTCATTCCCCCTCTAGCCTTGTCCAAAACTGTTGCTTGTATAGATTATACATCTTGTGTTAATAAGCCACTTTTACCCTAACCACTCATCATTCCGGAGTCTTACCTGATATTTGAAAACATCTATGTTTGTCCACCACCTTCCGATACCTATAAGATCCTGTACAAGGCCCCGATCAGTTCAGTATCTAGAACGTGTAGTATAGTCTTGGGACTTACTATCATATAACCCAGCACTTTACCAAGTGTACCATGCATTTTCCCAGTAAGTATCTAGAACCTTTTGAGCATCTAATTGTAATTAAGTCAAACCCAACATATTTACTTAGCACTTTGGAGTTTGCACCCCACACTGACCGAGTTAATACAGAGAGCTTACAGGGCTGTAAAGGAAAGTGCTTCAGCAGCGACAGCTAAGAGTTAATGTTTCATGATCAGGTGACGGCGAACGTCCACTGAACACTGTGTGAACCGTGCCGGCTTGCCTATTAAGTTCTATTAAAGCTATAATTCATTCAGTCTTAGTACACGCACGGTCATAGCGCACGCCAACCGCTCTCGGTCACAGCCAGAGTGCACAAGTACAGAGAGTTAGAGCGGTGTGACATCACCGCCAGATCAAACAAACAGCTTAACAAGGCCCGCGCGCCGCACACTGTAAATGTCAGAAGGGTCACGTGATCGCTGGCTAATATAAGGCAGGAGTATGACCGCATCTGGTGGAAAAACATGTCGCTGGTTTCTAGAGCCGATGATTTACAGCCTTTGGCGATTTCTTTTAGGGCAGAACACGAACAGAACGTAACAGGCCAAATGAAAACACCCTGTGTTGCTTTCTATCAGGAACCCATCACGGATCACACCGCTAATCACCTGGGTAACTAAATATGTAATATACATATACACCCACTGCCCACTTCACTGGGTACACAATATGTCGGCTACTGTGTACCTGATAAAGTGGCCGGTGGGTCATATTGTCACATTTCTCCAGAGTGATCACATCAGAGCCCCCGGAGCAGCTAGAGGCGCCTGAGCGTTGGCTCCACCATGGGTCTCCTGCCCTGTTTCTGCAGTTCATCACCCAGGCATGACCACAACCTCTACAATGACCAGCGTCTGGCTCTGAGCATGAACTCTATCTTTAGGTCGGCTCCACCTGTGCAGTTACTCCCTCCTGGACTAATCAGACTGGATCTAATCAGACTGGATCTAATCAGACTGGATCTAATCAGACTGGATCTAATCAGACTGGATCTAATCAGACTGGATCTAATCAGACTGGATCTAATAGATGTTCTAAAACTCCTCCTTCTGTTAGTTCTGTCTTTCTCTACATCCAGGTTCGATCTGAGGATGTTGGGTTCCTTGAGCCTGGTTCCTCTCGAGGTTTCTTCCTTACTCGTGGAAGTTTTTCCTCGCCACTGTTGCCTCTGCCTTGCTCAAGGGGGGCTCAGACCCGGTGCCCCCCCATCCCTATGTTTGTACATTAACTCAGCGTTTTTCTTTTTATAACTGATTTTCTGTGAAGCTGCTTTGAGACAACATTGGTTGTAAAAAGCGCTATACAAATAAATATTGACTGATATTCTGCATCACGCTGCTGAAGCATTAAGAGTTCCTTTCTCTGGAACTAAGGGGCTAAGCCCAACTCCTGAACAACACCCCCACACCACAATCCTCCCTCCACCAAACTTTACACTCGGCACAGTGCATTCCGACCAGTACTGTTCTCATGGCCACCAACAAACCCAGACTTGCACTCGTCCATCGGCTTGCCAGACAGAGAAGCATGATGCGTCACTCTACAGAGGCGTGATTCGTCACTTCCATGGTCTGTCACTTTATTTACATTTACATTTATGGCGTTTAGCTGAGGCTCTTATCCAGAGCGACTTACAAGGTTACTCATATTACAGGTGGGCCAATGTAGTGTTAGGGGTCTGGCCCAAGGACTCTTACTGGTGTAGCACAGCACAGTCACCCAGACCGGGATTCCAACCCCAGTCTCCCACATGTGGTGGTGGCTCCCTGGCGGGCAGTTATCTATTAACCAACCAACTTTATACCACTTGATACCACGCTTTGCATTGTGCTAAATTAATATTGTCTTGTTTCTAAATTCAGTGAAACGATGTCTTCACATTGGTGGTGTCTAAATCGCCCCTTGTCCTTGGACCTTGTAACTGGGTATGGGTTGTTACATCGGTTTTTAAATGTGTAACATGCTATTTTCTATGATGGTATTACACATTTCTAATACATTTTTGCATTAGATAATATTGTATATAATGTATTGTATATAATGATAATAATGTATTGTATATAATAATACATTATTATTAACATTAAAAGTAAAATAAAACGAAATAAGCTACATGCTCTCTCATTGGTTGACAATGTGGGAGTCAACTTTGTCTCCAGGCCCCTTATAATGCCTTCTGAGTAACTTTGCACACTTCCTTGGAAAACTTTGCAGTGCATCCAACACTCAAGGCAGAACGGGTCTTCTTTTACACAGGGATAGAAAACATGGAGCTTGAGCTGGCCGGCAAATCACGTTACAGGCTTCAAAGGTTTGTGGGCACTCGCTGAACGAGTGACTGAACACTCATAGGTATCCATAATTAACCATTAAATCACAGTGTTAATTAGGTTCAGTAGTGCAGTTCAAAACAGATCCAGTAGGTGGCAGTAATGTAATAATAGTGTACAACCAAATATTCAAAAGTGGTACAGGCATGAAGCCTACCATCTTGTATTAGGTTAGGCGTGCTCCCAAACTGATTTCTTTTTCCACTTCTATCTTCACTGGCCATGTGACAAACAGCAGTTTGTCATCATTAAGTCATGATCTACGAACTTAATCGACTCTAAATGAGCTCTAACATGTTCCATGTACCCTAATGAGGCGGAAGATTATGACCACTTACAGATGACATGAATAGAGTTGATCAGCAACACATGTCAAGGTCTGGGATATACTAGACTGTAAGCAAACAGTTGGTTCGCATAGTTGACTTGTCGGATGTGGGAGAAAATGGGCAGGCATGAAGACCTGAGTGACCTTGACGATGGCCAGATGACTGGCTTGAAGCATCCCAGAGGTGACTGACTTTGTGTGGTGCTTCTGGTTAGCAGCGGTAAGTACCTTCTGACAGTGGTGGGACAAACCATGAAGCGGTGACACCCAGGTTGGGGTTGGGCACCCAAGGTTCATTGAGGGTGGTAATAAAAGGCTATCCTGTCTGGTCTAAACTGGCCATGATGATTAAGGGGTTGCATAGCCAAAGACTATCAAACGACTATGGTCAGCATGCCCATGCTAACCACTGTCCACTGTTGAAAGTACCTACAACAGAAACATAAGCACTGGAACTGGACCTTGGAGGCCAGGCGGCCATCTTGCATTGCTCCAAGGTCCAGTTCCAATGTGACAAGTCCTGTTTTCTTCTACATCACTGGGTACATGTGCACTGTTTACCTGGGGAAGTGATGGCATCAGGATACACTGTAGGAAGAAGACAAGCCAGTGGTGGAGGCGCTGGAGAACCCACTCGTGTGGACCTGAACATGTGCAACTAACCATGTGCAACTCTCACCCTCTTCTTAGCAATGGTGTTCCCTGATGGAAGTGACCTCCTTCAGCAGGATAATGCATCCTGCCACTGCACTCGCTCTTCCGGAATGTTTTGAAAAACATGATGCTCAAAATATTGGGTCCACCTTCTTCAGACCATACTCCAATCAAGTGTCTGTGGGATGTGCTGGAATCTTCCAATTTACAGGATTCAAGGGATCTCCTGCTAACATCTTGGTGCCAGGCATCACAGGGCTCCTTTTGTGGGCCTGCCTGGAGAACGTCTCTCTCGGTCTCTAAGTACCTCAGTTTTAGCTTGGACATGATTTGATCCTCTGCATTTTGCCTTAGTTACATGGTATTCTGGAAATCTGGAGGTCAACTTCGGTTCTTTTCATGAGACCTTCTTTCAGGTTCTCACAGAACTGGGCATGGATCATTTCCCACACCTACTAAGGTCAGTCTTAGCCGTTGGATCCATTATGCTTCCCATGATACATGTGACCAGATTTCTGCTTTTCGGGCCTGGCCACATGTCTGTTTTAGGCCGGACTGTCCGGTTTTAGGCGGGACCAGCTGGTTTTCCAACTCCCAGTCGTCTGTCCAGCGCAATTCCCAGAACATATTAGTCCTCTTTTCGGGGTGACCTATTTAAAATGTTCACCTGCCAACAATATTATTTGTGCCATTGGCTTACAACCGCGTCAAAAGACATGCCCTGCATTTCATTGGTTTACCAAGGTCATGTGACATTGTAACTTGCCTACTAGTCAATTAGTAAGCTCCCGTCTGACTCACGAATGTCAACCATTCCACCCAATTAACTCCAATTAGCTCCAAATATATGCAACGAAGTCCACATTTCATTATGGCCAGCATTAATGGACATCCACATGTGCCAGACAGGCCTGGGGGGGGGGGTCAATGTACCACCTTTGGTTTGAAAGGGGTCAATCACAATCAATCAAGTTTCACCCGGTTTCCCCCAAAACAAACAAAAAGAGCTTACGTTGGCCAGTTCCTTCTCCAGCGCCATTACCCTGGCCACCTCTTGCCTGATGCTGCTCTCATTGACCTTGAGGTTCTTGTCTTCCCGGACCAGCATGGCGAGGTCAACCATGAAGTTTTCATAAGTGGTACAGGCCTGTGAACGAACACCAACACACATGTGATGCGTTAGCAAGAAGCTACATGGATTAGCGCTGTGTAGGTGGGTGTGGCTGAGTGTGATTGTGAGACAGATGGTGAGGGAACGTGTGTATGTGTGTGGAAGAGTGTGCAGGGATAAAACCGCTGTTAAATTATGAACTAATGTGTGGCCCCCTGATGTTTGGCTCCCCAGTTATTTAGGAAGCATTCAGGGCCTCCCAGGACGCATTATGCAAGCTAATTGGGTTAATCTATCTATCTCTCTACCGCCTCCCTTTCCATCTCTCCTCCAACCCCCTGAGACAGTTCGATCTACCTTTGAATATTCATGTTTCCTGATTGGTTGGAACGGAACCGGGGGAGGAAGTGGAGGACAGGAAGTCCAAACACTTCCATCTGCTATCTGCTGCCGTGCATCCGGCCTCGTTTCCACTCCGTGTTGGTTTTAATTACCCGCCGAATCTGGAAAGCATTACGGATGCGGAGCCGGCATGGCCTGATTTGAATAATAATCAGATGGAGTCTAACAATAGCTTGTCCTCTTGCAGGGCTGGACACTCAAAGTTCAAAGCGACAGGAGAGAGAGGCAACAGGGACGAGAGACGCTTTGTTAGTTGCGGTTTACAGCAAGTCTAAATGCTGCTACAAACTAGAAGACAATGTGAAATCGAGACTTGGTTTGAGCTACTCTTGAAGCGGTGGACAAAGCCCTATCCCTATGATGTTTCCCAAAATGTTCTGGTTCCTGGGACACCATCGTCACCTTAGTACTCACCATGCAGTGGCCAGACACAACAACGTTTGCTGAAGGGACAGCACCATTGTAGGCGGAGCATGAATTGGTGAGTTAGAGGGATTGAAGGTTATATAGGGGGCATACATCACTAACTCCACTCACGGTCCATCCATCAGGTTCACTGACCATGTAGGAGCACTCTGTAGTTCTACAGTTACAGACTGTGGTTCATCTGTTTCTCTGTATACAGGACACCCCAGGACCATCTCAGAGCAGGTATATGCATGTGGGTGGTGGATCATTCTCAGCAGCAACCAAGCCTATCCAGCCAACAGCGTCCTGTGGGCAATGTCCTGTGGGCAACGTCCTGTAGGCAACGTACTGTGGGCAACGTCCTGTAGGCAACGTCCTGTGGGCAACGTCCTGTAAGCAGAGTTCTGCGTCCACTGAAGGACTAGAGGATGACCAGCACTGCACTGTGCAGCAGCAGATGAGCTATCGTCTCTGACTGGACATCTACAAGGTGGACCAGCAAGGTAGGAGTGTCTAATAGAGTGGACAGTGAGTGGACACAGTGTCTAAACACTCCAGCAGCACTGCTGTGTCTCGTACTAATAGTCAGCTTCCATCCTCTTTCTGACACTCTACTTCTGACAGTTTATCGCAGGACTCTACATGGACATTTTTCCACACCTCCAAAGTTCAGTCTTAGAAGTTGGTTGCATTTCCTGCTTCTCATGATCCAAGTAATACCAAACACATTGTGTGATTTTCAGATCTGGACTATAGGAAGTGGTCAGCACACTGTTCTAAAGACTTCTCTATACATTGTGATGTTCTCCGCAGCGAGCTTGGGGTTCCAGCCCTCCGGTAACTTCTTCTCAGTCAAACTTTTCCTGAGGGTATTCCATGATTAGAATCTGGTTGGGCTGATATGCATTCATTATGCTCGCAATCAAAAACGAATTACCAATTCCAGATGTTGCTGATCTCCAAACTTGCACATGCATACAAAGTACATATTAAGCTTGTCTCATTAGCTTAAATGACATCATTCCCAGCAATCTACAAAGCGTGGCCCACCCAGAAACAGTAGGTAAGAAGGCACTGGATAAGATGAGGATAAGCGAACCTATTAACCCTGTATTGCATGACGTTGCCTCAGGGCAACAAACCTGTTTTCCTCACTTTACAATAATGTGATACGTATTTGCTGTCGATGAAAGGCTTCATACTGAAGGGAAGAGCTTGAATAGACTATTAAAAATGATAATGCCTGGTCACATTATTACCTGTTGGGCCTTATGAAACTTTAGTTTGGAGGTGGTGTAGTTTGCGGAAGGCACAGGTTAAGGCACCCCACAATTCCCCTCAAAACTCCACACGTTATTGCACCATACAATTTCTCTCAACCCAGTGAAATAATATAATTCAGAGTGTCAGAAAAGTTCTGTATGTAGTGCTTATAACATTCACTTTCATATAAATTGTTTGTAGAAATTGTTGAAACATACTTGTTGCCTTGAAGCAACACTGTGGAAAGGATTTAGCTAGTCACAAACAAAGCATCACTCATGCAGGACACTACAGTCATTGTATGCTGTTTTCCAGGATCATGTTTTATTTAGAGTTTTAGAGTTTATTTATGTGTTTTTGTTCATTTAGAAAATCAAACCTGGTATTGGCATTCATGTGTATGCACTATTAGAGGCTACAAGCGCACGCTAGCCAATTCTACCATGTCATCAGTTTTGTTGTATTTTGTCATTTTAAGTGAAATTTCTCATTTGTATTCCACATATATAATTTATGGAATATGTTGCCTTGAGGCAACATTGTGGGATAATAGACAGCAAATGATATAGAACACCAAGAAAAAGCAGTTCAAATATAAAGTTGAACTTGATGCTCTGTATCCCAAAAATGATTTTAAAAAAGAATAATGTGTGTGGGGGGGTACTTATGGAGTATGTTGCCTTGAGGCAACATTGTGGGCTAACAGACACCAAAAAAAAGTATGCTCTATATATGAACTGCTTTTCTTGACGGTCTGAATTTATAAACTGCTTTTCTTTATGCTCTATACCATTTTCTGTCTATTATCCCACAACGTTGCTTTAAGGCAACATACTCCATAAGGACCCACACACACATTATTCAATTTCTTAATTATTTTTGTCAATTTTATGCAAGAAAAGTAACGAAACATTCATAATGCATGAGGGTTATTAATCTCATGCTTTATGCTGTTGGGCAATATTCATTTGGCTGGACTGATCATCCTCCCCTAAAGCACATTTGGTTGTGGATGAAATCGGAGCCACTGGACAGAGCGGGCCAGCGTAACATATACCCCAGCTCTGACAGCCAGAGAGATTCCCACTCCAAATGCTGTCCAAGTGGTGGGACGAAGAGCCTGATCCATCCAGAACAAGTGGCAGTTACATTTTTGTACTGGGCCTTGGGCTGCTGTGGTATTGCTATAACCTTTATGAATGTATATTGCTATATGTTAGCAGTATTGTAGAATCATTCCCCGTTCTGACTACACAATGGTCATGGTTGGTCCCAGAATAACTCAGATTAGATCAATCATAGAGCCTGTAGGTTAGAACAGCCAGTGTGCCGACTGGTACCACAGTACATGTAGCTGTAGTCTATCAATTGTTTTTCAGCTCTGGAGGAGTAAATGGGGTACTGCTGTTTTCCTGGTGGGGGTCGCCTATTCCAAGAAGAAGTAATGTGTGTGTGTGTGGGGTGGGACGGTGGGGGTGGGGGTGGGATTTATGAAACCCACCTGTGGCCTGAGTTGCTGTAATTGGCAGATCTTACCTCCTCATAGGGGCCAGTGCAGATGTAGTAGTCTCGGGAGGGCAGGCCGAGGCTTGGCTGGTCGAACTGGCAGAGAGAATCAGAGCGACACATACAATCAGCCATTCATCCACTCAGCAGAAACCCAATCATCCACACCACAGCCTGGCCCACTGAACCGGTATCAGTTACTGCGATTAAGATGGAAAAGCACTTTTAAGCCCCGGTTAATCTCCCCGCAGCTCCATAAACACAGGGACTGCTTGTTCCTAGAGGCATTGCGATTGTGGGCCTTTGGCTCCTGTGTTCATACGAACAGAACAGATCTACTAGTTAAAAGGAGTGTGTTCTGGATACAAGAGTGCTGAAAGTGGGAGAGAGAGAGAGAGAGAGAGAGAGAGAGAAAGAGAAAGAGACTCTGGAGACAGGAGGAGTGATAGAAGTGGGTGAGAGTGAGAGAGAAAGAGAGAAAAAGAGACTGGAGACAGGAGGAGTGATGAAAGTGGGTGAATAAGAGCGGGAGAGAAAGAGACAGAGACTGAGATGGTAAGAGAAACAGAAAAGGAATGTGAGATGGATGAAAGTAAATAAAGGAGACTGGGTTGGAAAAAGACAAGCGAGAGAAAGAAAAAAGAAAGAGGTAAAAAGACAGATAGACAGCATCGGAAATATCAAAAGAAAAGGAATTCTGGTTTATCAGGTGATGGATAGATTAGATACATAGTGATTATAATCCAGAATGAATCTGCAGCGTGTGTAGTGTTTACGGTCTGACGGTAATAACTGTGGAGGGATTATAATCCAGTATGAATCTGCAGCGTGTGTAGTGTTTACAGTCTGACGGTAATAACTGTGGAGGGATTATAATCCAGTATGAATCTGCAGCGTGTGTAGTGTTTACAGTCTGACGGTAATAACTGTGGAGGGATTATAATCCAGTATGAATCTGCGGCGTGTGTAGTGTTTACGGTCTGACGGTAATAACTGTGGAGGGATTATAATCCAGTATGAATCTGCAGCGTGTGTAGTGTTTACAGTCTGACGGTAATAACTGTGGAGGGATTATAATCCAGTATGAATCTGCGGCGTGTGTAGTGTTTACGGTCTGACGGTAATAACTGTGGAGGGATTATAATCCAGTATGAATCTGCGGCGTGTGTAGTGTTTACAGACACTACAGACACTACACACTGACGGTAATAACTGTGGAGGGATTATAATCCAGTATGAATCTGCGGCGTGTATAGTGTTTACAGATATTGACGGTAATAACTGTGGAGGGATTATAATCCAGTTTGAATCTGAGGCGTGTGTAGTGTTTACAGTCTGACGGTAATAACTGTAGAGGGATTATAATCCAGTTTGAATCTGAGGCGTGTGTAGTGTTTACGGTCTGACGGTAATAACTGTGGAGGGATTATAATCCAGTATGAATCTGCAGCGTGTGTAGCGTTTACGGTCTGATGGTAATAACTGTGGAGTGATTATAATCCAGTATGAATCTGCAGCGTGTGTAGCGTTTACAGTCTGACGGTAATAACTGTGGAGGGATTATAATCCAGTATGAATCTGCGGCGTGTGTAGCGTTTACGGTCTGACGGTAATAACTGTGGAGGGATTATAATCCAGTATGAATCTGCAGCGTGTGTAGTCTGTACAGTCTGACGGTAATAACTGTGGAGTGATTATAATCCAGTATGAATCTGCGGCGTGTGTAGTGTTTACAGTCTGACGGTAATAACTGTGGAGGGATTATAATCCAGTATGAATCTGCAGCGTGTGTACTGTTTACAGTCTGACGGTAATAACTGTGGAGGGATTATAATCCAGTATGAATTTGCAGCGTGTAGCGTGTACAGTCTGACGGTAATAACTGTGGAGGGATTATAATCCAGTATGAATCTGCAGTGTGTGTATGGGAGTGCACACCTACATGAATGATATGTGCGTTGGAGTCTCTGTCGTCCGTGCCAACGAAAAAGTTGATGAGGACCTGCTTTCCGTATTTGGCATTCAGCGTGGCTATGGAGTCTTCTGCTCTCCACGTGGTTCCTGAGGAGCGGATAGGACAGATACTGCAGGGACAGGTCTCATTCAGTGATGTTCATAGGGGTGATATGCATAATCACATACCAAATGCAGTGTCCCAGTCCTCCGTTGCTATGGGCCACTCAAAGACATGTGGCAGCATTGTGAGAAGAGGCGTTCCACCTCTCTGCTCGATGAGACCTGTCAGGATAAAAGCAACATATTCCAGAGACTCTCGCTCATCTCAACAAGCCCTCAACGAGCTCCCTTCCTCGGCAGCCTTAGAATTCAAACTCATGCATGGTGGTCTTTCATGAGTGAGGGCATGTAGCATTTTGCTGTCACCTGCCAAGCTATTAACAGAAAGCAAAACCTACTCATAGAAGGCTATGCGTATTAACAAGGGTATCCTGGTCTACCGATTAATTACTGCACTCACTTTCATTGGTACAGGACCTGTAGAGGGTCTTGGCTTTGGCTAAAGAGCTGCTCCCAGCATCAGTCCCCGTATCCTCTCTCTCCAGAACTCCTGCAAAGATTCAGGAATAACAGCTTCAGCTTCATGTCTCGGCCTTACACATCAGTGTTAGCATTTTACCTTAGCCATGTTTTGGTTTTAGACATTTCCATTTTACTTCAGCCATGTCTCGGTTTTGGACATTAGCCTTAGCATTTTACTTCAGCCATGTCTCGGTTTTGGACATTAGCCTTAGCATTTTACATTAGCCATGTCTCGGTTTTAGACATCAGTATTAGCATTTTACATTAGCCATGTCACGGTTTTAGACATTATCATTAGCATTTTACATTAGCCATGTCACGGTTTTAGACATTAGCATTAGCATTTTACATTAGCCATGTCTTGTTTTCAGAAATCCTCATTTCACTTTAGCTATGTTTTGGTTTTAGATATTAGCATTAGCATTGTACATAAGCCATGTCTCGGTTTTAGACATTAGCATTAGCATTTTATATTAGCCATGTCTCAGTTTCAGACATTAGCATTTTACTTCAACCGTGTTTCGGTTTTAGATATTAGCATTGGCATTTTACATTAGCCATGTTTTGGTTTTAGACATTAGCCATAGCATTTTACTTCAGCCATGTCTCGGTTCTAGATATTAGCCATAGCATTTTACACTAGCCATGTCTCAGTTTTATACATTAGCATTTTACTTCAACCGTGTTTCGGTTTTAGATATTAGCATTTTACATTAGCCATGTTTTGGTTTTAGACATTAGCCTTAGCATTTTACTTCAGCCATGTCTCAGTTTTAGACATTAGCATTAGCATTTTACATTAGCCATGTCTCAGTTTTAGACATTAGAATTTTACTTCAGCCATGTCTCAGTTTTACATATTAGCATTAGCATTGTACATTAGCCATGTCTAAGTTTTAGATATAAGCCATAGCATTTTACCTTAGCCATGTCTCGATTTTAGACATTAGCCTTAGCATTTTACATTAGCCATGTCTCAGTTTTAGACATTAGCCTTAGCATTTTACTTCAGCCATGTCTCGGTTCTAGATATTAGCCTTAGCACTTTACTTTAGCCATATCTCGGCCTTCTAGAACACTAGAACCATAGCGTTCAAGTTAAGGTCAACCTCACTCCTGCACTCTGCGTATGACTCACAGGTGCTCTGTAGATGCCATATGCACTGGGCCTTATTGTTTATGTGCTGTCTGCTGTTGGATCCACTATGCTATGATTATTATTTTCAACAGGCGTTATGAGATGGAGCAGTAAATAAACAGCTCGGATTTTGGGGGGGGGAGGTTTAAGCCCACCTAGCCTTGAACGGATCACCCTGCCAGCGGTGAAGTCTCGGTGGAAAACTGTTGTGATAAAATTCAGCCTTTGGAAGTGGAACAGTCATGCGAGGACAGCTTTGGACGCAACCGAGCGTTCTTCAGAAAGGAAACCTCCTTCGTGAGTACTGACTGAGTCATTTGCCCTGGGGTCTCCGACACGGCCCGACACATCAAGAATTACTACACCACTGTCGACACCCACACGTATCCAGAAGCTGGCTGCCAGCTGGTTATTGATTTGAGAATGAGATATGTAAGTGTGATTGTAATTACTACTGGCATGAAGGAAGACTGATCCCGCAGTGTAATGGCTTTATTACATGTCGTAAACACACGCAATGGTTTTATTAAATCAACAGCTAATTTCTTAATCGCTGGAGGTGTGGCCTCCGTTTTCCTCGTAAGGCCGAGGGCTTTTCCGTGGCTCTGGATCCCTCCTCTGCGGTGCTCGGCTCTGATTTGGTTTTAATTAGGGCTTGCGTTTGAACGCTTCCTGAGAAAGGGCAGAGATCATGTGTGTATGATCGGATTAGAGACCGCCTGGTGTGCGTGTGGCACGCTCCCCTACGGCTTCAAAACTCTCTCTCTCTCCATTGCTCTCTCTTTGTCTCTCTCTCTCTCCATATCTCCTTCTGTCTGTCCCGCACAGTCTGGCTCGCCCCTGTTGTCCTCTCGCTCTGACTTGTGCATCTCTAAATCACGGAGGCTTAAACTCTGGTTTGGAACCAGGACTTCGGATCTTGGCCATAAAGACGATGTGGGGGTGAGTCGCACATCCCTAGCCGGGCAGGACATTCATCGGCACGTCCTGTTTATTATCGTTATGTATTATGAAGTATTATCAGCACTGCCATAAGAAGTGAGTGGAATGACCCACCCAGTACTGGGAGCAGTTGTAGCTGTCCCACCCCAAAGAACGATACCACAAAGTCAGCCTGTGTTGTTTGCTGGATGGCGCTGGGCCTCCTTTGTTCAGGCTTCAGTGCCTGTTCTGGCATGACGGTGAAGACCCAGCTGACGCTGTGCTCCAGCGAATAGAGCTTTTCTCAATGCTAGCTGAAAGGATACGAATCTCCAGAAGCAGCTCCAGCTGAGCTCAAGCTGGACTACGAACTAAACGACAGCCTGTTTCCAGCAAGTGATGATGTACATATTTGACAAAAGTAACGCATCAAGAGAGAATTGCTGGAACCGATTGGAATCCAAAGAATAGCTGCACCCAGATGGAGGTGTGGGAGTGCAGTGGTGTTGGGAAGGAAGATAAAGGTGACCAGGATCAATAACTGATGATAAATTTAGACTGATATGATCAATATTTATTGAGCTACACATACAGAAGTCTGTCTCTCAGTATGGTGTTGGGCCGCCGTGTTCGCTAACCCAACATGCCAGACGTCTCGGTATGGAGCTGTAGAGGTTCCTAATGGTGTCCTGTGATAATCCATCCCATGCAGCTTGAACATCCTCACACAGTTCCTGCAGATGGTGCGGTAGGGGTGGAGGTGGAGGGACACCAGGTCTTCTGGACATGTGACGACAAACCGTTCAACTTGGTGCTGACCACGGTGCCTCCACACACGGATTCGTTGAGCGTCTCCACCAAGACTAAAGCGGGACTCGTCACTGAAGATGACCCGCTGCCATTCTGAGTCACTCCATGACAGTCTGGTACGACACCACTGCAGTTTTTGGTGACGGTGACGTGGTGTTAAGGACAGTCGTGGTAATGGTCTGTGTGCACGTAGTCTTGCATGGTGCAGCCGTCTGCCAATGGTGCTGCACTAACAGGATGATTCATGGAGGCATCACTGCTTGCTAAGTGTCTGCAATCGTGGCTGTTGGGTCAGTCCGGTACAGAGATAAAGCCCGTCCCTGGCTACATCGCATGGACGGCTGAGCATGGAACTTGAATGATTTGAATGTGTTAAACTTCAGCAACAACTTGGGATACAACAGCAACAGTCACACAACACCATAACCACCACCTGGAATACCTTAGCAGTAGCCTAACAACACCCTAGCACTCATTTAACCACCTACGAGCTGGAATACCCTAGCAACTACCCGGAACAACTATACCAACACTGCTTTGACCATATGGTCATCAGGGCAGTGTTTCTTCCACATGGTCATGGTGGAGGGGGTTCTCTATTATCTAGAGTAAGTGCCGGCTTGATGTGTTTAGACTCCACAAACAAGAATGTTACCACTTTTATCTAGAACCTTCAGTCACTGTCTAGAACCTTCAGCACTAAGCACAGAGTTTACTGCAGCTCCAACTTTGGCCTCATGTGCAGTAACTTCCAGAGCGGCCTTATCTGGCCCACATCTCTTCACAAAGCCCTCTGTGTCCCAGACCGGAAGCGGATCCTCCCTGCGGTGTCTCCGCCATGCGTATGCATGAGCTCCGTGGCTGATTCTCCCCGAGCTAACCCCTTCCTCCGCTCTCGCCGCCCGCTGGGCCCCGCACACCCTCCGGCTCAGATACACTGAACGATTTGACCCGGGGCCTCGGCTACACGACACAAAGCTGTCAGTCACAGCCACGTCACATTCTTCCCGGGCACCCTGTGATGTCACGGCTGCTGGTTCTGCTTTCTGATAATCCCGGTAAGAGGATCGCCATCGCCGTCTGACGTCCGCATCTCCTGCCGTGGTCATTTCTCTGTCAGCTTGGTGCAGATTACGGAGGTGAAGGCTTAGCCCCTCACTGACGGAGGCCTAAGGAGGTGCGGGTGGAGGTCAGAAGCTAGGTTGGGGAAACGGATACTGTGCTCTCGAAAAGATGGATCTGCAGTGTTGAGCTTCGGCTGACTGACTCAGAGTGACTGTCAGTCAAACGCAGAGACAGGGTCTAACGAGGGACCCTCTTCTGTTTCTTTGTTGTTTTTCATTCTTTCTCTCTCTATGTGTAATGCCTTATCCTTAATGCATTCCTTCCTTCCTTTTTTTCTTTCCTCGTTTGTTTCTTCTTTCGTTTTTGTTTGTTTGTTTGTTTCTTTCTTTCTTTCTGTTTGCCTTACTTCCTTTCTTGCTCTCAATTTCTTTTTTCTTTTTTCCCTTAATTCCTTTTTTCCCTCTATCCTTCCTTCCTCCTTCCTTTGTTCTTTTTTTCTTTCTTTCTGTCTTTCTTTCTTTCTTTTTTCTTTCCTTGTTTGTCTCTTCTTTCTTTTTTGTTTGTTTGTTTTTCTTTCTTTCTTTCTTTCTTTCTTTCTTTCTTTCTTTCTCTCTCTCTCTCTATGTGTAATGCCTTATCCTTCCTGCATTCCTTCATTCCTTCTTTTTTCTTTCCTCATTTGTTTCTTCTTTCTTTTTTGTTTGTTTGTTTGTTTGTTTTTCTTTCTTTCCTCCTTTCTTTCTTTCTTTCTTTCTTTCCTTCTTTCTTTCTTTCTATGTAATTGCCTTATCTATCCTGCATTCCTTTCTTCCTGTTTTCCTTCTTTCTTTTTTGTTTGTTTGTTTGTTTCTTTCTTTCTTTCTTTCTGTTTGCCTTACTTCCTTTCTTGCTCTCAGTTTTTTTTTTCTTTTTTTCCCTTTATTCCTTTTTTCACTCTATCCTTCCTTTGTTCTTTCTTTCTTTCTTTCTTTTTTTCTTTTTTCTCTCTTTCTTTTTTTTTCTTTCTTTATCTTTTTTCCTTTTACTCTACCTTTCCTCCCTTTCTTCTTTCCACACTTCCCTTTTATTGTTTTTATTTAGATTCTTTTATTGTCATTTTTTGATCATTTCATCCTTTCACTTTTTCTTCCCTCCTTCCATGTTTATTGATTTGTTTGTTTTCATTCTTTTTCCTTTTTACTTTATCGTTATTTCTTCCTTCCTTCCTTCCTTCCTTCTTTCTGTTTTTTCATATTTTCTTCTGCTCCTTTTTCATCTAGCTCTTCATTACCGTTAATGTTCCAAATTGATACCAAACATCATGATATGCACAATTACAGTTCTGAGGGTCAACTGTGAACATTACTGCACAGTATTCCAACATCTGGAGAACAACTGCATCACCCTCATATCCCCCACCACCTCTCTCTCTCTCTGTTCTTGTCCTTTGGGTCTTTATGCGTTTCTTAGCAGTCTTTGGCCTGTAGAGCCGCACAGTGTCCCTGAGTGGAGCACCTGTGTGCTGGCGTTACTGCTCAGGTGTGTGTGTTACTGTGTTGACGCCTCAGCGTGGCAGTTATTACTACAGCTCATGTTTTTATATTGGCTGTCGTGGTGCCAGTAGAACAGCATTAGTTTTGGCTATTCAGTATCCAGAACGTTAATGTTTATCCTGAGTACTGCACAGTATGTACGCCAGGACTCTGTGCTTATGCCTGATTCAGGCTCATCAGGTTCATAAAGCTGCAGCTATTTAGCTTCCATTCTGCACATTAGTGTGATTTGGACACCTGCGATGCCACGTGCCACCTTCATTTTGGGTATTCACATGACAGTGATTGTTGGTTACGGGACAAAGTCACCATAACCACTGTCACTTCCACGTGGCCAATCTTCAGGAAGCTCATCATCTGCCACATGCCGTATATCGCGGTCTCGAGTGGCTAAACGAGTCTAATCAAAGCTGTAATCGATTTACGATGTGGCAATGGTCATCAGCGAGCACAGTAATCCATTTTACAACCTCCCATCAGAAACAAGCGGAGTCGCTTCAATCGTACAGCGAAAACCAAGCACAAACAACAATTCCGAGTCACAGTTTTCCGAGGAATCGAGGGAATTACAGTCATACAGATAATCCAGTCTAGTCATTTCACTTGCAGATGCTGGTAACCACAAACGCCCGCTGACAGGCGCAGAGGAAGGGCGGCCGAGGCAGCGCAGAGCTCGAGTGCTAATTACATCCGAACCTCTAATCAAGGCTCTAAATATGCTCTTATTTTCACATCAACTTTCTATTTAATTCTACCAGAGGTCAACGCACTGGGAATGCTAATGAGGGGATTTGGCTTCGAAACCCTTTGTTTCTCCCAGGGAAGTCGTGACCCCTTTGGTTAATTCCCAGCCCCGGGTAATTATTTTCATTTCGCGCTGTTTGTCGTGCGAGCTTGATGTGTATTCCTTTGACGTGCCAGTGATTAGCGGTAATAGACCGGTGGCGCTCGGATTCAGTTATTAGGAAGAGGTGATTGGCCAAACGTCTCATTAATTTAATTACAGCTTCAGGGGTTTGTGATGGTAATCTCCCTCTCATTGTTGTTTAAATCAAACCTGATTGTTTCCACACCGAAACCTCATCAAGATTCTCCTGATTTCTGATGCATCATCAGCGTCCGGGCTGGATAGAAGAGAGGCGAAGAGATGTACGGTCTTCTGTGACGAACATGAAGATGGGTTCCATGGCATACATAACTTTCTACTTTCTTCCAGGGTTAATAAGTTGCCTCCCCTTTGCCTAACCTCAAGGCATCTGCCAATCCAGCCTATCTTGGACTACAGAAATGGTCATCTCTAGGACCTTGGTTGATGGGCATCTTCTATACATAAGCTTTTTTGGACGTATAGTGTAGAGGGGGGGTGACCAGCCCTCTACTTTCTTCCAGGGTTTGTATGTTGCCTCTCCTTTGCCTAACACCAATGCATCTGCCAATCCAGCCATCTTGGACTTCTGAATCTAGAACCACAGGGATGGTAATCTCTAGGACCTGGGTGGTTGGGCATTGCTGGTCATTTTCAATGTATCTTCTATACATAAGCTTTTTTGGATGTATGGTGTATGTATCCATATCCAACTTTCTTCCAGGGTTAATAAGTTGCCTCCTCTTTGCCTAACCTCAAGGCATCTGCCAATCCAGCCTATCTTGGACTTCTGAATTTAGAACCACAGGAATGGTCATCTCTAGGACCTTGGTTGATGGGCATCTTCTATACATAAGCTTTTTTGGACGTATAGTGTAGAGGGGGGGTGACCAGCCCTCTACTTTCTTCCAGGGTTTATATGTTGCCTCTCCTTCGCCTAACACCAATGCATCTGCCAATCCAGCCTATCTTGGACTTCTGAATCTAGAACCACAGGGAGGTAATCTGTAGGACCTGGGTTGATGGGCATTGCTGGTCATTTTCAATGTATCTTCTATACATAAGCTTTTTGGACGTATGGTATACATATGCAGTGGCCATGCACTCTCTACTTTCCTGCAGGGTTCTAACATGTTTCCCAACCCCCATCCACCACCTAGCATCTGATCCAGCCAATCAAGGACTTCCAAAGGAGCGAATCAGCTGAAGCAGGTCTGGCGGATGTTGATTAGAACTACACTCCACAGGAATCATAGATCTTCTGGACCAGGGCTGGTGCATGTTCTTCTATGAAGAACACAGAGACAGATTCTATGGTATGCATTAGCCTATGTGGACGTATGATGTAGAACAGTGCCTGGCAACCCTCTACTTTTCTGGGTCTAATCTAGCATGCTGCCCAACCCCCTCCGCCACCTAGCACCAATGCATCTGATCCAGCCAATCAAGGACTTATCTGATGCCAGTGTGGCAGATGATATTTGAAACACAAGTATCCACAAGAAAGGTAGATCTTTTGGACCAGGGTTGGTGGCCATTGCTGGCCATCTTCTTTGAAGAACATGGAGCCAGATTCTACGGCATGCATAAGCTTAATTGGATGTGTTGTGTGGTGGTGGTCACCAATCCTCTACTTTCCTAAAGGGCTTGGTTCCGAGCTAACATGTTGCTTCGCCCTTCGCCTAACACCAATGCATCTGATCCAGCCAGTCAGAGACTTCTGAAGAAGGAAGTGAGCTGGGGCTGGTCTGGAAGATGCTAACTGGAGCTATACTCCACAGGAATGGTAGATCTCTAGGACCAGGATTTATGGCCTTTGCTGGAGACACCACTTCTGCAGAAATTAAGGAAGCCCGTCCCTTCTTTGGTGCAGTCTAGACTTCTGAGAACGTTTTATCCTAATTGTTGGTACATTGCTGTATGGCTCTGATTGCATGTAGACACAAGAACATTAGTTAGGTCATGTGCTGATGCTGGGGGATTAGTTCTGGATCCTTGCAGCTCATTCTAAAGCTACTGTCCCAGAGAGTACAGCCCAGTACTGGGGTGTTTATTCCACTCTAGCTCATGCTTGAACATGGGCATGGTTGGGTTAGGCTCATATGCAGCTGCTGCAGCCGCACATTCTATTGGCAGGGCTTTTCTGGGGCGTAATACAGACTGTATGTGGTACCCACATACCCTATACCTACCAAACTAGTCCAGCTTTTAAAGGGCAAACAACTTGTAGACCCCCAGCATTGGTGAGAAACCAGCAGCTAGGCCCAGTTAGCTATATTAGCTTTAACCAATTAATAAACATGCTGTTGTGTTCGACTTCACTTGGAAGTAGATATCAGAGCTTGGAATTCTGGGACTTTAAGCCTCTGAAAATTCAAGTTACTAAGTGGAGATAAAGTAGGGTTGCCACCCGTCCCGTAAATAACGGAATCGTCATTTATTTGGCAATTAAATATTGCATCCCGTATTAAACCAATATGTCCAATACACACGTCTGTCACTCACACATGAACCCAGCCCCACCCACACACTACCTTTATTTTCATTTCTGAAAGGTGGCAACCCTATCCATAAGTCTCCAATTAGGATTGTATTGTTAGCAACAAGCTAGCCAGCTAACGACAGTGTTATGCATGCTAACTTTCAGTTCCAACATTCAGGATGTATTTACCTTCTCAAAACAGCGAGCTTTATGGTCAGTGTTATAGATTAAACCATCTGCAGTGTGTGTATGTTGATTGATCAGAAGGAAGTCTCATTTAAAAGTAGAGGAGTGTGGTTTATTACTTTAGTACTTTATGATGGTGTGAACAGTCAAGCTGAACCTGGAGTTTAGAGCACCGTCTCAACTTTGTTGTGAAAATCGACCCATTGTATAAATGTATACTCGCTGGAAACTGCCCTACAGGTATCCCTGTATCAAGGCTACAAAGCACAACCATGGTCCTCCTCCATGAATCTATTATCAGCCCAGTTCCAGAGCCTTTGCTACTTTGAGCTTTGTCCAGTCCACACTGTCCCAACCCCTCCACCTCGACCACAAACACGATCAACATCACGTGTACCTTCCACTGCCAGGGCTGCCCCAGGACTATGCTTCTAAATCAGGCCTCATGCTGAGGCTAATCAACCTCTTGGTCCTGCTTGCATGGTTCCCCTATCTCCAGGTGCTGAAAGACCCCGGTTCCTCCTGCTGAGCAATCACAGAGAGCCTCTGCCAATGCTCCAGTTCCGTGAGCTCTGCATGCTCTTTGTCTGAACGCACTGGACAGGAATTGGACCGGCTCCAGTTTAGAAAAGGATATTCCAATGCTAGGACAGGCCTACAGATCTGGGCAATGTGTGGTGGGGTTCTTTAAGGGAGTGCAATCCCTGAAGCCTGACACTTGACAGGTCAGAGTTGGCTGAAATGAAATCTCCACAGGCGGTCAGTACTGCACCAGAGGGTGCGCCCAACAGCGATGAAGCTCATGGAAGCCAAGTCGTATCGTTAGCTCTATTCCCGGGATATGCTGAGCCTTGTTTGGCTAAAAGAAGGCCTGAAGAACGGACATACTAAACACAATTACTAAGCATGCCGGCCAAAAGAGGGCAACAGTCTGAGGGCCCCCAAGTCCCCTCTGATATCATCTGTGCTGGTGCCTAGAAAGTACTCAGCTCATTTCATTAGACTTGGCCCAGTGCTTGGTCCACTGCGACATAAACAGATTAGCCTAAGCTAAGCTATGGTCCACCAAGGGGCTTAGTAAGCCAAAAGTCATTTAAGTCATGCTCCAAATTTGCAATCGTCCAGGCCAAGTCAACAAACCGCTCACTCCAGTTTCACCCATAAGCCCAGCAAGGCCTTTAACTGCAAGACGTAAGCGATACATTGAAACATAAATATACTGTATGACCTCAAACTCACACAGAAGTTCCAACAAAGAGCTATTTTATCTCATTACCGTTTTCAGCATCCAGTTCCTGAATTCAATTTGGTTTCCTTTGATCCTGACCACCAGATAGCATCGACATTTTAACCAGGGCTATCCGTGTTCTGTTCCATATTAGCACCGCACTGATTCCAGATGTCATTGTGAAACACATAACAGCTGGTATGTGCTCAAAACGAACAATGCTAACGACTTTTCGCTGGAACCCACTCGATGTACGACAGGTTGTACCTTTGAGCACCACTTCCAGTTCGTCCCGGAGTATGTCAAAGGTGCTGTAGCGTGAGCTGGTTTCGGGGATGATGTTCTTCTTCAGCCAGCCTCCGCAGGCATAGTGATAGAAGTTTTCACAGGGGTCCACTGAAGGGTCCATGTTCTCGATGAGACGGGATGCTGAAAGGCCCAGGACATAGTAAGATAGGGTTTAGGGGGTTATCCTGGCAGGTCTTGGCACAGTGTTAAACTTTTACTCATGAAACTGGTGTGTAGGACCATATTGTCACTGCCCAATGAAAAACAAGCATCTCCAAAATGGCAACTTTACAGGAGAGGCCAAAAATCTAATTTAAATTTAATGCAAGTCAATGGAACCAGACGTCTTTCCAAACAGTTTTGGGCCATTTCTGTTGATCCATTCATCATGAGATTCTGCCTCAGCGTAAACAGCAGCTGGTGTGTTCAAATGATGCATAAAAGTAAAAATGGACAAAAGGGAGATACATGTTTTTCATTGGAGAGCGACGAAATAAAGCTGATCCTTACTAATCCTTAAACACTTAAACTCTAACCCTACGTTCACACTACCATCAAGTCACTTAGGTTGCCTAAGTTTGTCTCTTGTGAATGCATTTGAGGCTGCTTGTGTTGTCACGTGTGGGCGTGAACAAGTTTCAGGAAAGCTAGCTAGTTTTGGAAGCACATATTTAAATGGAATTTGTATGGAAAGCTAACCTCCTGCATTCCTGGCTTGATTGGTTAGCATGCTGGATAGCCTAGCTAGTTATCAAGTGACCTAGCTCCAAAGATGCATTATATAAACTGGGAAAAGAAGAAACATGCTGAATACCTGGAACTGGAACCAAATGCTAAATGCTGGTGGGATCTAAAAGTTCAAAGAGCAGAAGCTGGGGACCTCAGACTCTCAGGTCTACAACTGAGGAATTTGAGGTTTACAATGTGGTTTCACAGCATCAGAATCCATTTGCATAAAGATGAGAAAATCTGAATTGATCTGTTGCTCTGACCGTCCCTTATGAAACGATAATATATGGCAATGTATTGGAAAATATAGTGCAATATATTAAATAATATAATGTAATATATGGGAAACAAGTGCATATATTTTGCATATATTTATATAGTGATAAATATATGACAATATATTGTATAATACATAAGGAATTGCCGCTTTTCATATATTGTATGTATGGTAGTATAATATATATTTACTTATATATTGTAATATATTTCATTTTATATGTAATAGACATCATATGTATTTCTCCATATGTGTTTGCATATATGATAATATATATAGTTTTATATATGTGAGAATATTTTCATACATACATGTGGCAATATACAGTATGTATATATTCTCACATATGTATTATACAATATATTGTAATATATTTATCACTATATAAATATATGCAAAATATATGCACTTGTTTCCCATATATTACATTATATTATTTCATATATTGCACTATATTTTCCAATACATTGCCATATATTATCGTTTCATAAGGGGTTGCTGCTTGTTGCTACATCATGGCTACACACTGCGTACTCCCATAGAAAGTGAGTGGTTGCTAATCACTCTGTTGCCTGCTAGTGTGAATGTAGGGTACGACAACTAACCCTTACCTCTAAAAGTGGCCTTGAGAGTTTAGCCACCAACAGGAACAAGTTTTCGCACATGTGCACGCTCTTAGATATCATTCCTCATTCCTTTTCTGATTGCTCTGTTTCCAAGGTACAGTGGGGAAAATAAGTATTTAGTCAGTCACCAATTGTGCAAGTTGTCCCACTTAAAAAGATGAGAGAGGCCTGTAATTGACATCATAGGTAGACCTCAACTATGAGAGACAAAATGTGGAAAAAAATTGAGAAAGTGATTTTGTCTGATTTTTAAAGAATTTATTTGCAAATAATGGTGGAAAATAAGTATTTGGTCAATAACAAACAAGCAAGATTTCTGGCTGTCACAGACCTGTAACTTCTTTTTTAAGAGGCTCCTCTTTCCCCCACTCATTACCTGTATTTAATGGCACCTGTTTTGAAGTCGTTAACAGTATAAAAGAACACCTGCCTACAACCTCAAACAAACTCACACTCCAAACTCCACTATGGTGAAGACGAAAGAGCTGTCGGAGGACACCAGAAACCGAATTGTAGACCTGCACCAGGCTGGGAAGACTGAATCTGCAATAGGCAAGCAGCTTGATGTGAAGAAATCTACTGTGGGAGCAATAATCAGAAAATGGAAGACCTACAAGACCACTACTAATCTCCCTCGATCTGGGGCTCCACGCAAGATCTCAGCCCGTCTCAGTCACCCGTGGGGTTCAAAATGATCACAAGAACGGTAAGGAAAAATCCCAGAACCACAAGGGGGGATCTAGTGAAATGAACCTGCAGGAAGCTGGGACCAACGTTTTACAAAGGCTACCATCAGCAACACACTACGACGCATGGGACTCAGATCTTGAAGTGCCAGACGTGTCCCCCTGCTTAAGCCAGTCCATATCCAGGCACGTCTGAAGTTTGCTAGATAGCATTTGGATGTTCCAGAAGAGTATTTGGAGAATGTCATATGGTCAGATGAAACCAAAGTAGAACTATTTGGTAAAAACACTACTCGTCCGTGTTTTGGAGGAAAGTGAATGCGGAGTTGCATCCAAAGAACACCATACCAACTGTGAAGCATGGGGGTGGCAACATCATGCTTTGGGGCTGTTTCTCTGCAAAGGGACCAGGACGACTGGTTCCGTGTACATGAAAGAATGAATGGGGCCATGTATTGTGAGATTTTTGGGTGCAAACCTCCTTCCATCAGCAAGGGCAATGACGATGAAACGTGGCTGGGTCTTTCAGAATGACAATGATCCCAAGCACACTGCACGGGCAACAAAGAAGTGGCTGCGTAAGAAACATTTCAAAGTCCTGGAGTGGCCTAGCCAGTCTCCCGATCTCAACCCCATCGAAAACCTTTGGAGGGAGTTGAAAGTCCGTGTTGCCCGCCGACAGCCCCAAAACATCACTGCTCTAGAGGAGATCTGCATGGAGGAATGGGCCAACATACCAGCAACAGTGTGTGCCAACCTTGTGAAGACTTACAGAAAACGTTTGACCTCTGTCATTGCCAACAAAGGATATACAACAAAGTATTGAGATGAACTTTTGTTATTGACCAAATACTTATTTTCCACCATTATTTGCAAATAAATTCTTTAAAAATCAGACAAAATGACTTTCTCAATTTTTTTCCACATTTTGTCTCTCATAGTTGAGGTCTACCTATGATGTCAATTACAGGCCTCTCTCATCTTTTTAAGTGGGACAACTTGCACAATTGGTGACTGACTAAATACTTATTTTCCCCACTGTATATTGACAAAAACATTCCTACATGTTTCCTGCTCAGGTTCCTGGGATTGAGATACAGCATGTGTGCGTGTTGTGTCCTTAGAAGCCGTTAAACTTAAGGAATCCCTTTAAATATGATATTCGACCAATGTGTATCCAAAATCCCAAATGCTTGTTTGGCCACATAGCCAATTGGGACGGGATTAGCTCTACATGGGAAAACAGAGTAAGGTAATTGTACTACAGGACGTCTGTAAAATTGCTGATTGATATGCACAGGATCACCAGCCTCAGTGTTTACGACTGAGATGGGAGTGGCTACTGGATTTATGCCCTGCCGTCACATGTGTAATACGTGACCTCCGCTGCTAGAAGACATGGCACCAAAGGGAAGAAAACAGGCAACTGGACGAGGGCTGGAAGTGTGTACTGTATTTGAGTTTGGGCGTTTAGGTCAATGTTGCCTACAGAAACTAATGGTACATGACCATTGTTGTTGGGAAGCCATAGGTCAAGAGGTTTGGTATCGGTGCCCTGCATGACGAAACTGAATGCCTCCTAGAGAGCCTCCATACGTCTTAAATCCTTTCCCATAGAACACAATGGGATATCTAGCCACACATCACTAATGTGGCTCCTTTTACAGGTAAAGGTAAAATGGTGCCGGAATCTTTACAGACACGGGAGCGCACAGTCCGTAAACATGACTGACATGATGCATTCAGATATGACTGAAATCACTGAGGAAGGCCGGCCATAACGACATTATCCCACCTCCCCATTTAGAACTAATCCCATCCCCATAGGCCTCAAGTCTATCTTAATTCCCAGGTATATGTTCTTGTGCTCAGGGTTAAACAGTGCTCCATCTGGGATCAAAAGTGACTGTACAAGCTTGTGGAATGTGCTTACCTGACTGTGTGCAGTCAGCTGTAGTGCAAACGCCATCTACAATAGATGAAGACATGCAAGTGGTTAGTGCTTCCGAGGGCAAATGAGTTAATGTGCAATGTTGAGAAGGCAAAGTTCTAGAAAAGAACATGAATCATTTGTTTCAAACCTTAATATCCCGGCTCGGGTTCTCGTCATAGATGACGCCACAGTGACACGACAATAAAACCAAGCTGGATCAGTCAAGCTGCATGGAATGCTATTTTCCACATTCCCAAGCCTGGAATTAGCAGTAGGATATGGCAAACTATTATACAGCATGGGGCACCTGGCTCAATCAGTGCTTCTTTCATAACCAAAATCCCAATGTGATGCCGGTACTGTCCTCAGTCCTCTCCTGTAACCTCACCTTGGCTTTCCAAACTCTGCCTCATTCCTGCTGAGCCTCACTCTCTATTCCATATCTCCCAACCCCTCTCTTACCCACCTACTTCAATCCCATTCCCAGTTCTTCCAGAGTCACCATTCTTCCTCTACCAGTCCTGTTCGCAGGTTCAATCTCCACCCCAGTCTTGTTTCCGTGGTCAACCACACTCCCCATTATTACACACCCAACCTCAATCTCAGTCCTATTAGTCCTGCTTGCAAAACCCATTCTTAGATTCCATCCTCACCATCATCCACCATTTCCAGTCTCCGTTCTCTCGCTTCCATGCCCGAGTTCAGGCTCCAATCTCAGTTCCTATTCTCTTTCCCGCTTTTTGGTTTCAGCTCAATCTCAGACCTCATTCGCCCACACCCAACCTCAACCGTAGTCCCATTACTCCCATTGGCAAACCCATTCCCAGATTCAATCCTTAAACTCAGTTCCTGTTCTCTCATTTATGTTCCCATTGCCAGTTCCCGTTCTCTCAATCCCATTCCAGTTCTAGTTATCTCACTCCTGTTCCTGGTCTGATTCTCTTATTCCTATCCTTAATCTCAGTCTCCATTCTTCCACTCTCATTAATAATCCCTATTCTCCCACCACCATTACTGGTCTTGGTCCCAGCCTCATTCCCAGCCCTCATCTTTCCACAACCATCCCTGGTCTCAGTCTCCCGTTTCCCCCTCCCCTCTCTGGTCTTAGTCCTTGTTCTCTCACTCCTAATGTCCTCACCAATCCCTATCCTACCATGCCTGATCTCAATTCCCATTCTTCAACTCCCAACATGATCCCATTCCCAGTAACCATTCTCTCACTCTCAACCCCATAATTCACACCTGCCTTTTACCAGTCTTCAGTTCAACCTCCTAACTGTAATTCTCCCCTCCAGTTTTCCACCTGCCCTCTCACCCGCTACTCCAGCCTAAGCAAAGAAGACCATGCATGGGAATCATCCCCATCCCTCTTCTTTCGGCCTTACTCTTCAGACATTCATCCCATACGATAATGCCAGGGAAGTGAGATGTGGATAAAAATGGGATCATAGATCCGAGATTTATTTAACCAGCCTATCAAATCAAGAAGTGGCCTGAGACTGAGAGTCAGACAAGCACACTGCACTGAAAAATCCATTTCCATGTCAGTTCTAAGCATTAATGACAGAAGGGTCACGGTAGAATGCATGGAAATAAGCAGAAGCATTTAGATAAACACTTTCTAATTCTGGCATTGCAGACATTCCGTACTCAGTATGAAATCCTGATTGGAAAAGCGTTTGAGGAAAGTTTCTACCTTTGTTTTTTTTTTTTTTGACATTTTTGAAGGATGTGGTAAACCTTAAGACAAGACTGTCCCAATCCAGAAATACCAGTTTTAATTTTTAGAATTCTGAGAAATAAGCTCCCAGTAAACGAGTCCCCTGCAACTGGCACATACCTAATAGTCTGTAACACCTCCACCAGCACCAGTAACAGCTGGGACTGGATTTATCATGGACTGGACAAGATTCTGGATGTAGCCACATCAGTGTTCAGACACTATGGCATTAAAGAATTGTGCAGTTGGTCCAGATTTGGTGGATGCCCTCCTTGGCACAATTCCAAGGAGAATTCCCTGTAGACTGGGATTTTAGCCACTGCTGGTAGACCCGTATGACCGTACACTTCCATACACCTGCAGATTCAGCTACTTCCTTCACACTAGGGTCTTTGGCCACGCCCAAATGCAGTCCCTCCTTTTAGCCAATCATTAACATCTGCTTTGGACTTCGGGGGATGCTTTGAGGGTGGGTGTATGAAAGTGTACGATCATACGGGTCTACCAGCAGTGGCTAAAATCCCAGTCTACAGGGAATTCCTTTCGGAATTGTGCCAGGGAAGGCCTCCACCAAATCTGGCCCAATTGCACATTTCCAAGGAGAATTCCCTGTAGACTGGGATTTTAGCCACTGCTGGTAGACCCATATGACTGTACGCTTTCATACAGCCACCCCCACATTAAGACGTTATGCTATCTTTGTCTGGCTGCCTTTGATTTCCCTGCCTCAGGGTGGCGCTATAGCAAATTCATCTAGTTTATTCACCGTCTTCTTTTTCCAACAATCCTCTTAGGAATTAGGCTGCTGCTTATAATCCCAGTCCGAGATGTATCTGTGGATCTCAAGATAATTCAAATTTAATAGACGGCTCCTGGTGTCACTGGGAAACGGTCCATCAAAAACACTGAGTATTCCTTGTGGAGTCCCACAGGGCTCTGTTATAGGGCCTCTGCTGTTTCTCCTTTGTTACCTCCAGGTGATGTCATCACCAAACAGCTTTCATAGCTATCCTGATGATCGATCCCGTCCATCCCACACAACTTGTACAACTCATATCACTCCTGTATTAAAAGCACTGCACTGGCTGCCTGTATCTGGATATATTTCATCTGCTAGAAGTTCTGCTACTGGTCTATACGGTTCTAAATAATCTAGCACCAGTTTACATCACAGAAAGTCTTTCTGTTTATGTTCCAACTTGTGATCTTAGATTCTGCACATACCTTCCATAAAATACTGCTTCTAAACCGTGGAACCGTGGAATATTATATTATATTACTCAATATTATGTTATCTAGAACTTCCAGAATGACCTTTTTTCCCCTAATGAAATACTCCCACCCATTGGAAATCCCAACCTGATTGGTTGATTCCTCTGTCACATGGTAATCAGGCAGATGGCTAGTCTAACGCTTTATCCTTCTGCTAATTTGTGGGGTATGAGGATCCATTCATTGTTAGCTAAACTAGGCTTGTAGCTGAGATCAGACATGTCTTGGATGACCGACTAAATTTGGGGATTATAAGGACGTTGTGATGACCAGTCATTACACTGTGTGCTCGTGTAGTCTAGCATTACCGGCAAACGGAGGCTCGGACCTTTGCTCCCTTCTCTTTTCCTACACCCCCTGAGTACACCACACTCTGCTG
>JAMWET010006712.1:282500-300000 GCA_024036415.1 Prochilodus magdalenae
ACAGTGAGTAGTTTTACAGTGGATAGTTTTTACAGTGAGTAGTTTTATAGTGGTTAGTTTTACAGTGGCTAGTTTTTACAGTGGCTAGTTTTTACAGTGAGTAGTTTTACAGTGAGTAGTTTTACAGTGGCTAGTTTTACAGTGGTTAGTTTTACAGTGGCTAGTTTTACAGTGAGTAGTTTTACAGTGGCTTGTTTTTACAGTGGTTAGTTTTACAGTGGTTAGTTTTACAGTGAGTAGTTTTACAGTGGCTTGTTTTTACAGTGGCTAGTTTTTACAGTGGCTAGTTTTTACAGTGGCTAGTTTTAGAGTGAGTAGTTTTATTATGAGTAGTTTTACAGTGGTTAGTTTTATGGAGGCTAGTTTTACAGTGGCTCGTTAATTTTGCAGTGGTTAGTTTTATGAAGGGTAGTATAGTTTTACAGTGGCTGATTTTGCGGCGGTTAGTTTTCCAGTAGTTTGTTTTATGGTGGCTAATTTTACAGAGGCTTATTAGTTTTGCAGTAGTTCGTTGTACAGTGGTTAGTTTTATGAAGGGTAGTATAGTTTTACAGTGGCTGATTTTGCGGTGGTTAGTTGTCCAGTGGCCAGTTTTATGGTTAAAGCTTTACGGTAAAGCTGATGATACCGTACTTTGTGATGTAATATTATCCTTTTGTTCCTATGAGCGTTTCCCCGAAATGAATTACAATCCTGCTTACAAGAGGGTAGGTGTCATGCTTCCAGGCTCTCCTCCTGCCTCCGGCAAATCCAACAGTAATTCCCATGATTCATCCCTTAATGACGTCAGCACCACATGGCAGCAACCAAATTCTAACCACTCCCTGACTGGGTGGTCTGTCCTTGTGATGGAGTGGCAGGCTGTCCAGGGTGTTTCCTGCCTTCCACCCAGTGAGCGGTGGGATAGGCTCAGCACCACCCCATGACGTTTAGAAGTTTAGAAGTGAAGGAGTGAGCCAGGTATCAGCTGGTTTGTCCATTCATTGTTACAGTAGGGGTCTAGTGTAAGCCCACTAATGGCAAAAATGGAGGTCTCCTGGCACTGTGCTCAGGGTTTTCTGGGTTTTGGCAGAGTGTAAAACAAAGTGGCCCTTTATGGTTCATTCTGCACCCTTTCCCAGTTTAATACTGGTTAGATCTTACTAGAAACTATTTAGATCTTGTACCTAGGAGAATCATCTGGACCAGCAGTGGTAAACAGTCAGTGAGGTGCCGCCCTTATCAAGCCAGCAGACCGATATACGCTCACTATCTGGGAAAGTCTGTCACATGTGACGTCACTACCCATGAAGCGGCGCCAGCATCAAGCTGCGGATATTCATCCATAACACTGTGCCCACAGCTCCTGCGCTTGAATAGTCATGAAATGGCTGTTCCACATAAGCTTTAAGTGGTTTTGAGTCATTCCCCATCATAAAACGAAGGGCAATTCCGCGTTTGCTCTGTTTGCTTACCCTCTCAAGTTACACAGAGTAAGATACTAAACGAGCAGTACTGATTGTGCAGTGCATGCAGACAAACATAGTTATGAGCTTATGAACAACTCCAACAAGGCAGTTGTTTTCCATTACCGCCTCCTTAGGACCGATACTGAACGCATACAGGCACGGCAAGTCTCGTAGCTATGTCTCTGACAACTGGAGGAAGCACGGTCAATGGGAGCTTCGAACTAGACGGAGGACGCCTTTTCCCTTAATAGCGTGATAGAAAACAAAGGGGTAACGATGGTGTTAATAAAGCACCTAATAAATCACAATTTATGCCATAAAAATAATCCATGTTGAATATACACTGGTAAATATCGCTATGTATTATTATGATGTGGTTGGTATAGTTGGTGGTATAGCTTAGTGGGTAACACCTCCACCTCCCATGCTGTAGACTGGGGTTTGATCCCCTACCTGGGCAAGCACCCTACACTAAGCCAATGAGTCTCCCTGGGCAAGACTCCTAATGCTATTCTCGCCAAGCTGTGTTAGAAATGATCAAGCTGTAAGTCGAATTAGCCAAAACCATGCTACCTAGATAGCGAGCACAGATCGGTTCATAGGCTTGATCAGGTTGGCACCTCACTGACTGTATGCCACAGCTCCCTCGGACCACCCAGATTATTATCTTGCATGCAAGACCAAACTAGTTTCCAAGATCCAAAGGCAGATTGTAAATGCACGGAGACCGCCAGCAGACCACCATCCTTGATGTCAGAGGTCCAACAGTGGTCTATCCTATCCTATTACTATCAGGGTATATACAAGCACGGACAGTGGGGACCCTTTAGCCAAAGGATCCTGTTTGCAGGCTACAGGTTACACCGTCTATTCCCGCTAATCAAGTCTAGTTTTTCATTAGCCTTTTTTATTTCTGTTTATGCTAATAGGCATAGAAACATAAGCACTCCATTTTCACAGAAGTGTCTGATGTCAAAATATAATAAGCAGCATTAAACCAGCATTCCAGTAGCACTGCTTATATTTTCACCCTGCTGGCTAACTATATTAGCATCAGGCTAACAGGGTTAGCTTGATGCTGTCTAGGATTTTTGAAAGTTTTAACACATTTTCATCTCATAATGTTAGCCCGCTAGCTTTCTGCTGCCTGTCCAGGGTCCAGTGTGGGCAGAATATGGCCAGTTATGAAGAGAGTGTAATGTGTAATAAAGTTAATGGAAGTCTATAAAGAGGAAATGGTGCTATTCCACTGGCGGTTTTATCAGCTGTCTGCAGTTTAATGGACGCAAATATTAACCCTTATATCTGGGCTTTTTCAGGGAACTGTTATGAAGCCACATTTACATGCTGAAGCTGTGCGCTATTTATCGTCGCTGTCCAATGAAAAACAAGTATCTCCAAACGGCAACTTTACAGGAGACATTAAAAACCCCATTCAATTTTAATGTAAGTCAATGGAACCAGACGTCTTTCCAAGCACTTTTGGGCCCGTTCTTTTGGTCTGTTGATAATGCAATTCTCACACAGTGTAAACGGCAGCTGCTGTTTAACAATGATGCATAAAAGTCAAAATGGACAAAAATGGACATGGATGTTTTTCATTGGACAGCGACGTTGTGCTCGTAGCATTGCTGCTCTTGTTGTGAATTCATCTTCACTTGGACAGTCCACGCTAAAAGGCCTATGATGGGTTTCGGATGCTGGTATACTGGTCAATCAGCAGGACCAAGTCGGGTGACCAGCTAAACCAACATTAGACCAGCATAGACCAGTTTAAACAAGCATAGACCAGCATGGAATGGATGCTGGTCTCTGCTGGTGTTTCAGCAGGAGCTGCAAAAACGAATGCTGCTTCCATTCCCAAACCAAACAAGGTGGAGGAAAAGTAAGGAAAGACGGAGAGTAAAGGACGGTGGGCTATAAATAGGGTCAGATGTGAAACTGTTGGGTTATGGATGATGAAATGCTGGTCAGCAGCTGTTAAAGCTACCATGCTCATCACTGGCAAAACCAGGATTTGTTGTTCTTTGGTTGCTGGTATGCTGGTCAATGTGTGGCAGGGCACTCGCACAACTCAGCTCTGTGTGTCCAAACTGAGAACTGACTGAGCAGTGTGGAGCTGATCCACAGCCCAAACTAAGATAAGCTCCTGTTGTAAGATTAATAAACTATAAATAAACTAGATTCAAATCTAGTGTCAGGTCATCATCCCAGATATGCAACCCACTGACTGTTTGCCATCCTCAGACCACCCAGATTATTATCCAGCATACAATATATACACTCAGCTGCACCCAGAAGACGGTGTGGGATTGTAGTGCTGTTGGGAAGCTACACATACAGAAGTATGGTGTCCTGTGATAATCCATCCCATGCAGCTTGAATATCCTCACACAGTTCCTGCAGATGGTGCGGTAGGGGTGGAGGTAGAGTGACACCAGGCCTTCTGGACAACTATTCATCTTGGTGCTGACCATGGTGCCTCCACACATGGAATTGGAAATGAGCAATTTGTCTAACCCTCTGCTTAACTAGCAGGGGGACGCTCAGATGCTGAGCAAGACCCTGGTGCTCCAGCTTTGCCTTTATTAGTCCACCATTGGTCTGCTAGTGTCTTGTCCGTGACAATTTGGAAACATGCTTGCAGGGCTGATCATTTAAACATGCCACAGAACAGGTCTCTCTCTCTCTCTCTCTCTCTCTCTCTCTCTCTCTCTCTCTCTCTCTCTCTCTCTCTCTCTCTCCCTCTCTGTCTGTCTGTCTGTCTGTCTGTCTGTCTGTCTCTCTCTCTCTCTCTCTCTCTCCCTCTCTCTCTCTCTCTGTCTGTCTGTCTGTCTGTCTCTCTCTCTCCCTCTCTCTCTCTCTCTGTCTGTCTGTCTGTCTGTCTGTCTGTCTGTCTGTCTCTGTGTGTCTGTCTCTCTCTCTCTCTCTCTCTCTCTCTCTCTCTCTCTCTCTCTCTCTCTCTCTCTCTCTCTCTCTCTCTCTCTCTCTCTCTCTCTCTCTCTCTCTCTCTCTCTCTCTCTCTCTCTCTCTCTCTCTCTCTCTCTCTCCCCAGCACCAGCCACTCGACTCTATTGCTTAGGATCGAGTCCTTGGAAACAAACCTGTGCTGCTGTGTTTTAGCCCCCTGGCTTGAAAAAACAATGGCTCCCACAAAATACAGCATAAATTGTGTCCTTGATGCTGACAGTTCTGTGGTGACTAGCTAAGCTAGCATAGAACAGCATCTAGACCAGCTAACACAGGACCTGTTTTAACCTGCCAAACAGGAAAGTAGCAAGACTATGCTAGCTTAGTACTTCGCTAGCTTAGCAGATAGTAGTTTTGACTCAGGTACCTTCTAAATACAGCCATCTTCCTATTTATTTTCGCTAACTGCTAACTGCTAACATTTCAACAGCATAAACATTAAGTTAGCAACATTAGCGCAAACATAATCTGTAGCTGTACTTTTCCTTTCATATGCTATGCTCAATCTTATTCACCATATACCGAATTAGCTGCTGTAGCGCCCCACAAATCACTTATATCACATATTTATACTACAAAAAATATTTAAATGAACAATTTGTGTTGTTTCAAGGATTGTTTTTGAAAGTTAGCAACATTAGCGCATGCATGACCTGTAGCATTTACATGTACATTTCCTCTCATTAGCATATTATATATTGGACCACAAATCACTTTCACTAAAAATCACTAAGAAAGGCTTCATGTTTTCATTGGTAACATATGGACATTGCACTGTGGTAATTTTTATATCCATAATAGCAATGCAAAAAAACAATATCTTTTAGGTAAAATTATTGTATTTATATTTTTATTATATTATATTTTGATTTTGCTGTAAGCTGTAAGATTGTCTAATTCATTTCTAGAGATTTTTTACTCGTTCTAGGTGTTTTTAAGTGGTTGTTACTTGTTTAAAATGATCTTACTACACTACTAATAAATAATATGTCTTGTATTAAGCATAATTCTTGAAATAAGCAACGTTATCTGCCAATATGATGTAATTTGTCACTATAAACTATATTTACAAGTATATATATATTTAAAAGTCTAGAAATAAGATATATAATCTAAGCTTGCAACAATCTCAAAATGAGAAATGCAAGATGCCGGCTTTTCAACAACTGTGGGATAATTTTGCTTGCCAAGATCAAGAAGTTTTCATAGTGATTGCATCCAGTTAACCATTTAAAAACCACTGAGCAGATTGGACTCTTAAGTAAACCACTAATGGACCTGAGTAATGTCTGCTGCTTAAAATCAAGAGCTCAATGTTGTAAACGGTCCAAATTAGCTTAATAATTGTTTATTAGCAAAATAAGGCATGATCTGTAGCTGAACTCCTCCTCTCATTAGCATATTTTAGTACATTGTACTGTATTTACAGTTCTTCTTGAGTTCACTGTAAGCTTATTATAAGATTATCTAACTCATTTCTACAGGTTTACTTGTTTTAAGTGATTTTTAAGTGCATTTTACTTGTTTTAAGTGATTTTTAGGTGTGTTTCACTTGTTTTAGGTGATTTTTTTACTTGTTTTAAGTGATTTTTAGGTGTGTTTCACTTGTTTTAGGTGATTTTTTACTTGTTTTAAGTGATTTTTAAGTGCATTTTACTTGTTTTAAGTGATTTTTTACTTGTTTTATATGATTTTTAAGTGTGTTTTACTAGTTTTAAGTGTTTTTACTTGTTTTCAGTGATTTTTAAAGTGCGTTTTACTTGTTTTAACTGATCTCACTTAACTGCCAATAAATAATTTGCCTTGTTTCAAGCATAGTCCCTGAAATAAACTAAATTATCTGTCAATATCATGTAACTTTATTCACTAAAATCACTAAAATCCAACTTTAAAACTAAGCTAAATTATCTCCTGAACTAAGCTTACAACAATCTCTGAAAGAGAAATGCCAAAATGTAATTTTTTGCAGTGATGCCGTCAAAGAGCAGTTAACCATTTAAAAACCACTGAGCCCAGGGGATTTTAAATAACCCTCTAATGGACATGAGTAATGTCTGCTGCTCAAAATCAAGAGCTTAAAGCTGTAAATGGTCCAAAAGCAGCTTAATAATTATTTGTTAGTGTAGTGTTAAGCTGTATTTAAGAGAACCTCTGTTTTACCAAACTACAGTGTGCAATAAACAGCGTGGTGCAAGTTGAGTTGAACTTCGTCAGTACCTCCCAGCTATCTTTAAGTAAAGCTATAAAGCCAAGTTAAAAGCGCTTGTGGTTTTCACTAAGAGGGCACTCCAGCACAGATAACCGAAACTCCTTTGACTCCTGCCAACAAATACGTATGTCCTGCGGGGATTTGTCTGATCATTTTCTGGAGCAGATCGGAAAGACGTCATCAGCAACTAGAGAACCCGAGCTACAACTTTTTCCAGCCTCAGCCTGAGCTGGGAAGTACTACAGAAACTGATAGGGCGGTGGACGAGTGTGTGTGTGTGTGTGGCATGTGTTGTTGGATGCGTCACTGTATGCCAGGCCATCATTCTGACACATACACGGAGAGTACCGGTACCCCTGGATAAGATATCACCTGAGGCATGCAAGCATAGGCCTGGCGTACGAGCTGTGGGGGTGGGTGGGTTGGTGGGGGGTTTATGTAAACCAGAAAAGTAAAAGTAATCAGTTCATCAGAACTAAAGCCTCCAGCTTTTCAAAATCATTTTGAAGCCAGCTTGCTAAAGACTACAGCTCCACACCGTCATAGGCCTCAACTAATTTGTATAAGGATTCTGGAACAAAAGGACCTGGACATGATTCCATAATAACTGGGTATGCTGCAAAACATTCATTTTGAGGTTGTGTTTCACCATGTCGTGCCACGTAGCGGAGCAGTACTATAGAATTTAGCTAGAGGTTCATTTTTACAGTCTGTTCATATAAATGGAAAGTAGCACTTAGCGTGATTGCTATCGGCTTACTACCTCTTCCCAAACTGTATGTTTTTGAGCTGAAAGATACAAGCTGAAAAAGGCTTGGCTAGTAAATTTAGCCGAGTTAGCAGACCATTAGCATAACCCTACGTTCACACTAGCTAACAAGTTGTTGGTTCTAGTTTGTCTCTTGTGGTTGTGCTCAAAGCCGCTCACGTTGTGGCCCACGGGTCGTGTACAAGGTCCAGGAAAGCTATCTAGTTTTAAAAGCACATATTATTATTAACGAACAAATTGGTATGGATACCAGACTGCTTACATTCTTGGCTAGCACTATTGGCTGGTTAGCATGCTGGGTAACCTTGCTAGCTATCCAGCAACTCTTCACAGACTCCAACAATAGCCTCTGCTTTCTTCCAATAGCCAATAACGCTAGCCAAGAATGCAAGCAGTCCGGTGTCTATACCAATTTGTTCGTCAATAATAATATAAAATATTGATTGATATTATTATTGACGAACAAATTGGTATGGATACCAGACTTGCATTCTTGGCTAGCTTTATTGGCCGGTTAGCATGCTGGGTAACCTAGCTAGCTATCCAGCAACTTAACTCCTCAGAGACACCAACAATACCCCCTACTTTCTTGCGCACTTTATTTTTCTACAGATGTATACGTGCAAAGACATTTTATATGAACTGGGGAAAGAAAAACGATGGTTATGAGCTTCTCCTTCATGTGTACCACCACACAGCTGAGAACTGGAACCAAATACTGGTAGGAACAAGAAGTAGAGAGAGCAGAAGCTAGGCACCTAGGACACTTGTGTCCACGTTTGGTCTGAGGAATTTGTTGGTGTGGTTTACAATGTTGTTTCACCGCTTCATAATTCCTTTACATAAAGAAGATGAGAAAATCTCAACTCAATCTGTTGCTTGCCTCTAAATCGCAGATGCAAATTGTGTGCCCTATAAGAAATAACAGTTGCTGTTACCAATATAAAAGAGATCGTATATAATGAACTGAATATTGTGAGAGCGCCCCTTGCTGTCTCAGTGCCGCCGCTCCTCAGTTTCAGTTTCCATTTCCCAAATGCTTTAGCCAATAATACTAACTACTTGTCGTTAAACCACAGCTACCAATCTTCTACTCCCCTGGGAAACGGCCGGTCGCTTGTCGCTCTGACGCCTGTTAGTGTGAGCGTAGGGTTGTGTATCTAAAAGACTGGCTGCCTTTCCTGCATGGCGTGTTGTGACTCGCTGAGGAGCTGAACTGTGCTGAGGGTCGCCGAGCGTTGACGCGCTGTGTCAGCACCGGTGCGCGTGCCTCCATTAAAACCATGGTTTCACATTTTTGGACGCTATGTGCCGTATGTTATCCAATGTGCACTGGCCGTAGATATGGTCACTTCTCCAATGCGCAACCAGGCAAAAGTTTAGGCACGCCCACCTAAGCAGATGTAGTTGGTGGTCTTGAAGACTCTACAGTCTCACACTTAACAGCTCCACCTGATGAGAGTCTGAACCAGTCCATATCCTGATACACCACATCTACTCCTGATGTAGCACAGTATGATACTCCTCCATATCTCCACCTCTAATATATATTTAGTGGTGTAAAAACTTTGATCTCTTTTTCTGCACAGTGTAAAAGCTCTAGTTCTCCTTTCAGGTTAGTGAATATTCATCACGGACCGACCAATAGAATCGCTCCAAACCTGCTTAGTAATAAACCCTGCTCTATCAGCTCCACTGCAGGTTAAGAAGGCTGGTTCTTCCTCCTGTAAAGCTCCACTCTGGAGGTTTTTAAGGTGGACTGTATAAATCCATGAGTGCTAGTTTACAGTTTGGTGTCATTGGTGTCTATGAGTAGTGTCTACACTTTTGACAGTTGGTGGTGTATGTTACACCAGAGACATTGTTAAGGATGAGACTGGTCACCGGGTGAACTAGGAATGGGAAGCTCACAGTACTCAGCATGTCTATGGTCTGGTGGTGTAATGGATAACACCGCTTGTCATTGAACTACCACACCGTGTGTGAAACTGGGGTTTGATTCCCGGTCTGGGTGACTGTGCTGTGCTACACCAACAAGAGTCCTTAGGCAAGACTCCTAACACCGCACTGGCCTACCTGTAATATGATATGGGTTGTGTTATCAAAATGTCATCGCTGATATCCAATGTGTACTTGAAAAGTCAATAAGGCCTGGTTTGGCTTTATACGTCTCTTCCCAGCCATGGTGAATACCTGTACTACAGAAACGCCCTGTCTGTTTGTCTGAGGATCTGACAGGTCGATCTCAATTTAGGAATTTTATCTGGTCTTCCTGCACCTTATCTCCAGTTAGGAAATCCTCAACTACTCAATCAGAGTCAACAGTCCGCTCGTGTACGTTTGCTGTGCCGATGAGAAAACCACACATGCACGACTGTACGCTTAACACGCAATCAAAACAACGTTAGTATCCAGACACCGATATAAAAGAGAGAGGGAAAGAAAGAGAGAGAGAGCGAAAGAAAAAGAAAGAGTGTGTGTAAGAGAAAGAGAGAGAGGCAGAGAGCGAAAAGGAGAGAGAGAAAGAGAACAAGTGAGACCAAGAGAAAGGGTGAGAGAGAGGGAGACAGTAATGGATGAGAGTGAGAGAGAGACTGAGAGAGAGAGAGAGAGAGAGAGAGAGAGACAGAGCAAAAAGAAGAGAGAGAATTAGAACGAGTGAGACAAAATGAAAGGGTAAGAAAGAGAGAGACAGAGAGCGAAAAGAAGTGAGAGAAAGAGAACGAGTGAGACTAAAAGGAAAGGTGAGAGAGAGGGAGACAGTAATAGATGAGTGTGTGAGAGAGAGAGAGAGAGAGAGAATGAGAGAGAGACAAAGAGAATGATTGTGACAGAGAATAAGAAAGACAGATGAGAGGCTTAGAGAGACACAGAGTGTGAGAGACTGCGAGAAAGTGAGTCTTCAAGAGAAAGAGTGGGAGAAAGAAAAAGTGAATGAATGTGAGACAAGAGTGTGAGAGAAAGAGAAAGAGACAGAGTGTGTGTGTGAGAGAGAGGGAATGAGAGAATGAGAGAAGTAATGAGAGAGAATGAGAGAAAGAGAAGGAATTAGAGAGAATGAGAGAGAGAAGGAGAGAGAGTGATTGATGAGAGAGAGAGAAAGAGAAGAAAGTGAGAGGGAATGAAAGATTGAGAGAATGAGAGAAAGAGAAGGAATGAGAGAGAGGAGTGTGAGAGAGAAGGAGAGAGAGTGATTGATGAGAGAGAGAAAGAGAAGAATGAGAGAATGGCAGAGAGAGGGAATGAGAGAGAATGAGAGCATGAGAGAAAGAGAGAAGGAATGAGAGAAAGAGAAGAATGAGAGAATGTGAGAGAGAGAGAAGGAGAGAGAAGGAATGAGAGAAAGAGAAGAATGAGAGAATGTGAGAGAGAGTGAGAGAGAAGGAGAGAGACTGAGAGAGAAGGAGAGAGAGAAAGAGAAGAATGAGAGAATGTGAGAGTGAGAGAGAAGGAGAGAGAGAAGGAGAAGAATGAGAGAATGTGAGAGAGAGGGAATGAGAAGAGCATGAGAGAGAGAGGGAATGAGAGAGAGTGATAGATGAGAGAGAGAAAAGGGAAGAATGAGAGCATGTGTGTGAGAGAGAGAGAGAGAGAGAAAGAGAAAGAGAGAGAGAGAGGGAATGAGAGAGAGTGATAGATGAGAGAGAGAGAAAGGGAAGAATGAGAGCATGTGTGTGAGAGAGAGAGAGAGAGAGAGAGAGAGAGAGAGAGAGAGAGGGAGCTCTAGGTTCTCCTCCTCTCCGTGCTGGGTATGGAACTCAGCATGGTGCTGTAGTTGGTGACTGCACATCACACATCTCTCATTTACTGAGTGTCCGTGTGTAACGTCTCTCCCACAGACGCATGACTGAGCCTCCAGATCATACCACGTTCAGCAGGACCACACGGCTTCTCCCAGACCTCCACACACAGACATCCTCTTCCACACCACTCACACAGCCCGTAACAGCAAGTCACACCCCTCAAATCACCACCACCACACACACACCTCACAGGAACACGGGGGAAGAAGGTGCGGGCGGTGGGGGTTGAAGGGGCTGCAGCAGTTCGTATTTGGAGGTAGTTTTGTTTATAGAGGAGCAGCGATGCTCCAAACATCGGCTCCCCAAACAAAGTACGTGTCCCCTATGACTGACACGGACCTGTGACTGGATTTGGCATGGACAAGTTTCTGGATGTAGCCACATCAGTGTTCAGGCACTCGTCCATCAAAGAATTGGTCAGGTGGTCCAGATTTGGTGGATGCCTTCCCTGGACAATTCCAAGTTGAATTCCCTGTAGACTGGGATTTTATCCACTGCTGGTAGACCCATATGACCGTACCCTTCCACACACCTGCAGATTCAGCTACTTCCTTCACACTATGGTCTTTGGCCACGCCCAAATGCTCAGTCACTCCTTTTAGCCAATCATCTGCTCTGGAGCGTTTTCCACACATGGAGAGAGACATTCCCTGTACTGTAGCACCTCTTCCCAATCTATAGATCCCATCACCCCACAGGGATTTATAGCCCCATCATACTCGTACGGCGCCATCTGCAGGAGCCTGAGGTTACTACCACCTTAAACACTCAAGGTGAGGGTCAATCAGGACGCTGGGGTGAGGGTGAAAGGCTGTAGCTCTGTGTTGAGCTGCAGAGAATGGAAAGTAATGGAAGTAGAGTATCCAGAGTGACCTACAATTTGAGTATTTCTACTACAGCTAGAGGAGGGTGGTGTTAGGAGTCTTGCCCAGGGACCCTCATTGGTATAGTGTAGACTGCATGCCAGGTAGGGGACCGAACCCCAGTGTACAGTACAGGAGGCGGATGTGTTACATACTGTGGTCTAATGTGGAGCTACTGGCCAAACTCTGTGGTCTAATGCAGAGCTACCGCCCAAACTCTGTGGTCTAATGTGGAGCTACTGGCCAAACTCTGTGGTCTAATGCAGAGCTACTGGCCAAACTCTGTGGTCTAATGTGGAGCTACTGGCCAAACTCTGTGGTCTAATGTGGAGCTACTGCCCAAACTCTGTGGTCTAATGTGGAGCTACTGGCCAAACTCTGTGGTCTAATGTGGAGCTACTGCCCAAACTCTGTGGTCTAATGTGGAGCTACTGCCCGAACTCTGTGGTCTAATGTGGAGCTACTGCCCAAACTCTGTGGTCTAATGAGGAGCTACTGCCCAAACTCTGTGGTCTGCTGTGGAGCTACTGGCCAAACTCTGTGGTCTAATGCGAAGCCACTGGCCAAACTCTGTGGTCTAATGCGGGGCTACTGCCCAAACTCTGTGGTCTAAAGAGGAGCTACTGGCCAAACTCTGTGGTCTAATGCAGAGCTACTGCCCAAACTCTGTGGTCTAAAGAGGAGCTACTGGCCAAACTCTGTGGTCTAATGCAGAGCTACTGCCCAAACTCTGTGGTCTAAAGAGGAGCTACTGGCCAAACTCTGTGGTCTGATGCGAAGCTACTGCCCAAACTCTGTGGTCTAATGCAGAGCTACTGCCCAAACTCTGTGGTCTAATGCGGAGCTACTGGCCAAACTCTGTGGTCTAATGCGGAGCTACTGGCCAAACTCTGTGGTCTAATGTGGAGCTATTGGGCAAACTCTGTGGTCAAATGTGGAGCTACCGCCCAAACTCTGGTCTAATGCGGAGCTACCGCCCAAACTCTGGTCTAATGCGGAGCTACCGCCCAAACTCTGGTCTAATGCAGAGCTACTGGGCAAACTCTGTGGTCCAATGTGGAGCTACTGGCCAAACTCTGTGGTCTAATGCGGAGCTACTGGCCAAACTCTGTGGTCTAATGCGGAGCTACTGGCCAAACTCTGTGGTCTAAGGTGGAGCTACTGGCCAAACTCTGTGGTCTAAGGTGGAGCTACTGGCCAAACTCTGTGGTCTAATGTGGAGCTATTGGGCAAACTCTGTGGTCAAATGTGGAGCTACCGCCCAAACTCTGGTCTAATGCGGAGCTACCGCCCAAACTCTGGTCTAATGCGGAGCTACCGCCCAAACTCTGGTCTAATGCAGAGCTACTGGGCAAACTCTGTGGTCCAATGTGGAGCTACTGGCCAAACTCTGTGGTCTAATGCGGAGCTACTGGCCAAACTCTGTGGTCTAATGCGGAGCTACTGGCCAAACTCTGTGGTCTAAGGTGGAGCTACTGGCCAAACTCTGTGGTCTAAGGTGGAGCTACTGGCCAAACTCTGTGGTCTAATGCGGAGCTACTGCCCAAACTCTGTGGTCTAATGCGGGGCTACTGCCCAAACTCTGTGGTCTAATGTGGAGTGTGGTCTAATGCGGTGTGGTCTAATGCGGGGCTACTGCCCAAACTCTGTGGTCTAATGTGGAGCTACTGGCCAAACTCTGTGGTCTAATGCGGGGCTACTGCCCAAACTCTGTGGTCTAATGCGGAGCTACTGGCCAAACTGTGTGGTCTAATGCGGAGCTACTGGCCAAACTCTGTGGTCTAATGCAGAGCTACTGCCCAAACTCTGTGGTCTAAAGAGGAGCTACTGGCCAAACTCTGTGGTCTAATGCGGAGCTACTGCCCAAACTCTGTGGTCTAATGCAGAGCTACTGGCCAAACTCTGTGGTCTAATGCGGAGCTACTGGCCAAACTCTGTGGTCTAATGCAGAGCTACTGCCCAAACTCTGTGGTCTAAAGAGGAGCTACTGGCCAAACTCTGTGGTCTAATGAGGAGCTACTGCCCAAACTCTGTGGTCTAAAGAGGAGCTACTGGCCAAACTCTGTGGTTTAATGTGGAGCTACTGGCCAAACTCTGTGGTCTAAGGCAGAGCTACCTGCCCATCCTGTGCAGGCTGATACCGCTACTTCATCTGCCTCGCCTGGGTGCCACTGCCTGCCCGCATTGCTGACCAGTTTGCCTACCATGCAGCGTCTCCTTGTCTTGTGCTGTAATGGGGCTTCACCTGCATCCTGCTATTTAACCACACCCTAATCAGACATATCTTCCTCTGCCTCAAAAAGACTCAACACTTCTCCTAAACACTCAACACTTCATCATCATCATCGTCTTCCCTCCAACAGCTACCAAAAGCTCTTATTGCCCACAATGGTAAGCTCTGATCCTTTTTGTGTTCGTAGCTATCCAGGGTCGACCTGAAGAGAACGGGTTCCCCTTTTTTGAGTCCTGGTTCCTCTCGAGGTTCTTGCCTGCCACTGCAGCCTCTGGCTTGCTCACTGGTGGCTTGGACCCGGATTCCCTGTACAGCTGCTTTGTGACGACTTCTGTTTTACAAAGCCCTATATATATAAATTCCACTTGAATGGACTTGACAATTCATATAGGACCTAGCGTGATGTCACTGTCCGCTGTCCCAAGAGTTGGACTCTGTCCAGGACCTGTACTGGGGACAGCATTGTGCTGCCTTAAAGGAATACTCCAGCCCTGTTGACCTATATCTAACCCTAATCTCTACCTGATGCATCTCGTGCATGCAGCTGATAATCACACACAGCTGGGAAATAAACCCCTCGGTGACTGAAGACTCAGGTTTAATAGGAGGTATGGGGTTGGAAAGTTGGATAAGACATCTTAAAAACAGCTTTGGTAAGACATTCTCTCATGAATGTCTCAGCCTATTGTTAGAGTGTAATGACTGTAGTTTCAGATCTGAATTGCACCGTCATCTATTTCACACCTTCATCCACTGAGCTCAGCAGCTGCCTATCGGCTCCTATTAGAAATAGGTCTCAGCTCATCAGCTTTTCTCTCCTTCTACCTTGTAGAACAGATAGACACAACAGAACTGGTGTTGAGGGATGGTATGGTACAGATGTGGCTCCAGATGTGGTAGATAACAGATATGCCTACAAACGCAGTTCCTGCACTTTTCTATTGGGCTTTGTTATGCGGTTCCGGTACAGTGACAATGAAGTTGAGTTGGGTTGAACTTAACGCAGCTCAGGCAGAACCAACCCAAAGTGAATGGGACTGAATTGAATCTAATCTGGACGGATCTCAAGTGAATTTATCTGGATTCAACTGAACCGAGCTCAATGGATCTGGATCTAAATAAACCAAACATACTTGAATTGAAGTGATCTGAATTGATCTAAGCTGAACAGAACTGAATCGATCCGAACTCAGCTGCAGTAAATTGATTCAAACTTAACCGAATTGAACTGATCTGAATCGAATCGAACCAAATCCAATGAACTGAATTGAACTTCACTTAGCTGAACAGAACCAAACTGGATTCATTTGAACTAAGCTTACCCGAACTGAATCCAACTGAACCAAATCGAATGAACTGAATTGAACTTCACCAAGATGAACAGAACCAGACTGGATTGAACTTTAAAGAAACTGAATCAAGTTGAACCAAATCAAACATCAAACTTCATCTGAACCAAATTCAAGTAAGCATGAAACATGAAGCGAAGCAAGCTGAGCTGAATTAATTAAGAGTTTAACAGAACCAGGTTGATCCATTGTAAACTGAACCAAATCTAGTCTAATCCAAACTGAACTCAACTGCATTAACCCTGGGCTAAATTCAACTGATTTGAACTTCTCTAAACCAAACTGGACCAAACTGAATCTGCATCACCGAAATGAATGGAACCAAACTCATCTGAGCTGAATAGAACTGACTTGATCAAAACTGAACTGAACTGAACTTCACTAAACTGAATTCGATCTGACTGAGCTTAAACACACTGAGCCCAATCATCCAGACTCAAGTGAATTTAACTGGGCAAGATGTAACAGAACTGAACTTTACTGAACTGGGCTGAACCAAACTCTATTCAGTTCATCGGAACTTAACTGAACCAAGGTGAACTGAACTGAACCCTTCTGGGCTGAACAGAACTGAACTGAATTGAACTGAATCAACCGAGGGCATCTTCATTCATCCAAATCAGAATCAGACCTAATCAGCAGACCACAGACACTGAAGCCCCCCACAACGCCCACCAAACTCATCCAGTTAGGACTGACCTCTCCACTGCCCCGTTATCCCTACGGAGCCTAAAGACCTCAGACCCTCATTCGCAAATTACTAGTTCAACGGTAGTTTCACCCGCCGCAGTGGGTTCTGGGTAATAATCCTTAGCCCTTTAACCTCCACAGACTAGAGATCACTCAGCGCAGTCCTCAGGTGCTGGTGGCTCGTATGGACGGGTCAAGCGGTCTTGGTCATGCTGATGGATTCGGGGCTTCAATTATACTGACCCACCTGGACCTGCAGCAGCCCCGTGAACAGCGCGAGCGGCGGCACGCACGCAGACACCACGCACTGAAGCACGCAGCAGAAACTTTAACGCTGCGTTTGCAAGCGAGCGCGTGCAAAAAGAAAAGGTCACCCCCCCACCACCACCCCAAAACAACCTCCACACCCCACCACAACCCAGCCACTGAGACTTACCAGGGGTCTCTGGAAATTTGCGGTCGATGATATAAATGGGCATCACCGAGCGGTCAGCCGTCCATCCAAAGCCGCGAGAAAGACGAGGAGAGCGCGCGCGCACCTCGTGCTCGGTTTCCTCGGCTCCGCTTTCCGCGCGCGCTCGCTCGCCCTCTCGCTGTTAGCGTGTATGTGTTTGTGTGTGAGTGACCGGTACTCCTTCACCACGGTGCTCAGCTGGACCGCGCAGCCCCTCACACGAGCCCACCACGAGCAGCGAGCGGAGCTGGATCTGATCGAGAGCAAGACAGCCGGAGCGGGGAGAGTGCGCGCGTGTGTGTGTGTGCAAGCGCTCGCGTGTGTGATAGAGAGAGTGTGTGTCGGTGTGTGTGTGTGTGCTGGTGTCTAATGCTGCCTTCCCACCACAGGAGGCTCTGAGGAGGGACCTGCGACCAGCGCGTGCGACTTAAAGAGGAGTAGGGAAGCACGAGAGGAGAAATAAAGGGGCTGGTTGGGTTTACGAGCGCCAGCGCGTGCGCGCGCGTGCGTTTGTGTGTGCGCGCGTGTGTGTGCAGGATGGAGGAATTCGGATTCAGGAGCTTGAAGTCCAGAAAGCTCTGATCAGCAAAATGATATGTGGTCCATAAATACCATATTCATGACTCAATATTTCTTATATACACTCATCATCAGAAGAACAGCTGCACCCAGAAGGAGGGGTGGGGTTGCGGTGGTGTTGGGAAGGAGGTTA
>JAMWET010006712.1:305000-322500 GCA_024036415.1 Prochilodus magdalenae
TCAGACAGAATTCCTCAGGAATATTCGGACCGAGTTTTTCAAGGTATGGGATTTGGATTCAAAAAGCTTGACATGGTTTGATTTGGGTCAGCCCAGTGAGACTTTCTTTAGAGCTCAGTTTATCTTTAAACTCAAAGCTTAATATGGTATGGTTGAGTTGAAACAGAAATTTGCCAGCCTCAGTTTGATTCAAACTCAAAGATGGATATGGCATGGTTAAGTTGGGTTGGGCCAAAATTTTATTGGGCTCAAGTCCGGTTCAGACTTGAAGCTTATTCAAGCCGAGTCGAGAAGATTTTAGTGTTCAACTTGGCATCAGACTTAGTGGTTGATGTGGTTTGGGTTGAACCAGGTTTGGACAGAATGTTTTGGGGTTTGGGATTGAAAGAGATCCATTGGTTTGGGTCAGATCTGGACAGACTTTTTTAGGGACTGGGTTGATTTGGATATGATTTGGGTTGGTTCAGGTCAGTGTTGGGCAGAATTGTGGTACGTTTATACTCTTGATGTGGTTGTGTTGGGTCGGGTCAGTTTTGGGCAGATTTGTGGCAGGTTTGGACTCTTGATGTGGTTTACATTGTGTTGGGATGGATTCTTGATGTGGTTTGGGTTGGGTCAGGCCACTGTCGGACAGGATTGTGTTGTGTTTGGACTCTTGATGTGGTTTGTGTTGGGTCGGGTTACTGTCAAACAGGATTGTGTGGCGTTTGGACTCTTGATGTGGTTTGGGTGGGGTCAGGTGAGTTTTGGGCAGAATTGTGGCAGGTTTGGACTCTTGACGTGGTTTGGATTGTGTTAGGATGGACTCTTGATGTGGTTTGGGTTGGGCCAGGTCAGTTTTGGGCAGAATTGTGTCCAGTTTGCACTCTTATGTGGTTTGAGTTGGGTCGGGTCACCATCGAACAGGATTGTGTCGGGATGGACTCTTGATGTGGTTTGGATTGTGTTGAGTTTGGACTCTTGATGTGGTTTGGGTGTGGTCAGGTCACTGTCGAACATGATTGTGTTGTGTTTGGACTCTTGATGTGGTTTGGGTGGGGTCAGGTCACTGTCGAACAGGATTGTGTTGTGTTTGGACTCTTGATGTGGTTTGGGTTGGGTCAGGTTGGTTTTGGGCAGAATTGTGGCAAGTTTGCACTCTCAATGTGGTTTGTGTTGGGTCAGGTCACCATCGAACAGGATTGTGTCAGGATGAACTCTTGATGTGGTTTGTGTTGGGTCGGGTTACTGTCAAACAGGACTAAGTGGTGTTTAAACTCTTGAAGTGGTTTGGGTTGGGTCAGGTTAGTTTTAGGCAGATTTGTGGCAGGTTTGGACTCTTGATGTGGTTTGGATTGTGTTGAGTTTGGACTCTTGATGTGGTTTGGGTGGGGTCAGGTCACTGTCGAACAGGATTGTGTTGAGTTTGGACTCTTGATGTGGTTTGGGTGGGGTCAGGTCACTGTCGAACAGAATTGTGTTGAGTTTGGACTCTTGATGTGGTTTGGGTGGGGTCAGGTCAGTTTTGGGCAGAATTGTCTCCAGTGTGCACTCTTATGTGGTTTGGGTTGGGTCGGGTCACTGTCGAACAGGATTGTGTCGGGATGGATTGGGACAGGTTTGGGTTGGGTCGTAATCCGATTCTTAGATAAAGAAGGCTGAGATTAAACAGAATTATTTTGGACTTGGGTCGGCTTCAGACTCAAAGCCTGATTTGGTATAGTCTAGTTTAGTCTAGTTGTGTTCTGGCAGAATTTTCAGGGGATCAGCTTGATGTCAGAATCAAGGCTTGATGCGGATTGGATTAGTTCAAACAGAAGTTTGTGCCAGACTCGCGTCAGGTTCAGACTCAAAACCTATAGATTTGGTTCAGTTCAGGTTTTTAGGCTGAATTAAAGCTCTACCTGACACATATCACTGGGCAACATATTCCTAAAAGTATTCTGAGAAGAAGGAAAATATGAATCAGAGAGCTTGTTTCAAAGCGACGTTTCACCAGATGAATATAGAGATGGCGGTTAGACGTCCACCAGTACCACCAGTTACTTTAAGGTGGTATCACATGTTCACCCCAGCTGCTAATGATTTTGGTCTTGGCCCGCATGTCCCTGGAAATGCACTAAGTGCTGACTTATTTAGTCACCGCTAAGATTTAATGCTGTGCAGTCCGAGATGCTGGACCCCTCGAGACCGAGACCCAGATTAAATGTTATGGTTTCTATTTTAGAATCTCTTCTCTATTTTAGACCGTCACGATGAGATCCTGACCAAGCCTCTCTCAAAGTCTTGGCTGCTCTACATTAAAGCACTTCTAACAATTTTCCATTGCATATTGATCAATCGATCAACCTTTATCACACAGACACACACTGGGGATGACCCTCGTTTTCAGCGTAGCCGAGCATTTACACAACTAAACTAAACTAAACTAAACTAAACTAAACTCAAAGCAAGTCATAGGAACAAATTGACAACGGAATCAAACATGATAAATGGTCAGAAACATAAATATGTATATACAACTAATTCACATAATTGCAACATCAAGTATATAAAAAACAATCAAAACATTTTAAATAAATATAAAAGAATGATAACAAAGTCATTAAATAAAAAAATAAATGAGATAAATTGAAGTGAAATAACCAAATTTGACCAAATAAAAATAAGAAATATCATAATTAATTAAAAATGACTGAACATAAAAATATTGATCATATGAATTATAATAATTAAAGAGATAAATAAAACAATGAAATAACTAAGGTAAAATATCATTCACTCATCGTTTGTGGGGGATGCTGGAGCCTATCCCAGTATTCAGTGGGTGGAATACTGGGATATATATATATATATACACATATATATAGTACTAGTGAAGTAATATATAAAAACTATAGAATATAGCTATATTTATTTTTTATTATAATATTTAATTTAAATTTAATTCTGTCCTCTTCTCTTTCTCTCTCTTTTTTTCTCTCTCATATATATATATATATATATATATATATATATATATATATATATATATATATATATATATATACACACACACACACGTCTGGTTCCATTGACCAAATGAGGTTTTTGTCCTCTCCTGTTTAGTTGCCATTTTGGGGATATATATATATATATATTGTTTTTATTTGGACAGCAACGATATATATATATATATATATATATATATATATATATATCGTTGCTGTCCAAATTCATATATATTTAAATTTTTTTATAAATATTTCTAAATTTGTCCGAATATATGTCTCAATTTATATATATATATATATATATATATATATATATATATATATATATATATATATATGTATATATATATATATATATATATATATATATACATGTATATCGCTGCTGTCCAAATTCCAAATAAAAACAATATATATATATATATATATATATCCCCAAAATGGCAACTAACCAGGAGAGGACAAAAACCTCATTTGGTCAATGGAACCAGACGTATTTCCAAACAGTTATGGGCCATTAATATATATTTATTTGATTATATAATTATATATTATAATTATATTTATTTTTATGTTTTTAAAGTCTAGTAAAACTGTTACAGGCAGAGTAGAGCTGGTTGAAAGTTAAATGGTTAAATGACATCAGAGCGTAACTAAGGCCAAGAAGTGTCTAAACCACATTAAAGGATAATTTACATTCCCTGAAACAAGACAAAATAACTTCAGCAGGTTCCCATCGTAATAAAAGTCTCCTGCTGATTTCTAATTTCTCCATGTTAGAGATGAATTAGTACTATAACATACATTGCTATACATGTATGTACACAATTGATACCACTGTAATCCATCTGTGACGCCACCTGTAGTTACGGTGCTGTTGTATACATTGCTAATTACATAGTAACTACACAGTTATTACTGACCTCTTATATCAAGTGGAGCCTACAGCATGCTTCTGTTATGGCTGGTGCCGTCAGAGGATAAGCACTCCTGAGTCAGGTGTGCCAGGTGAGGGATAACAGTAAACCCAGGGGGGTCCGGTGTCTGCAGTTTGAACCCCGCTGCGCTAAAACGTTCTCCGTTTCTTCCTCCTGACTCTAAAGTGCCCCATCCTTTGGAGCATCTCCTGCTCTAATTGTGCAGGCATTCCTTTAGGGAGCTGTGGTATTTGGGCTTTGGCCGGGACTCAGCGCTCTTCCCATGCCTTCGTCTGGACGATCTGTTTGGTATTAGCATGCTGGCATGGCCTCCTCTTCCTCCAGGTCCCCAGAGGAAGATTTCTCAACGCGCCTTTCCGTCCTCCTCGAATTACCGCGGGCAGCCATGTAGCATCACGCCAGCCCCCATTTACCGCTACAGCGACAACCAGCCGCCCCCAGCCCCGCCACCCCGAGGCCAGTCATGGAGAAACTCCCCACAGGAAACCACAACAATGGCAAGTCGCAGATACTTGTGCTGATTTGTGTCTCATGGTTTGTGTTCTTGTTGAAATAGCTCTGATTAGAAATGGGAAGAGGGTCTAAGCGCAGAGTCAGAGGCAAGAATGATCAAAGGGCTGGGGATTGATTGCTTAGAAAAGTCCGGGCTGTCTTTAGAACGGAACGTTCTGCGCGTTCCTGTGATAGTGCCTCTGACGTACAGCCTAATGCGGGGGTATAAATGAGAATTAGCTGGTGGTTGTGTTTGTTATTCTCACTAACTGCTTAGAAATTGCTTCAGCTCATGGTTTCTGAGTGAGCACAGTAGCGGGCTCTAGACTCATACAGATGGGCGCCAAAATGGGTTCTTAGGGCTACTGTCATGGACAAACACTTTTTCGTCCCTAAAGAACCTTTCAGTGGATGGTTCTTTGGATCCCCATGTTTGTAAATGAGACTTGTAAGTGTGAGGAACGGTTGCAAACATAATGTTGAGGTTCTACACCAAGTAAAGCTTAGAACCAAATGTCCAGTTTGATAATACACAATATGAGACGATTTGGGGATGCTCAAGAACCTCTTAAATGGTTCCTTAAGGAACCACTTTTCTTTAAACTAAAAAGACTTGGCACTAGAGTTTTGTCTAGAACCAGGATCACTCTTGTTTGCGTTTGGTACATTTTTAAACATAATGTAAGAGTTCTAGATTTTCCTAGAACCAAATTTTCATTTTTGATGACTTTTAAGGAGACCTTACATTCTTAAAAATTAAGGTGCCACAAAGGGTTCTATGGAATGTTGCCATAGAAGACCTACTACTGCCTAAAGAACCTTTCACTGGGTAGCTCTTTAGAGAACCATGTTTGTAAATGAGACTTGCAGGTGTGAAGAACATTTTCAAACATAATGTAGACGTGAAGGTTCTTTACCAAGTAAAGTTTAGAACTAAAATTCCAGTTTGATGGCTTTTAAGGAACCTTTACATTCTTAGAAATAAAGGTGCCACAAAGGGTTCTATGGAATGATGCCATAGAAGACTTACTATTGCCTAAAGAACCTTTCAATAAATGGTTCTTCAGAGAACCATGTTTTTTTTGGCGGGGAAATGAGACTTGCAGGTGTAAGGACTGGTTTTAAACATAATGTAAGGTTCTACACCAAGTATATCCAGCTTTTGGCTCTTTAAAGAACCTTCCAGTGGAACCATGTTTATTTCAGAGAACCATGTTTGTAAATGACACTGGCAAATGTGAATAGTATTTTCAAATATAATGTTTAGGTTCTATAGCAAGTTTTTCCTGGAACCAAATTTTCAGTTCAATGACTTTTAAGAAACTGTGTCTTGTGGGCAGCGTCCTGTGGGCAGTGTCCTGTGGGCAGTGTCCTGTGGGCAGTGTCCTGTGGGCCGGGTCCTGTGGGCAGCATCCTGTGGGCAGCGTCCTGTAGGCGGCGTCCTGTGAGCAGCGTCCTGTGGGCAGCGTCCTGTGGGCAGCATCCTGTGGGCAGCGTCCTGTGGGCAGCGTCCTGTGGGCAGGGTCCTGTGGGCAGTGTCCTGTGGGCAGCATCCTGTGGCCACTGATGAAGGACTAGAGGAGGACCAACACTGCACTGTGCAGCAGCAGATGAGCTACCGTCTCTGACTGTCCATCTACAAGGTGGACCAGCAAGGTAGGAGTGTCTAATAGAGTGGACAGTGAGTGGACACAGTGTCTAAACACTCCAGCAGCACTGCAGCTATTTGGGGTGATGAGGTTATCTTGGCATGATGAGCCGGTGCTGTTCTCAATGAGAAGAGCTATTTATTTTGAGTGTGGGGTGGTGGGGGGGGGTCGGTGGTGGGGCGGTATCTAACATGACTGTATGTTGTGTGGAATGGTGAGAGACAGAGACGAGGCATGTCTGACGTTCTGCTGTACATGTGCCTGTTTTTATTAATGCGGACCTGCAGATGAGGCAGTCGTCATCAGAAAGTGCTTTTACAATAGGAAATTACCATCAGCGGTGTAACTCAGTCCCAAACCAGGCTTCACTTTCACCCACGTGGTCCGGTTATTGTGCCGGGGCCAAATGGAGACAATTACTTACTGTTCTGTTCACATTTTCCTATTTACACTGCTGATTGCCGAACGTTGTGAGCAATGTCTAATGGGGTTTAATAGCAGGAGAGAATAGCAGGCCCCGCTAGCAGACCTCCCCTCCAAGCGGCTGCAGTCTGTTCCGCGAACTAACAAGCAACAGTAGATGCGTTTTTATTGGCCTGGTTTGTCATTATGCTATTTGCAGTAAGTTGTTTTGTCCCTAATGATCGCAAGACAGATGGTGTAGATTCAGTGAGACCGCTAATTAGTGAAGTGTTAGGAGCTTGTATTCAGCAAAGCTGGCCCAAACAGCTGAACAAGGCCCTGCACGCCATCACTTGTTTATATATATATACGTTAATGGCACAGCAGACGGGGTAATGAACTCATGGCATCTGCCTGGCATGAACAATGTAAGTGTTCTCACTGCCATGTGCACAGGGCAACACAAACATATGACCCCGCCAGACAAGACCAGCAGTTAATAGAGAATCAGTAGATACTCCTAAATATACTCCCACCGGCCACTTCCTGGATCTACACTCACTGTCCATGTTATCAGCTCCACTGTCCATATAGGACACTCTGTAGTTCTACAGGTCCAGACTGTAGTCCATCTGTTTTACTGTATACTGTATTACCCTGTTCTTCAATGGTCAGGACCCCCACAGGACCACCACAGAGCAGGTATTATGTGGGTGGAGGATCATTCTCAGCACTGCTGGGACACTGACGTGGTGGTGGTGTGTTAGTGTGTGTGTTGGTGCTGGTGTGAGTGGATCAGATACAGGAGTGCTACTGGACACCTCAGTGTCACTGCTGGACTGAGAATCATCCACCAACCAAAACTATCCAACCAACAGTGTCCTGTGGTGCAGTGTCCTGTGGGGCAGCAGCCTGTGACCACTGATGAAGGACTAGAGGATGACCAACACTGCACTGTGCAGCAGCAGATGAGCTATCGTCTCTGACTGTCCATCTACAAGGTGGACCAGCAAGGTAGGAGTGTCTAATAGAGTGGACAGTGAGTGGACACAGTGTCTGAACAGCCCAGCAGCACTGCTGTGTCTGATCCACTCACACCAGCACCACACACACTAACACACTAACACACCACCACCACCACCACGTCAGTGTCACTGCAGTGCTGAGAATGATCCACCACCCACATCATACCTGCTGTGTGGTGGTCCTGTGGGGGTCCTCACCACTGAAGAACAGGGTAATAGAGTATACAGAGAAACAGATGAACTACAGTCTGTACCTGTAGAACTACAGAGTGTCCTATATGGTCAGTGGAGTTGGTACAATGGACAGTAAGGGCAGATACAAGGTGGAGGTTATATATAGTGGAGGTTATGTGTATATATATATACTGTATATGTATGTGTGTGTGTGTGTGTGTTTATATTTTTGTCTGGGGCTTCTGTGTTTTTAGACATATTGCCATAGACTTTTGGGGATAAATCCAATAAGTAGGCAACTGGGTATACTGTCCCCCCCACCCCTTTCCCTTCACACCCCTCCTCCTTTGGTCTAGACTTCCAGGGGTCTGGGCAAATGGCTTTTATGCTGGCAATTTGTCTCTAAACCACACGAAAACAAAAACATGCTTACACATATTCGTCCTTTTGCCCCAGATTCCAGACTCAAAATACATGGTGTTAACCGCACACACGCATTTACCCACACATACCACCTGCCTGGGCCTATAAATCCTATAAGTACCGTAGGAAGCCGGAGTTTACCTTGGTCTGAGCGAGTAGTGCCCTGTAATAATGCCCTATGTTATTTTAACCACTCAAGTGCCAGAGGACCCTGCGTAGGGGGGCAGAGTTCAGTGGAATGTAGCATAGCAGCCTGAGTAGGATATGGAAACACACACATACACGGCCAGCTAGGATTTGTGCCGGGATTTAGGCGTCATGGTCTTGAAGCCGCAGTGCAGATTCAGTCTCCGTCATCAAAGTGACCACAGGTTTTCCAGATTGCTGAAGATTTTCCACCTGCTTGAGTGCGCACAAAAGGATGGATGAATCAGACAGCCCAAACAAAACAAGCACAGACAGTTCATTCACAGACTCATGCTCCATCATCACCATCTTGCGGAAACTCAGACCGTTCAGAGCCCCGCCCCATTGCTACCGCATGACTGATGGGCTTTACAGGGTGATTAAGCGACATTAACAGGTATCAGGTTAAGAGGGCTTGTTTTTCTTCTTTGGACAAGCAAGCTTAGCAAATATCAATTAGGGGGGCAACCACAGTGAGCCCACCTAACCGAAACTAAGCTGGGTGGCACTTTACATTAACCCTTAGAACCCCTGAAGGTTGGTGTTCTCTGGTGTGGAATCGGATTCTGGCTCTAGAGCTCAAACACATGAGGCTGTACAAGTCCAGTAAAGCTGTTAGATGGATCGTCCAGTTTTCAGGCCATAGTGGTATTTGACACTCGAGGGAGGCTGGACCCTTTCCCTGGCTGCTAGGACACGCCCCCTGCATTTGAGAGAAGAGAATATTTCTTATTATTTCACCATGATGACTATGGATCTTTCAGATTTGGCTCGGAGGCTAGTAATGTGCTTATTAGTGCTGCTCACTGACTTTAGGTAGTGGTGTTCATTACTTTGGCTCAACGTTTGAGACTGTCAGACTGTATATGGTCATGTCCAATAATTCATAGCTTATAACTGAATACGTTCGGGATAAAGGATTAAACTAAACAACTGTTTTTCGTCATTAACTAAAACCTCAGTCATGTTAACGTTCAGTAGTTCTATTAGCTAAGACGCGAAATAAGCTCAGCAGACATCAAATGAGTCACCGTGGATGCTTACGGTGGTAGCTTCTTAAGGCTCCAGCAGATGGCGCTACACGAAGATGATGAGGCTATAAATACCTGTGGGGTGTGAGTGACGTCTCACTGTTCTTGCTAGATTTGGCTTCAGATCATTATGCTGAAGGCTACAGGTGTTGAGTTAGGTGTTGATAAGGATGATAATACATGAATTGCGCTGCATGTAATTAACAGCATAAGGCCTCCAGAACACTGATGCATATACTTATTTGAATGTGCCACAGTACCGGTTAAAAGTTTAGACAACCATGGAATTATACAGTGCACCTTAAAAACTTCCTAAATGGAGCTTTACAGGAGGATGAACCTGCTTTCTTAACCTGCAGTGAAGGCTTATACAGCCAGGTTTATTTGGAGCAATTCTATTGGTCGGTCCCTCATGAATATTCACTAAACTGAAAGGAGAACTAGAGCTTTTACACTGTGCAGAAAAAGAGATCAAAGTTTTTACACCACTAAATATATATTAGAGGTGGAGATATGGAGGAGTATCATACTGTGCTACATCAGGAGTATATGTGGTGTATCAGGATATGGACTGGTTCAGACTCTCATCAGGTGGAGCTGTTAAGTGTGAGACTGTAGAGACTGTAAGATCACCAACAACACCACTGGGTGTTCCTAAACGTTTGACTGGTACTGGATGTTCATTTTTAAATCCTTTCTTAAGTTGGCTTTAGTTGACAAAGTACAGGCTTTTCTAACACAAACGTTTTTCATGGGAAAATAATCAGTGAAAGCCAAGAAAATTCCAATCTAAGTGCCACAAATGATCCCACCAAAGATATTTCTACTAACCACATTTACATGCAACCTAATAATCCATTATCCATCCATGAATAATTCCCAGTGAAAAAAGAATCCATTCATTGGGATTCACATTACGATTTCTGATTGAATGAGATGGGTAATTCTGTTAGTAGTCAGTGAGATAAAAAAATAATAGCCCTGTAAATATCAATACAGTACATATATTAACACACTTATTAGAAACCACCAAGAATAATATACCAATGTCCAATCAAAGGTTTAGCAACCACCTGGAATAATATACCAATGCCCTAGCAAAATTTTAGCAACCACCTGGAATAATATACCAATGTCCTAGCAAAACTTTAGCAACCACCTGGAATAATATACCAATGCCCTAGCAAAATTTTAGCAACCACCTGGAATAATATAGCAAAGCCCTAGCCAAACTCTAGCAACCAACTGGAATAAAATACAGATGTCCTAGCAAAACTTTAGCAACCATCTGGAATAATATACAGATGTCCTAGAAAAAACCTTAGCAACCACCTAGAATAATATACAGATGTCCTAGAAAAATCCTTAGCAACCACCTGGAATAATATGGCAATGTCCTATCAAAACCTTAGCAACCACCTGGAATAATATACCAATGCCCTAGCAAAGTTTTAGCAACCACCTGGAATAATATACAGATGTCCTAGAAAAAACCTTAGCAACCACCTGGAATAATATACAGATGTCCTAGAAAAAACCTTAGCAACCACCTGGAATAATATGGCAATGTCCTATCAAAACCTTAGCAACCACCTGGAATAATATACAGATATCCTAGAAAAACCTTAGCAACCACCTGGAATAATATACAGATATCCTAGAAAAAACCTTAGCAACCACCTGGAATAATATACAGATGTCCTAGAAAAAACCTTAGCAACCACCTGGAATAATATGGCAATGGCCTATCAAAACCTTAGCAACCACCTGGAATAATATACAGATATCCTAGAAAAACCTTAGCAACCACCTGGAATAATATACAGATGTCCTAGAAAAAACCTTAGCAACCACCTGGAATAATATGGCAATGTCCTATCAAAACCTTAGCAACCACCTGGAATAACATACAGATATCCTAGAAAAACCTTAGCAACCACCTGGGATAATATAGCACTCCAAACAGTTGATGAAATGTATAAATACTGTATATTAAAGCCGTATAATACATAATTCAGCAGCACTAACATCTCTCTTTAGGATTACACAGCCCCACAGGCAGACATTCCCTCGAGCAGTTCGTTTTACACGCCGAGTAATGGAAGCTTGTGGGCTACGCCTCAGTGTTCTTCAACCGCTAAGCAAAGTTCGGAGTGGAGCGGGGGAATTTTTGTTTGCATAAACCAATCAGACCACAAAACGAACCACAAACCAGCAACAATGAGACCACCTCAGGAGGCGCTCTGAGTTGGGTTTGTTTGTAGGTTCAGTCAGAGGTTCACTCTGAGTTTGTTTGACATGTTCACATCTGCGTGGAACGCTGAGTCACTGCTCTAAGACCACTTGAAATGCTGAAATGCCCCTGAAGTCTTAAATATCCTCTCTGCAGTTTGTTTGCGGTGGTGTGGAAGGTAATCAGTTATGGCGATGGGCAGTCGTGGGCTGAAGGTTGGGAAACCTACCATGTGACCGTAAGGTCCTTGGTTTAGCCCTCTGAAACGCAAGAACACGACTGAAGTGCCCTTGCCACAGGGGCCATGGGTAGGGCTGCTGAGTGCCCCAGCTAAGCATTGGCCCTGGTGTGTGTGCGTGTGTGTGGGTGGGTGGGTGGTTGTTTCACTGCATGGATGGGATGCATGCAGAGGTCGCATTCCGGTGTGCGCAAGCACTTTGGTCAAGTGGTTCTGAATTCTAAGTAGCCTTAACCAGTGAATCATACTTGTCCTGTATGCTGAGTCACTGTGGTCTCTGCTTTCAGGCCTATTCCCCTCAAGTGTTTTGTGGTTTGATGGACCGACAAACCATCAAAGTCTGCTGCTGGTAAACAGTGTACCATCCTCCATCTTGAACAGGGTCAATGCATTCCTGAAAACGTCAGTGACGGGGCCAGTGTTCCCCAAATTTGAACTGTCCTGTCTCTGTAATGTGGCTATTTCAGCCTCACTAAGGATGTGTGAATAAGCTGATCTCGTCCATCATGTGCCCCCGCATCAAATCTTCAAGCCCAGGACCCACCAAACCCCTCACTCCAGCAACACAAGCAGCTACAAACATACCTCCACCCACTTAGCCCCCAAACTAGCCAACTATGCTAAATCTCATGTACCCGACTGTTTGACTGAGGCATGTGTTTCATTTGGCTAACCATCATGGGTTTAAGGTGGTAGTACCTTCAGGCTCCTACAGAGGGCGCTGTATGAGGATGACGGGGCTATAAATACCTGTGGGGTGTGAGTGATGGGATCCATAGATTGGGAAAAGGTCCTACAGTGCAGGGAATGTCTCATTCCATGTGTGGAAAATGCTCCAGAGCGGATGTTAATGATTGGCTAAAAGGAGTGACTGAGCATGTGGGCGTGGCCAAAGACCATAGTGTGAAGGAAGTAGCTGAATCTGCAGGGGTATGGAAGTGTACGGTCATACGGGTCTACCAGTGGCTAAAATCCCAGTCTATAGGGAATTCTCCTCAGAATTGTGCCGGAGGAGGCATCCACCAAATCTGGCCCAACTGACCAATTTCATGCAAGCACAAGTCCAGTACCATAAACCAGTGGTTCTCAAACTGGTCCTCAAGGCCCACATGTGGTCCAGATAGGGATAGAGCTCCAATGTTGATCATTCGGGGGTCCATTAGGACTGGTTTGAGGACCACAGCCATGATGTTAATAACACATGACCTTAAGTGTTAAAGTTCTTCTGGCCACTGTATTAGATACAGGTACATGTATGTTATGGTATCCACACTCACTGTCCATCTTACCAGCTCCACTGACCATATAGGACACTCTGTAGTTCTACTGTTGCAGACTGTGGTCCATCTGTTTCTCTGTATGCTCTATTAACCCTACTCTTCAATAGTCAGGACCCCCACAGGACCACGAGTGAGCTATGCAGCCAACAGCCTCCTGTGGGGCAGTGTCCTGTGGGCAGCGTCCTGTGGGGCAGTGTCCTGTGGGCAGCGTCCTGTGGGGCAGTGTCCTGTGGGCAGCGTCCTGTGTCCACTGATGAAGGACTAGAGGATGACCAACACTGCACTGTGCAGCAGCAGATGAGCTATCGTCTCTGACTGTCCATCTACAAGGTGGACCAGCAAGGTAGGAGTGTCTAATAGAGTGGACAGTGAGTGGACACAGTGTTTGGACACTCCAGCAGCACTGCTGTGTCTGAGCCACTCACACCAGCATCACACACACTAACACACCACCACCACGTCATTGTCACTGCAGAGCTGAGAATGATCCACCACCCATGTACGACCTGCTCTGTGGTGGTCCTATGGGGGTCCTGACTACTGAAGAAAAAAGAGAAACAGATGGACTACCGTCTGTCCCTGTAGAACTACAGAGTGTCCTATATGGTCAGTGGAGCTGATAACATGGATGGTGAGGTGAGGTATACCTAATGCAGTGGCTGGTGGGTGTGTATAGTAGTTACTGAAGGCTTATTGTGCCCTAGATGACCTGGCAGCACCTGGGGCCATTTAATGCCCTCCTTTCTCATCAAGTGGGCATGTTAAGTGACTGGTGACTTGAGGAAAGCTATCTGGGGACATTCCTGTGGGTGTGGCACTGCAACTACAAGCGTTGATATCATCTCCTTGAGCAGTGAGATGAGTGGGCTAATCCGCTTTAGATACAGATCCACGACAGTATAAGAGACCACACGCAAGTGAACACACATCTACCTGCGAGTGGGAGAGTGAACGTGCACTCAGGCACATATATGGTATGATCTGAGAAGGAAGCCTCTCCTGATTCTGGGCCTTTTGGAAAAACAAGTATCTCCAAAATAGCAACTTTACAGGAGAGGCCAAAAACCTTTTTTCAGTTGAATGGAAGTCAATGGAACCAGACGTCTTCCCAAGCAGTTTTGCACCATTACTGTTGGTCCGTTCTTCATGAAATTCACACACATGCTAAACAGCAGCTGATGTGATCAAATGAGGCATAAAAGTAAAAATCAACAAAAATGGAGATACATGTTTTTTTTTGGACAGGGACGATATGTTAAGGGTGCGTTTCTAGGACTGAGCTTTGGAGGTGTGGGAAAACAGTTCCTACTGCACAGAGTGTGGTTTTGCTTATTACGACCCTGCAGTAAAAGCCTCCTCGATCAAGATATACTTTCAGCCAGTTGGCCGTATATTAATGAAGCACTAAATCTTTGTATGGGAGTTTTTATGAGCCGCTAACAAACAGCAGAGTAACGCTGTAACCAGCTGCTGGAGCTGCTGGTCTCCGTTGCCTGTGTATCAGTGATCCCCTGTGTTTCACTGGCTGATCTAAGACTGTGTCTCAATCTACACGCTTCTACCCTGATAGATAAACCGGCATAGACCAGCATGACGAGTCACCAGCATACGCTATGTTTTGTTATATGGAGATCGCAAGACATTTAAGCTGTTGTCTCAAGATCCTGACTTAATTGTCTTGTGATCTCAAGATAACTAAGGCTGTTTTGTCTAGACCATAACAAAATTGCCTCGTGATCTCAGGATAACAAAGGTTGGTTTTTTGAGATCACCGCTTAATTGTATTGACGTCTCAAGATAACAAAAACTATTTTCTCAAGATCTTGTTTTAATTGTCTTGTGATCTCAGGATAACAAAGCTGCTTTCTCAAGATCCTGACTTAACTGTCTTGTGATCTCAGGATAACAAAGCTGCTTTCTCAAGATCCTGACTTAACTGTCTTGTGATCTCAGGATAACTAAAGCTGTTTTCTCAAGATCCTGACTTAACTGTCTTGTGATCTCAGGATAACAAAAGCTGTTTTCTCAAGATCTTGTATTAATTGTCATGTGCTCTCAGGGTAACAAAGCTGCTTTCTCAAGATCCTGACTTAACTGTCTTGTGATCTCAGGATAACAAAAGCTGTTTTCTCAAGATCCTGACTTAACTGTCTTGTGATCTCAGGATAACAAAAGCTGTTTTCTCAAAATCCTGTATTAATTGTTGTGTGATCTCAGGATAACTAAAGCTGTTTTCTGAAGATCCTGACTTAACTGTCTAATGATATCAGGATAACAAAGCTGTTTTCTTAAGATCCTGACTCAATTGTCTTGTGATCTCAGGATAACAAAAGCTATTTACTCAAGATCCTGACTTAACTGTCATGTGATATCAGGGTAACAAAGCTGTTGTCTCAAGATCCTGATTTAACTGTACTTTGATCTCAGGATAACAAAAGATGTTTTCTGAAGATCCTGATTTAACTGTCTTGTGATCTCAGGATAACAAAAGCTGTTTACTCAAGATCCTGACTTAACTGTCTTGTGATCTCAGGATAACAAAGCTGTTTACTCAAGATCCTGACTTAACTGTCATGTGATCTCAGGTTAACAAAGCTGTTTACTCAAGATCCTGACTTAACTGTCATGTGATATCAGGATAACAAAGCTGTTTTCTCAAGATCCTGAATTAATTGTTGTGTCATCTCAGAAAAACAAAAGCTGTTTTCTTGGTCACTTAATTGTCACTGCATCAATTAATTTTCAAAATTTAGGGAAAAAAGTTATGGATGTTACTTCATAACAAACCGACACTGCCTTGCCACGTAAAGTTCCTGCGAGCCCTACATGCCTCAACTGCCAAACAACGTGGTCACCAGAATACATGACCCAGTTGTAGCACTGGACATAGTGTGCCATGACCATGATGCTTATGGCATAGTTAGGTCAGTGTTACGTCGCAGTGTTTAATGATGTGCAGTGTTTGTGTATAGTTCATACCCCTCATTTAAATGCATGAAAGATGAGTGGTGTGTTTTAAAGTGTGTGGTAAAGACGTGCAGAGGCCGTGCATCCACTGGAGAAGTCATCAAAGTACAGTTGGAAAGTTTCTGGGTCTCTGGCAGCTCTTTTTTTATTCGTCCTCAAATGTCAACTTTTACGCAACTGCACATTACTATTCACCTCAAAACCCATACGCAGAAAAAATGGATCATATCCTGTTGCTTCAGCCTCGCTGCCTGGCATGTTGGCCACTTATGAGAAACGCCCCGGGTTTACAGGAGACCAGCCATCTTCCAAAACGGGAAAGAGGGAATCATGATGATTCAGAATTGAAGATCTAATCCGCAGGATGAGTAATGGGACAAGACTACGGTCACATCCTTTCATTACACCACCGTACAAATATTCATTTCATTCTTGTTCCCGGTACTAAATTCCTAATTCCTGAGATCTAAAATGTCCAGTAAACGGTTACTGGTCCCCATAAACTTCGCTTTTGTGTCCTGGAAAATGATGCTTTGAGAAGTTCTCTATTTTCCAGAACATCTGAGATACATTCAGTGTTGGGTAGACCTCAAGCAGCTTCTGGAACTGGGGGAGAACTCTCCAGAAGTTTATAGAACAGTCTGGAATCTTCTAGAACTTTGGAAAACTGTTTAGAACTCTCTAGAACTGTCTGGGACTGTCCAGTAGAAATACAGGTGTGTTAAAACAGCCATTCCAGTTGTTGCTCCAGCTGTGTGAGATTTACCAGACATCAAGAGGCTGCAGCATCTGGTAGACGCATCCTACCACTACATCTGTGGGCTGATTAATCAAGACCAGAGTGGAAAAGTACTCTGTGAAAACATCTGCTGTGCGAGGACGTGCGAGGCCTACACGCCTGGTGAGGGTCAAGACGAAAGTGGGCTCCTTGTTTCACGTGCGAGAGCTGCAGGAGAACTCAGGAGAAAGGTGGAAGGCGGACGATTGCTGCTCACTTAGAGTTACATTGTGTACAGTTTTGAAGATTCATTGGCGTTTAAAAGCTGCTATTACGAAATAAGTCACAGTTGTTGGTGTTCTAGATAACTCTATATGGCACTACAGTATATATTTACTGCACAGTGTTAATATCTAACACATTACTATGTATGTTTACATTAACACTCCTATCCAGAGCAACTTACAAGGTTAATCAAATTACAGGTAGGTCAACGTGGTGTTAGGAGTCTTGCCCAAGGACGTGCCCAAGGGTGTGATGACTATAGCTGTTCAAGTTTCCGTTTTTACACATCAGCAACCAGAATAACACATAAAAGCCAGGAACAGAAATCGTGTTAAGTCATGCTATGAGCTGTATGTCATCTATCAGCTGCCTTTGCTCTCAGACACCGTAGCTGCATTAACCTCCTTCCTGTGAAACGAAGCGTTCTAAGCGTTTGGCTTACGACTAGCTCAGAAGCTCTTACCCAAAATCTGCTTTCCTTTCCTTT
>JAMWET010006712.1:327500-337500 GCA_024036415.1 Prochilodus magdalenae
CAGGTAATGTTCCCACAATGCACTTTGATTTAACAGGTAATGTCCCCACAATGCACTTTGCTATTACAGGTAATGTCCCCACAATGCACTTTGCTATTACAGGTAATGTTCCCACAATGCACTGTGCTTTAACAGGTAATGTTCCCACAATGCACTGTGCTTTAACAGGTAATGTTCCCACAATGCACTGTGCTTTAACAGGTAATAATTCCCACAATGCACTTTGGTTTAACAGGTAATGTTCCCACAATGCACTGTGCTTTAACAGGTAATAATTCCCACAATGCACTTTGGTTTAACAGGTAGAGTTCCCACAATGCACTGTGCTTTAACAGGTAAAGTACCCACAATGCACTTGAGTTCTGAATGTGAATTCCAGCCAGTGTTTTGGTATTTGGCAGGGAATCCCTCCGTGCTCTGTGTGTCTGCAGTTGCAGCTCCCACTGCGCACTGTTCCCTGCTTCATTAGGCGCGGTGTGAATGTTCAGAAAGCTGCAGTGCCTGGGGGACAGGTGATGACTAATTCATTATTTACAGAGCGCTCGTTAAAGACTCACACAGACATCTCAGCAGACGGCCTCCTCTGGGGAGCTCTCTCTGTTAGCCTCCATGCCCACTCGTTCTCTTAGCGGAAACACTCCATCCACTTCATTCAGGCCGCACTGTGTGAAGTATTAGACCAGCCAGGACAGGTCTACTGTCTGAGATCTGCTTCCTTAGTTTTACACCAGAGCTACAGATTCATGAATCTGATCTGCATGATCCACCAGGTCTGCATGACTTCTCTCCATGGTCACGTCTCAGAACAGTGGACATCAACCTCTTTCTACCTTTCTACAGATCTCACTCTGAAAAAGCTTTTACGCTGGAAGTTTCTTGGAGCTCTGTATGGAGGGTAGCTGTTGGGTTGAGTTAAGTAGAACTAGAGAGACTGCCTCCTGAATTGTCTGGTCAGCTATAGGAGACGCATGGCTTATGGTGGTTAGTGCTGTCTTATGGTGGTTAGTGCTGGCTTATGGTGGTTAGTGCTGGTTTATGGTGGTTAGTGCTGGCTTATGGTGGTTAGTGCTGGCTTATGGTGGTTATTGCTGGCTTATGGTGGTTATTGCTGGCTTATGGTGGTTAGTGCTGGCTTATGGTGGTTATTGCTGGCTTATGGTAGTTAGTGCTGGCTTATGGTGGTTAGTGCTGGCTTATGGTGGTTAGTGCTGGCTTATGGTGGTTAGTGCTGGCTTATGGTGGTTATTGTTGGCTTATGGTGGTTAGTGCTGGCTTATGGTGGTTAGTGCTGGCTTATGGTGGTTAGTGCTGGCTTATGGTGGTTAGTGCTGTCTTATGGTGGTTAGTGCTGGCTTATGGTGGTTATTGCTGGCTTATGGTGGTTAGTGCTGGCTTATGGTGGTTAGTGCTGGCTTATGGTGGTTATTGCTGGCTTATGGTGGTTAGTGCTGGCTTATGGTGGTTAGTGCTGGCTTATGGTGGTTAGTGCTGGCTTATGGTGGTTAGTGCTGGCTTATGGTGGTCAGTGCTGGCTTATGGTGGTTAGTGCTGGCTTATGGTGGTTAGTGCTGGCTTATGGTGGTTAGTGCTGTCTTATGGTGGTTATTGCTGGGGGGCTTAGGGGGGGGGGTGTGTTAGTGGAAAGGGGGGGGGGGGGGGGGGGGGGCTTGGGGTGCGGCTTAGGGGGGGTGGTGGTTAGGGGGGGGGGGGGGGGGGGGGGGGGGGGGGGGGGTGCTTTTTTTTGTCTTATGGTGGTTTTATTATAGGGGGGGGGGGGGGGGGGGGTTATTGCTGGCTTATGGTGGTTAGTGCTGGCTTATGGTGGTTAGTGCTGGCTTATGGTGGTTAGTGCTGGCTTATGGCGGTTATTGCTGGCTTATGGTGGTTATTGCTGGCTTATGGTGGTTAGTGCTGTCTTATGGTGGTTATTGCTGGCTTATGGTGGTTAGTGCTGGATTATGGTGGTTAGTGCTGTCTTATGGTGGTTATTGCTGGCTTATGGTGGTTATTGCTGGCTTATGGTGGTTAGTGCTGTCTTATGGTGGTTATTGCTGGCTTATGGTGGTTAGTGCTGGCTTATGGTGGTTAGTGCTGGCTTATGGTGGTTATTGCTGGCTTATGGTGGTTAGTGCTGTCTTATGGTGGTTATTGCTGGCTTATGGTGGTTAGTGCTGGCTTATGGTGGTTATTGTTGGCTTATGGTGGTTAGTGCTGGCTTATGGTGGTTAGTGCTGGCTTATGGTGGTTATTGTTGGCTTATAGTGGTTAGTGCTGTCTTATGGTGGTTAGTGCTGGCTTATGGTGGTTATTGTTGGCTTATGGTGGTTATTGTTGGCTTATGGTGGTTAGTGCTGGCTTATGGTGGTTAGTGCTGGCTTATGGTGGTTAGTGCTGGCTTATGGTGGTTAGTGCTGGCTTATGGTGGTTATTGCTGGCTTATGGTGGTTATTGCTGGCTTATGGTGGTTAGTGCTGGCTTATGGTGGTTATTGTTGGCTTATGGTGGTTAGTGCTGGCTTATGGTGGTTATTGCTGGCTTATAGTGGTTAGTGCTGGCTTATGGTGGTTTGTGCTGGCTTATGGTGGTTATTGCTGGCTTATGGTGGTTAGTGCTGGCTTATGGTGGTTAGTGCTGTCTTATGGTGGTTAGTGCTGGCTTATGGTGGTTATTGCTGGCTTATGGTGGTTAGTGCTGGCTTATGGTGGTTAGTGCTGGCTTATGGTGGTTATTGTTGGCTTATGGTGGTTAGTGCTGGCTTATGGTGGTTAGTGCTGGCTTATGGTGGTTATTGTTGGCTTATGGTGGTTAGTGCTGGCTTATGGTGGTTATTGCTGGCTTATGGTGGTTAGTGCTGGCTTATGGTGGTTAGTGCTGGCTTATGGTGGTTAATGCTGTTTGGGCAGTTTTTCAGCACGGGGGGTGGGGGGGTTTATCAGGCCCCTCGTCGTTATTACTTCAGTGGTTTATAATCCTGAGTTTAGTTTATTGGTCTTAGTCCCTTATAAAGACTGTACGCCTTAGTCTAAAACTAGTTTGAATAATCTGGGTGGTCTGAGGGTGGACCAGCATTGGCAAACAGCCAGCGGGATGATGACCTGGTCAAGCCAGTGGGCCGATAGAAACTATATCCGGGCTATCTGGATATGATTTCTTGGCAAACACAAGCTCTAGTTTTACAGTGAGGACTCATCTCTCTGCGGCACGCTCAGACTCGCCAGACCATCCAGATGGAGAGGTGTGAAAGGCATAGGCGCACAATCCTCACCACGCGCTATCCATACTCCCACCTGGTCTGCTCCTCTAGTTGTTCCCTGATTCATTAGCTCTGATTGGGCGGGTCGATTAGCTTGGAGGGAGCTACGTTGGTTGTCCAGGTCTGCCCTTATGGCTGTAATTGATTCTGTTCAGCTGGACACACAGCGGGAATACATCAGGGTGATGTCTGGTGGGGTAGTTGGAGTGGACAAGGGCCAAACATCAAAAGCATCAGATCAATTCTATGTATCAACTTGATGAAATGTGAATCATAAATGGAGATATTCAAGGTAATGCACCCAGCATGCAACCAGTTAGTGGTTCCGTGAACATCACAGTCCACCGGGCAGTGTATATGACAGAACCTCAATCGGAGCGAAGTGGCCAGTAACAAATCATTCATAGAAACATAGATGGACTCCAAATATCTCCATATTCTGCAATAACTGGGCCGTTATTTCAGGACATAACCAGATAATAGGTACAGTAGAAAGTCTGGACACGCCTTCCCATTCAATAGTGTTTCTTTTTTTTTTTTCATTTAAATTCTACAGTGTAGATTATTAATTACAATATTAATTATTATTTATTATACAAGAACATAATGACAAATGCCGTCATGACGGGGAAGAAGCCCCACATTTTTTAATTCCCCGGGTTTTAAATCGAAGGCCCCGCCTCCGAAGAACCCATTCCCCACCATGGGCTTACAACGGTGTGGTTTCACACAAAATTAAATTACAATGCTAAACACATCCAACCTAGGTCAAACAGTTACCGGTGTTTACATAGTCTGGGCCCATTAACGTATCACATCTGCATGATCTTCTTTCTCCCACAGGATATTAGATGTGGAATGGACCTCCCCCCTTTCTCCACACCGGTAGATCCTCCCGATATGGATAAGGTACGTCAGCCTCCCTGCTGTCCCCCTTTTACCAATTATCCCGTCACAGGTAGACACAGGTAAGTATATCCATACACACGTATTTTATAGTAACAGGGATGGCTTCATTGGTGATGGGATAGATGTTGACTTATGTACCATTAATGCCTTCAGGATTTTCAAATTTCTTCATTAGGTTCCCAGAATGTTCTTTCTAAAGGTGGGAGAACATCCTCCATAAACATTCTGTCCTCTCAGGTCTCAGTGTTCTTCGTTTGATATCATGTATGTCATTAACATAATCTGTAGACCTGGCAACATCCTCTAAGCATCTGAACCTTATAGGAACATTACCTGTTATGTTATCTGAGCATCAGATTAACACATTTACCCTTTGAGACGTATTTTAATTTCTGAGTACTTGTCGGTAAAGTTAGCCAGTGCTCTGGGAGCTCTCAAACAGCTTCACCTACCTGAGGTTTGCTAAATAATTCCATCATAGTTTTGATTCTTAATAACTAATAATCTAGAATGTAGAATCTAATAAGCATAAAGGAAACCCAGGGAATAAGAAGGCGTCCCCAAACATTTGACTGGTGCTCTGTGTGAGATGCAGTCTTAGACTTATATGCCAATCTGCAGTCAAATAGCCCCCTCTAGTGGCGTCCAGTTGACTCACTGGGCTTTGAGAAGGAGAACACGTCCCCGGCCATCTTGGTTTGACCCAGAAGGTCTGGTTAGAAGGATGAAGCTCTGAGTATAGGAAAAGGGGTAAAATAAAAACGTGCCCGAGATAGCTGTACCATGTCCGACCGCCCTTGACTCGCAATGTCCAGTCCGTTTGACCAGTGTGATAACCATGGTAACCATGCCTGGGGATAGAACTCAAACATACTGTCAATAAAGCGACGGTCCCGTTAAACAAACAGTGAGAGGACCAATCTGGGCTACAGTGCCAGAATGTTTAAGGTGGAATGGGTAGATTCAAGCTGCCGGATAGGAAGCCATCTTTAGTCTCAGAGGTCAGAGCATCACCCAAGGAAGAGGATCCTTATCCTGTCCTTGGTGACAGGGTGTGCTGGAGCATATCCCAGTGCTCAATGGTCACAAGGCAGGAAGAACCATGGATAGGCTGCCAGTCAATGCCAGGGCAGCGCCAAGCTTTGGCAGATTAGAGGCCATAGACTCACGGTTCCAAGTAGACAACGTGTAAGCCTTTAGCAGGTATGTTAGCGCTAATGGTTGGCACTTTTGTTGTTGCACTTTGTTCTGTGAGATTATATGATAGAGCTCCAAGACTAAAGCGGGACTTGTCACTGAGGATGACTTGCCTCCATTCTGAGTCACTCCATGACAGTCTGGTACGACACCACTGCAGTCTATGGTGACGGTGACGTGGTGTTAAGGACAGGCGTGGTAACGGTCTGTGTGCATGTGGTCCTGTGTGGTGCAGTCGTCTGCCAATGGTGCTGCACTAACAGGATGACTAATGGAGGACACCACTGCTCACTGAATGTCCACAATCGTAGCTTCTGGGTCAGTCAGGTACAGAGATAAGGCTCGTCCTTGCTCACGTCACATGCGCAGATGGGCGTGAAACGTGAATCGTTTACATGTCTCATGATGTCAAAACCACCCACCATGACAGTTCTAGATAGCTATACGGAGAGATAAGAGGGTTCCGAGGCTACGGAAGTTTCTCAGAAGTCTGGGTTGAACTGGGCTGGGCTACATACAGGAAGTACAGTTCTGATGCCTTTATGTTCTGCCTCTGTACAGACATTCGGGTCCACACATTCATTATTAGCGCTTATTTAGCCGTCATGCTTTGATGACTGTCTCCATGGCGACCTTCCTGGAATCTCCGAGACTTAGGAGACGGGCGGTAATGATGAAAAGTTGGTTAAATAAGATTACAAATGGGATACAGTTCACAGCCATGCAGGCCAGCTGTACTGCACACTTTCATGTTTCCCTGATCCAGTGCAGCTGTTCCCGGACAAGGAGGATTTGATCAGTAGCCAGTGATAGACCTCGGGTGCAGGGAAGGCATGAAGCAGTCCTAACAACCTCCACCAAATGAGCGTTATCCACCAGTGGCTCAAATCACAAGCCAAATATGTAAATACCAACCTCATAACTAAAACCTACCAATACGTTTTAGGCCTGTGGTCAACTCTTGGAGACCACTCCTCACTGACAAGTGTTCCAAAAGTGATTGGAGTGTTAATAGCTCCCCCTTGTGGAGATTGTTCAGCCTGCTAAACATGAGTCAGTGAGTGAGCCAGTGGATGTTTGAGTGAGTTAAGGCCAACATCACACAGCACAGCAATGCAACCTGTGGGGTAAGGGAGCCTGCTACCCCTGTGGGTAAAAGGTACACAAATAGCTGCATCCAGAAAAAATCAACTGACAGGAATGAAAGTTGGTGGGAAGGTTTGAGAAAGTGAGACACGTGAGATAAGAGACGACAGGCTTTATCGCAGTATCTGACTGACCCAACAGACACGACTGCGGACATTCAGCGAGCAGTGATGCCCTTCATGCCAGACGGCTGCACCACACAGGTCTACATGCACACAGGCCGCTACGACGGCTGTCCTTAACACCACGTCACCGTCACCAAAGACTGCAGTGGTGTCGTACCAGACTGTCATGTAGTGACTCAGAATGGCAGCGGGTCACCTTCTGTGACGAGTCCCGCTTTAGTCTTGGTGGAGACGCCCAACGAACCCGTGTGTGGAGGCACCGTGGTCAGCACCGAGATGAACGGTTTGTTGTCACGCGTCCAGAAGACCTGGTGTCACTCCACCTCCACCCCTACCGCACCATCTGCAGAAACTGTGTGAGGATGTTCAAGCTGCATGGGATGGATTAGCACAGGACACCATTAGGAACCTCTACAGCTCCATACCGAGACGTCTGGCGTGTTGGGTTAGCAAACACGGCGGCCCGACTCCACCATACTGTGAGACAGACTTCTGTATGTGTAGCTTGATCATATCAGTCTAAATTTATCATCAGTTATTGATCCTGGTCACCTTTATCTTCCTTCCCAACAGCACCGCACTCCCACACCTCCTTCTGGGTGCAGCTGTTCTTTTGAGGATGAGGGTAATAACTCATTTTCCTTCCATTCCATGGTGTGTTTATGTCGTGGAGTGTCTCTAAGCTAGCTGAGCACATTACTGATATAGCATTACTGATATGCAGGCCTGGGAGGCAAGTGGTCCTCTGGAGGAAGCTGCATCGTGGCCTCACTCTCACCCCCACCCCCCTTCACTGTTTGATTCATTGGCCGTCAGCAGTGCCGCACAAACAGGTGATTTGTGTTAAGTAAAGAGAGAGAGAGGCGTCTAATGACAGTGCCAGTTGTCATATATCCGCACACTCTCAGACTCAGAGGACGAAGGCTCATTGTGATAGCTCTATCCGTGCAGCACCCGAAGCAATCCTTCACTAGCAGGTGCATCTGATTCTCATGTCTCAAAGGTCATTTCAGGAGCTTCACTGTTTATACCTGCATATAACATACGTCATAGTTCCTCAGATGGACAGACAGACGGACAGCACCGCTGTTCTCAAGGTTCCGCTTATCTCCTACGTGATCTCCAGCAGGCTGGTACACAGCTGAGTGCCTCTGGCAACAGATCACAGCTGCTGCAGCGCTGCTGATTTAAACCTCACCAGGGGACTGCAGCCAATCAGTCACATACAGGAGGAGATCGCCCACATACTGAGCACAGTGGGGGGGTTCAGGGGACTTTACGCCCGCCTGATCACTCTCCTGGAGAGTCTGGGGCCCTCGAATTACACCGAACCCAAACCGGTAAATACCAGCAATACTGAATATTCTTACTGTCATATCAATAAACCTCTCTCTGAAAACACAGACTGGAAAAGAAAAAAGAAGGAAAGAAAAAAGACAGACAGCAAGAAAGAAGGGAAAAAGAAAAAAAGACAGCAAATAATGAAGTGAAAAAGACTAAAAGAAGGAAAAGAAAAACGGAAAGGGAAAAGTAAGAAAGAAGAAAAATAGAGAAAAGGGATGGAAAGAAAAAACAAAAAGAAAGAATGAATAAATGAATGAAAGATCGAAAAAGGAAGAGCGCTGCTCCCTCACACAGCACGGGTTCCTCACACAGAGCTGCTACCTCACACAGCACTGTTCATTCACGCAGCGCTGCTCTCTCATTGCGTAGTGTATTGACAAGTTAGGCGGTCCTCAGTCGTTTGTGTAGAACCCTGTGTGGTGTGTTACTGGGTTTGGCGGTGCTCAGTCGTTTGTGTAGAACCCTGTGTGGTGTGTTACTGTGTTTGGCGGTGCTCAGTCGTTTGTGTTGAACTCTGTGTGGTGTGTTACTGTGTTTGGCAGTGCTCAGTCATTTGTGTTGAACTCTGTGTGGTGTGTTACTGGGTTTGCTGGTGCTCAGTCGTTTGTGTAGAACTCTGTGTGGTGTGTTACTGTGTTTGGCAGTGCTCAGTCGTTTGTGTGTGAACTCGATGCTCAAGAGTGTTTGTGTAGAACTGACTAGGTTTTGGCGGTGCTCAGTCGTTTGTGTAGAACTCTGTGTGGTGTGTTACTGTGTTTGGCAGTGCTCAGTCAGTTGTGTATAACTCTGTGTGGTGTATTACTGTGTTTGGCGGTGCTCAGTCGTTTGTGTAGAACTCAACTGTTTTGTGTGGTGTCGTTGTTACTGTTGTTTCTGTGTTGCCAGTGCTCAGTCGTTTTGGTAGAACTCGTGTGTTGTGTTGAACTCTGTGTGGTGTGTTACTGTGTTTGGCGGTGCTCAGTCATTTGTGTTGAACTCTGTGTGGTGTGTTACTGTGTTTGGCAGTGCTCAGTCGTTTGTGTAGATCTCTGTGTGTTGTGTTAACGTGTTTGGCGGTGCTCAGTCGTTTGTAGAACTCTGTGTGTTGTGTTAACGTGTTTGGCGGTGCTCAGTCGTTTGTAGAACTCTGTGTGGTGTGTTAATGCGTTTGGCGGTGCTCAGTCGTTTGTGTGGAACTCTGTGTGGTGTATTACTGTGTTTGGCGGTGCTCAGTCGTTTGTGTAGAACTCTGTGTGGTGTATTACTGTGTTTGGCGGTGCTCAGTCGTTTGTGTAGAACTGTGTGTGGTGTATTACTGTGTTTGGCGGTGCTCAGTCGTTTGTGTAGAACTCTGTGTGGTGTATTACTGTGTTTGGCGGTGCTCAGTCGTTTGTGTAGAACTCTGTGTGGTGTGTTACTGTGTTTGGCGGTGCTCAGTCGTTTGTGTAGAACTCTGTGTGGTGTATTACTGTGTTTGGCGGTGCTCAGTCGTTTGTGTGGAACTCTGTGTGGTGTGTTAATGTGGGGTAAATGTAATAGATTTAGCTGTGGTCTGTTTCCTGGTCACTGGTGGCCTGTGTGGCTGGTTATTATGATGTTCTCTAGTGTTAATGATCTGTTAGTGTTCATGATCAGTGTTTGTATTAGACGTTCAGTAAACACAGCAGTCAGTATTGACCTACATTGTGAGCTGGGCTGTGTTGACTGTGAGGCTGTGAGTGTAATATCCTGTAGCACAGATGCAGATCTAGGACAAATATTCTTATGAGGACGTTCCCAACGTCACTCCGCGTCTCCGCTCTGTACACTTACATTTCACCCCCGCACACGCTCTCTCTGACAATCACACGCACACACCACACACACAAAGTTACACAAACTAACAAACACTAAACACACACACACACACACATGAGCATGGACACACACATTACTCACCAACACACACTAACACTGTCAGAAACACAAACACACACATACACACTAACACTCTCCAACGTACCACACACACACACCAACACACACGAGCATGGACACACACACTACA
>JAMWET010006712.1:347500-377500 GCA_024036415.1 Prochilodus magdalenae
GCTGGGCTTTGGAGCGGGCGGCTCAGAGTGCGGGGCGGAGGCCTGTCCATGCTCCAGCGGCCAGGGTGTCCGGCACTGTCCGGTGGTCTTCGCGCAGAAACGTTTCTCCATGATCCTCGCCATGGCACGGATTGTCCTGTGGATGCCGATGATGGTGAGACAGCCAGGAGTTACAGGAACCGTCCAGTGGATTTCCAGAAAACGTAGTGTCCTTAGTTTTCCAAGGGGAATTCCACCCAATTCCCAAAATTCCTTTAATCATTAAGCGGTTAAGGTGTAAACAAAGTCATTCAGAGCGCTTTGGTGTGAAACGATCCGGTTCAGAGGAACCTGACCTTGTTTACAGTGGTGGTGAATGGAACCAGACCTCTAAAGCCTCTCAAAGCTCCCTTGCGGGAAGCTGTAGCGTGTAGCGGTCATGAATACCCAGCCTGATGTCCGACAAGGTTCTGGTCTTTACAGAACACTTACGGTGGAAGGATACGCGCAGGGTAGTGTGTGGTAAACTAGTCCCCAAAAGGAAGCCTACTGTCTCAGACTGATCACCGCTGTATTCTACCATCACCAGCATCACATATCTCCACTGTCCAAAAACAAGTATCTCCAAAATGGACTTTACAGGAGAGGCCAGAAACTTACAGTAACCGTAATGCAAGTCAATGGAACCAGACGTCTTTCCAAGCAGTTCTGGGCCATTTCTGGTGGTCCTTTCATCATAAAATTTGTACACAATGTAAACAGCGGCTCGTTCGATCAAATGATGCATAAAAGTAAAAATCAACAAAATTTGGAGATACATGGTTTTCATTGGACGCCGACAATATACGGTTAAAGACACATGTATGTCCGGAACACTCGTTCACTGATCACGTATACGGTTTATTATTAATGGTGAGGGTCAGGTATCTGTGTGTTTTGGCTAACTGTAGGTTATTAATAAAGGCAAACTCCTACGTTAGCATTTAGCGCTCATGGGAGAAACTAGGGCTGCGTCTCAATTGTGTACTACGCACTAACCCTACATAGTACGTACTATGTAGTAATCTTAATAGTTTTGGTTCTGCAGGCTAGTACACGCAACGGCTGTATTCAAAATAACATACTACTGGAGATCCCCGGATGGTGTTCTACTCTAGTCAGAGGTTCTAGTATACAGGGGGAGCTATCTTCATGGTGTACTGGAGATCCCCCCATGGTGTTCTACTGTAGTCAGAGGTTCTAGTATACAGGGGGAGCTATCTTCATGGTGTACTGGAGATACCCGGATGGTGTTTTACTCTAGTCAGAAGTTCTAGTGTACAGGTGGAGCTATCTTCATGGTGTACTGGAGATACCCGGATGGTGTTCTACTCCAGTCAGAGGTTCTAGTGTACAGGTGAAGCTATCTTCATGGTGTACTGGAGATCCCCGGATGGTGTTCTGCTCCAGTCAGATGTTCTAGTGTACAGGGGGAGCTATCTTCATGGTGTACTGGAGATACCCGGATGGTGTTCTACTCTAGTCAGAGGTTCTAGTATACAGGGGGAGCTATCTTCATGGTGTACTGGAGATACCCGGATGGTGTTCTACTGTAGTCAGAGGTTCTAGTATACAGGGGGAGCTATCTTAATGGTGTACTGGAGATCCCCGGATGGTGTTCTACTGTAGTCAGAGGTTCTAGTGTACAGGGGGAGCTATCTTCATGGTGTACTGGAGATACCCGGATGGTGTTCTTCTCCAGTCAGAGGTTCTAGTATACAGGGGGAGCCATCTTCATGGTGTACTGGAGATCCACGGATGGTGTTCTACTCCAGTAAGAAGTTCTAGTATACAAGGGGAGCTATCTTCATGGTGTACTGGAGATCCCCGGATGGTGTTCTACTCTAGTCAGAGGTTCTAGTATACAGGGGGAGCTATCTTCATGGTGTACTGGAGATCCACGGATGGTGTTCTACTCTAGTCAGAGTTTCTAGTATACAGGTGGAGCTATCTTCATGGTGTACTGGAGATACCTGGATGGTGTTCTTCTCCAGTCAGAGGTTCTAGTATACAGGGGGAGCTATCTTCATGGTGTACTGGAGATACCCGGATGGTGTTCTACTCTAGTCAGAGGTTCTAGTGTACAGGGGGAGCTATCTTCATGGTGTACTGGAGATCCCCGGATGGTGTTCTTCTCCAGTCAGAGGTTCTAGTTTACAGGGGGAGGGCTAGCTTCATGGTGTACTGGAGATCCCTGGATATCATGTTTGGCATTGGAGATTCCAGCCACCAAGACTGATCGGATGGAACAGCAGCTGCAGTGCCTGCCTTCAAAAACCACAGGCGCCTTGCTCCCGCGAGAGTTTAAAGTCATGTGACCTGGTGACGTTCTGCTGTGCCCCCTAACAAGATTTCCAACCACCATGTTAACTCAGCACTGCAGAGGGCCGCATTAAGTCACAGCCAATGGTTTCCTATCCCTGGTCTGCCTATCCCAAGAATGTGATGTCACTGGACTGGGTCTATGTGGCTGTCGGTGCTGCGTTCGATCCGTGAGGAGAGTCATTGTGTACTGTATCTTATTGTAGGAGCTCTGGAAAGTTTTTTTTTAAAGGAAAGACTTTGGAATGCTCCATAATTGGGAATACTCTCCGGTGGGATTTTCCACTGACAAGTAGAAGAGCCAGGAAGGAGACTAAGACGGGTGGGCTCTTTAACGTTCAGCTCTCCGTAGGCCTAGGCCTATTAATCAGTTCTCCAGACCTTTTGGTTCAGAGAGTGGTGCTCCAGGGACGCTGTGCCATGGTTTGTTGATGATGCTCTATAAACAGCCACTGCTCCGTGGCGTATACCTGATACAGAGGTATAGCTCTACCTAAATACATCTCCACCTAGATATGGACCCTGTAGCTCCATCACGCGGCTGCCATGTTCCTGTTGTAACCTTCCTTTCCTCCATCTATCATCTCCATGTTTGTCCTTGCAGGCCCAGATCCTCGTGAGCCACGCTGTCCGGATGCACAGCTCGTCCCTGGAGACGCTGTGTTTTTTCCTGACCTTGCTTTCGGCTGCGGTCACCCCCGTGTTCGTCCTTTCGGAGCGCTGGATTCATCTTCCCTGCGGCTGCTTCATCAACTGCCGCCGGGGCTCCACCTCCATCTCTTCCACCTGTAAGCACCTGCATGACTCGTTTAAGGTCTACAATAGTACATCACTATGTCTGGAATTGAGGCTTGATCAGAACCAGTTGTTGGCCCACAGGTCTTGGGACCTCTCCAGAAGCATAACTACTGGGGGTGAGGCATTGGGGTGCATTCATATTGGGGCCCCCAAAAAACAAGAACGTGGGGCCCCCAAAAAACTTTCATTAGTTATTACAGACTGTAGTCCATCTGTTTCTCTGTATACCGTATCACCCTGTTCTTCAACGGTCAGGACCCCCACAGGACCACCACAGAGCAGGTATGATGTGGGTGGTGGATCATCCTCAGCACTGCAGGTGGTGGTGGGTGTATGTTGTGCTGGTGTGAGTGGATCAGACACGGCAGTGATGCTGGACACATCCACTTCCCATCCACCCATTTACCTCAGTTATAGAGGGCTGTCTTCCCACGGGCATGCCACCGGGCCTCGGATTTTTAACATGCATGAGTCCAGTTATGTGAGGCGAGTCAGACGAGTCAGTGTTTTAATTGGATTGCTGGTGAAGGTAATAGGTTATGACACAGCCAGAAAAAATTAAAAACAGTTGAGAAGGCACTCTATGTGTGCAGTGAACCGCAGAGATGGAGGACAAGCTTCTGGAACTCTGGCAAACGCACGAGTGCCTTTATGATTTATGGGCCAGAAGCTGAAGGCACGGACTGCACTGTTTAAATTCAGATGCCATTTCAGCTGGAGAGCATTGCAGATCTCCAGCTTCAGGCTAGGCAGAGGATGGTGTCTGCATTTTCCCAAACACATCTTCATCCACGCTAACAACAAGATCCAATATGGCGATATGTGGTTTTTGATTTATCACTGATTGCACCAAGTGCCTCAGAATTCAGAGGCTCTTTCCTGGTATGGATCAGACCAATGACGTTCCTATCCGTCAAACGACCACATCCCTTTTGGGTCGAGGCAAACTCGTCCGGAATGCCGGTACCAGATGGGAAATACTAAAGCTGCCCCAAAGCATTTTCTCACATCTAACAATAAACAAAAGCACAGTTTATGAAAGTGAAGAAAAACTTCAGGCCCCCACGTGGAAGATCTGTAAGGCCTGGTCACTCAGGACATGTACATGTGTGGTTCACACTTCCTTACATGTCAGGATGAAGTTGACAAGGCCACCAAGTTGGCTACTGCAGACGTCTCGGTATGGAGCTGTAGAGGTTCCTAATGGTGTCCTGTGATAATCCATCCCATGCAGCTTGAACATCCTCACACAGTTCCTGCAGATGGTGCGGTAGGGGTGGAGGTGGAGCGTCCAGGCCTTCTGGACGTGTGACAACAAACCGTTCATCTTGGTGCTGACCACGGTGCCTCCACACACGGGTTCGTTGGTCGTCTCCACCAAGACTGAAGCGGGACTCGTCACTGAAGATGACCCGCTGCCATTCTGAGTCCCTCCATGACAATCTGGTACGACACCACTGCAGTCTTTGGTGACGGTGACGTGGTGTTAAGGACAGTCGTGGTAACGGTCTGTGTGCATGTAGTCCTGCGTGGTGCCGCCGTCTGCCAATGGTGCTGGCGCTAACAGGATGACTCATGGAGGACACCACTGCTCACTGGATGTCTGTGATTGCTGAAGCCCGTCCTTGCTTACGTCACATGCAGCTGGGCGTGAAATTTGCACCCACCAAGTTTCGTTCCTGTGGGTGGATTCTTTTTGGGTGCAGCTGCTTGTGCAACTATTGGTTTGATGATAGGTGGCTGGGTGGCTCGATCGTGAAATGTAGAAACCATGTTCTCTGTGTCTTCCACAGCCCACAAACGGAGGTTCGAATTCAACCTCTCCTTCCAGCAAGGCTACGGCATCTACAAGATACCTCACGTGGCGTCGCCCTCCGTCGAGAAGCCCTCCTACAACAGCCTGTACAACTGCGACTTCTCCGAAAGCCGAATCGCGGTGCTGGACAGCGGTCAGATCGCCAACTTGGCTGCTCGTGAGCTGAGGAGACCGGAGGAGGCGGAGGACTGCTCCCTCCACAGCGAGCTCCTGCTGGATGCTGTGTCTGCCGAATCCAGGCGGGAAGGCCTACCCCAGCTGAGCTCAGGGGAACGAGACGGCTTTGGAAGCATCTCGCCTCCTGTCTCGGCCTGCGATGGGGAGGACCTCAACCTGGACTCTTCCTCGGTGTTTGATGGCCCGGAGAGGAGGCTGTCTCACGAGGAGTGCCGCAAGATAGAGTTGACGGACTGGGAGTGGTGCAGGAGCAAATCAGAGAGGACACCGCGACAGGTAGTCATCCATGTTTCCCAATATGCTATTGCAGGGGTGCCCAATCGTTTACCACCCTGGAGAGTTCCATGCCTGGCTCTAGGTGCCCTTCGGTACCTGGGTCTGGTGTCTAAGACGAAGGGTTGGAGCTAAACTCTGCAGGGTGGTAGATCTCCAGGATTGGGTATCCCAGTGTTATGGGGTTACCTGCGACTTAGCGTGTCCAAGGTTCTAATCGAGTGGCTGGTTGGAGAACTGATCTCTGATCTAGTTCTTCAAAAGGCATTGCTCAGTGGTTCTGGTAGCGTTCAGGTTTTATACATTGATGGGAAGGATGTCCACCGATAGAAGAAGAGAGAGAGTGCAAGACCCCAAGAGAGAGCCAACCTCTCTCTGGAAGAGTCCCAGGTGCACTCTTCAAAGCCCCAAGGTTTCCCGCCGGTGCTCCAGCCGCCATTTCGGGCGGAGCCCACAGTTTATAAGACCCCAGTGATTGGCGCCCCCATGTGGTCCAACGTGATAATCAGTATCTGCCCCTAGCCAACAACTTTCCCTAACAGGTTCCAGGAATCCTTGAGGACCCACAGCTGAGCTTTCTCTCAGCTCCTAGTACATCTAACCCAGTTAGTCAACATCTAAATACCTGGTACAGGTGTGCCCGCAACTGAGCATCCGAGGAAATGGGATAGAGAATTTGTGGAATTGGGAAATTGGGAAATTCCGAAGGGTCCCCAAAGTTTCCAATGGAAAAGTGGAAGGCCAGTATATTCTAGGAATTACAGTATGTGCTTTCAGATGCCAATCATTTGAGAAGCTGGGCCATAAATGAATTAGGGGTCAGGTAATAAGCCTGACAGGCCAGACAATTATGTCAACATACATGGAGTAAATTACTGCAGCAGCTGCTTATAAAGGCCGGTTACATCCAGTTGCTTGAAAGCCTCGAGGCAGGCGTGACGTCATTTGCAGCCCCCCTGTTGTTTCGTCAGTGTGTGGTGGAGATGATATGAGAGCTCAGTCTTGCTCCAGTACACACACACACAGGCCGGTTTTATTCACAGGCTTAAACCTCCTCTTTATTTTTCTCTCCTTATCTCAGACAGGTGTTCACCTGCTTTAAATCCCAACCACTTAACCAGCACTGAAGCCCCTCCTCAGCCCCGCCCAGACAAACAAGCCTAGACCAGCAAGACTGATCACAAGCGTAGCCAGCTTGTTCTCACTGTCCAAAGAAACCAAGTGTGTCTGTCAATCTGACAAATGTAGGCGTCGTTTGAACACATGGACTGCTGTTTAAACTGTGTGAACATTTTACGATGAACGGACCAATAGAAATGGCCCTCTGGGAAAAAGTCTGGTTCTGTTGAGCTACATTAGAATGAAGTTAGGATGTTGGCCTCTCCTGTAAAGCTGCCGTTTTGGAGATACTTGGTTTTTTTGGACAGTGATGATGTCATTGATGCAGTATGGTGGCCAATAAGTGTAAAACAAACAAACAAACAAACAAACAAAACAAATGACATTCAAGAAAACAAAATTACAAGAATTCTTTTTTTAAATAGTGAACTGTAAATCTGAAAACTTTTCTTTGGACTGCATTACGGTGGCCAGGAAGTGAAAAAACATTTCAGAAAACAAAATTACAAAAATAAAAACAAATTTAGAAATAAAAAAAATAGATTTAAGAAAACAAAATTATAAAAGTACAAAAAAAATTTATTTAAGAAAACTAAATTACAAAAACAAATAATTACAAATGAAAAAAAATACATTCAAGAAAACTAAATTACAAAAACACAAAAAATTACAAAAAAAAAAAATTACATTTAAGAAAACAAAATTACAAAAGCAAAAACTATTTTCAAGGGCCAACAATTATATTATACTTTCAGAAAACAACATGTGAGGCACTTTTAATAGTACCCAAACAATTTTTGCAAATTCTGAATGGGTGGGTAAAATTATCAAATTGTTTTTGCTTTTGTAATTTGTTTTCTTTAATGTATTTTTTTTTTCATTTGTAATTTTTTATGTTTTTGTAATTTAGTTTTCTTGATTTTTTTTTTGTGCTTTTATAATTTTGTTTTCCTAAATCTATTTTTTTATTTCTAAATTTATTTTTATTTTTGTAATTTTGTTTTCTGAAATGTTTTTTTTTTTTTATTGTTTTTTTTTTTTAATTAGGCTTTATTTTTTATGTTCCTTTGTTTTGCACATCCCGGCCACCGTAATGCAGTCCAAAAAAATAAAGTATCTCCAAAAATGGTCATTAAACAGGATAATTGAGATGTTACACAGCTCCTCTGTCTTCAGTTTAAGAAATGACTTTACTCCAACACTCTTGGGAAAATAAGCAAGTCTTCAGATTTACAGTTCACTACAGCGCAGGGTAAAGCCTTTGGGGGTATCCACAGCATTGTTACAGCTGCTAGGCTATGAAAAGTCAAGTAGCTCTAGTAGGAGGCCCCAGACCCCGCAGCACTTCCTGTATTTTGCAACGTGGCAGTAATGATATGTTGAGGTCAGCAGCAATGGACGTTAAGAAGCTGATCACCAAGAACACCAGCATTTAGCAGACGCTCCTATCCAGGGTGGGTTACTAAAGGGCTTAGAGTTCAGTCAGGGTGTATCCTAGCTAGTTTAACAGGTTAGCAAATACAGCAGAGGTGCAGGACCTAGCACTTCCAAGCCAGAGCTGCTAGCTTAAGATCTTCAATAGACACTTCAGTTAGTGCTTCACAAAAACACGGTCCTTAGTCTGCCCTCAAAGACCACAAGAGGGTCCACTGTTTGGACAGCCAGTGGAAGATCATTCCACCAAGCAGGAGCCAGGACAGAGCAGACGCTTGTCTTCTATGCATGTTGAAGGATGGCAAGTCAAGCCGAGCTGTACTTGAAGCTCGAAGGCCTCGAGGTACAGATCCACTGTTGACTGTTGCAGTAGGGTCGGGATGTGCTGGTCCATTCTTGGCTTTGTAGGCAGCATGATCCTGGCAGCTACTGGGATCCAGTGAAGGAAGACGATCTCCAGAGGCTGCAGCAGTGGCTGCTGAGGTGCGAAGCTTCTACCAACGTCCCATGATGCCATTTAAAACTCACCAGGGGGAGATACTGCAGAGAAGGGGACAGGAAATGCGGGTGTCTACTGTTCCACAGCATTTCCGCCATGCGCTGGTCAGATCAACCCACAGCCCTGATGATCTCGTTAGCCCCGATTCTCATGAGCTGAACTCCACGTATGCTTCCGAAATCTTCCGTTCCAGCACGCCTCAGGATCTCCCAGTCCCCAGTTTGCATATTGAGTGAAGATGGAAGACGAGCCGGGCTGCTGTATTCTGACCCGCAGGGGAAGACCAGCCAGGAGCGAGCTGCAGTAGTCCAGCCTTAATTCCAAGGCCTGACTACGCCACCTCACTCCTGGCTGGCAAGCGACTGGACCAGGTCCTGGGTGGCCACCTGAGAGAGGGTGCGAGGGGACCAGCTAAACTGGCACCAGGCCAGGATGGAATGGATGCTAGCCTGTGCTAAAGCATCATCAATGTTTTCCCTATTGTGCTTCTATTTATTGTTGGCTGCTAGCTGTTTAGCTAGTACTCAAACTGGGACCTGGGAGCTCCTGAGGCGTGCTGGAACGGAAGATTTCGGAAGCATACGTGGAGTTCAGCTCATGAGAATCGGGGCTACCGAGATCATCAGGGCGGGTTGATCTGACCAGCGCATGGCGAAAATGCTGTGGACGCCAGTAGACACCCGCATTTCCTGTCCCCTTCACTGCAGTGTCTCCCCCTAGTGTGTTTTAAATGGCATCATGGGAAGTTGGCAGAAGCTTCGCACCTCAGCAGCCACTGCTGCAGCCTCCGGAGATCTCCCCCTTCTCTCAGCCCCAAACCGGAGAGCTAGAAAGAGGAAGCGAGCGAAGGAGGGAGGGGTGGAGGGAGGTGGAGGAGGCTGCTAAGTGCCATATCCACACCTTCTCCTCCCCCTGCGGCATTCCGGCCTCTGCGCAGCACCGCTTAGCCCGGTCTATTTCCGTCCGCCGTACAGCCTGACTCTGATTAATACCCCTAATCAAACTCACTGCAGGCTCCTGTCTCCTCTCGCTAAATTATGATTTGATTAAAGCCTGCTCCCTCCATCCCTAAACTCGGAGATGAGTAAGTGAAGGAGCTTCAGAGAACTGACCAGCAGTGAGCTATAAATGGACAGCCAGACGGATGTTTTAAAGCCCTCTAAAGGATTGCTTGATGATGGACTTGATTAATCTGCCTGTCCTCCTTTCCATAAGCATCACTGCATAACAAAAGCATATCTCAGCGAGTGGACATGTCCTACGTCTAGTCGATCCATCACGCGGCTTATTTTGGGATTGTTGTCGGAGTGCTCTGAGATGAGATTCAGCCTCAGCTCATTTCTGGACTTTACTCATACTCAAGTTATACTTTAAGGCCAGATTCATAACACTGGACAGGAACCGTGCTACGGTGTGCAGGAGGTGCGGCACGGCTAATGAGAGCCGTTCCAGTCAATGTGGTGGTGATGTGTGGGCAGGCGTCTATTAACACTGTAGGATTTCAGTATTTCCACCTGTGGGCCAATCAGAACCCACAATAAAAGGAGGTCAGTGATGTTAAAGAAGCTCTGATTGGAATTCAATAGTAATGTACAGCTTATTAATTATTATACTTACAGTAATGGCTTTTATTGACATTAATTAATATTCATGCCAGGAGTAATTGGATAGCCATATGTATATTGATTACCAAGTGGTGATACCTCATGGGACAGCTTGGGAACACCCACACCTGTGTCCTAGGCGAGAGCCAATCAGAACCCGCCTTACTGTGACGTCATGCATATTAAAATAGCTTTGATTGACTGCCGAAAGAAAACAAATCCAATAAGAGACAAACCGGAATTCAAAATGGCAGCCGTGCGGACCAATAATCGTTTAGTCAAGAACCAAAAAAATAATTAACTAATTAATAAACTAATTAAAAATTCAACTTCTACTTGTAGTAATTCCAAAATAATAATATGGAGCTTTATAACTCTGCTTATAGTAATAGTTCTTACTGACATATATGAACACACGCTAACGTACCAAGAGTCATGTGACTGCAGTATGTATATTGATTATGAAGTGGTGTTACCTCACGGTACAGCTTGGGAACGCCCACAGCTGTGTTTTAGGCAAGAGCCAATCAGAACCCACAGTAAAATGAGGTCATACATATTAAAATAGCTTTGATTGACTTCCGAAAGAAACAAATCCAATAAGAGACAAACGAAAATTCTAAATGGCAGATGTGCGAACCTAATTAACTAATTTACTGATTAAACTAATTAATAAACTTTTAATACTAATTAATAAACTAATTAAAAAACATCTTAAAATTCAACTTCTAATTGTAGGAATTCCAAAATAATAATATGGAGCTTTATAACTGTGGTTAAAGTAATAGTTCTTACTGGCTAATGTACCAAGAGTCATGTGACTGCGGTATGTATATTGATTATGAATTATGAAGTGGTGTTACCTCACGGTACAGCTTGGGAACGCCCACAGCTGTGTCCTAGGTAAGAGCCAATCAGAACTCACGTTAAAATGAGGTCATAGTGGACCGTTCTGCCCCCACAGTGGACCGTTAAGTGCCTGACTGGTGGCATCGGGCTAGCCGTTTCTATGTGGATGACAGCACTAGCCACCATGCCTTACTTGGGCTCATGGGGTTGCTAACTGGACCCTAGAGGACTGACAACGTGTGGCGTGGGTCCAGTAAGTCAAAGAATCAGTTGTTTCAGGCTGATGGTAAGGTTTGTGTGTGGCACTGATCCCATGAAACCCCAGCTGTCAGCAAGTAGGTGGTGGTTTCATAATGGTGTAGGGTTTGTTCTCATGGCATGGGACCACTGGTCCACCTAAACATGTCATTGACTGGTGCCCGCTGTGGTCCACTGCTTGGTGATCATGTCCCCCCACAAAGATGGGATATTCCAGCATGATGATGCCCCATGCTATTGAGCCCAAGGTGGCCAGAATGGGGTCGAGGAGCATTCTGGAGAGTTCTGATGAATGGTGCAGTGGGCACGTTCACCCAGCTTGAGCCCAATCGAGGCATTCCACTATCATGCCTTGAATGAACTCTGATCAATCATGTTGTCCTGCCATGAGGACGCTTGCCAGTGTTCAGTCTCACTCAGAAGATAACAGCTCACAAACGTTAATAGGTTGAATCCTCACCATCAAGGAAGAGACGATTGAAGAAGCGATACGTGATGGGCATCATGGTAGGGCGAGATAGGGAGGATCTTGGCCCAGTCCAATAAAAAAAGTGTTCTACTTGCTGTAGTGAGCTGTAGCACTGGACAGGTAACCATTCCTAGCATGTGGTGTCCGGGATGGCGAGGGTGCAGTTCCACTAATGGCAAGAGCTTTTAGATGGGTCCAAAAATGACTGGGACTCTATGGGAGTAACGAGGGATGAATAAATGACAGATAGACGGGTGGGGTCAGTATGGCTGTGGACTAGTGTTTGGGGGCCTGCCCTTATTGTGTATGTGAAGTTTGGTGCCTCTCAGGCGAAGGAAACAGCCAGGTTTGGTTTGGGCTGAAAATGACTGGGACTGTATGGGAGAAACGAGGGATGAATAAACGACAGATAGACGAGTGCGGGTCAGTCTGGCTGTGGATTGGTGCTTAGGGTCCTGACCTTAGTGTGTATTTGAAGTTTCGCACCTCTAGGCCGAATGAAACAGCCGGCTTTAGAGGGGTCCAAAAATGACTGGGACTCTATGGGAGGAACGAGGGATGCGAAAAGAAAGAGAAACGAACGAGTGCAGGTCAATCCAACACTGAATTCCTGTATAGTGTATCCGATTTGGAGTCTCTAGGTCGAGCGGAAGTGGGTTAGATAGGCACGTGTTTTCCGATCCTATTCATTCTCTATGGGAAAAAATCAGGAAAAATTCCTTCCTACTCGGAATCCGTGCATCCGATCAAAAAGCTGTGTACAAGCCCACATCAGCGCATCATACCGGACAATCTGGAGTTGGAATGAAGTCGATATCTCAAAAACTGCAGGACGAGTTAGTCGGCGATGAAACGGCAGAAAAATAATAGTATTAAGAAGAAGTAGAGAAGTGCATTTCCTGAAGGAAAAACGCGGGATTGTTGCGCAGCTTGTTCAGTGAGGAACGAGTGATGAGTAAACGGGTGTGGGTCGGTATGGTTGTGGATTAGTGTCTGGGGGGCTGCCCTTAGTGAGTACGTGAAGTTTGGTGGCTCTTAGGCGAACGACAGCATAACTGCTTGGTTTGGGTCGAAAATGACTGGGACTCTATGGGAGGAACGAGGGGTGAATAAACGACAGATAGAGGATTGTGAGTCAGTATGGCTATGAGTTAGTGCTCGGGGACCCCCACTTATCCCCTTAGTGAGCATGTTAATTCTGGTGGCTCTCGGGCGAAGGAAATAGCTGGGTTTAGAGGGGTCCAAAAATGACTGGGACTCTATGGGAGGAACAAGGGACACAAAACAAAAGGAGAAGCGAACGAGTGCGGGTCAATCCATCACTAAATTCCTGATCGGGGCTGTGCCCCGAGCCATTGTATCCGATTTGGAGTCTCTAGGTCGAGCGGAAGTGGGTTAGATAGGCACGTGTTTTACGATCCCATTCATTCTGTATGGGAAAAAAATTCGGGAAAATTCCTTCCTACTCGGAATCCGTGCATCCGATCAAAAAGCTGTGTACAAGCCCACATCAGCGTATCATACCGCACAGTCTGGAGTTGGAACAGAGTCGCTATCTCAAAAACTGTGGGACGAGTTAGCAAAAAAAAAATAATAAGAAGAATATAAATCGGCTCACAGTATAGTATAGATATAGATATAACAGTGTAGATGCTTTGCAATGCGCAACCATAATTATCATGGCCCTGTATTATATTACAGTGCTTTGTTATATCGCTCTTCCTCTGGGCTTTGGAATACGAGCCAAGGTCACCTCAGTAGGAGAAGATCGGTCTATATGCAGGAATGGTCAACTGTAAGCATTTGAATAATTCACACATCAGTGATTCAATCTTCTGAGAGCAAGATTGATCCTGGCCGCTCCATTTAAGATGCAGCTTCTCCTTGTCTCCCATTTGAAATGGGTCTTTCTTCATCTCAGCCATGGCCGGTTCCCAATACCGCGTAATGGCACCATTAGTCAACAACAACAAAGGCCACCTTCAGCGCCTCCAGTACCGCCAACCGTCTCAAAGCCCAATCAAGCACCTCAACATGCTCAGAGCGGAACGCTAAGCACTCTGCACAAAGGACTATTGCGCTTGAAGATGTTGGACAACAAGATGGACAGATACAATCAAATGAAGCCGGTTGCTGAGGTGTGGCTAATAATGAATGGCAGTCTTTAGGAGGGATGAGGGATGAATAAATGGCCCATAGAGGAGTGCGGGTCGGTATAGCTGTGGGTAAGAGTTTGGGGGTCTGTCCCGAGTGAGTACATGCCGTTTGGTGGCTGTAGGTTATAGAAGACCATAGGGTTTGAATGGGGGTGAAAATGAATGGGACTCTATGGGAGGAATGAGTGATTGGTGGAAAACGATGGCAAACAGACGAATGCAGGTCAGGCCAACGCTGAATCCGTGCTCGGGGGTCTGATCTGAGATGGTGTATGTGAAACGGTGTCTGTCAGTGGAGCAAAAGCATAGCAGATGAATGTGCACTTTTCCATCCCATTCATTTTAATGGGATTTTTTTTTTTTTTTTTTTGAATTTTTTAGAATATCGTCCATCGGATTTAAAAACTTTATACAAGCGCACCATTTCCGATCTGGCCGAACATTCCGGGGGACCTTTCCACCTCATTCATTTTTTTTTTTTTTTCAGAATTTTTTTAGAATACTGTATATTGGAATTAAAAACAAGCACACCATTTCCTATCTGACTGAACATTCCGGAATTGAAACCTGGAGGACTGGTTTGTGGACAAAAGTCAAAAAAAGAATAATATAAACTGGATTACAATAGCTTAGATTAGAACCATTTTGCCAACAGAGCATTTCCATGCGGTGAAACTCCCACACACTAGGGGGCAGTAAGCACACATGCCCAGAGCGGTGGGCAGCCCTATCCACGGCACCTGGGTAGCAGTTTGGGGGTTAGGTTCGTTAATCAAAGGCACTTTAGTCATGTCCTTTCAGTTCCAGGAATCGAATCGGTAACCCTCCAGCCCACCCTGACATTACTGTAGTACTAATACTGTAATACCTGAATAGAGATTTCATAAACACATGCATATATATTGGATAACATCTAAAAAAAAACCCCAGCTTGTGTTCTCAACTACATCCCTTTGACTATACGGTGAAAAGTGTATGGGCACCTGAGCATTGCACCCGTACCCCAAACTGCTGGGCATCTCACCCATGGGCATGCTGTGTATGAAGTGTGGTTCTTGTATTATTCATACAAACGGACATGAACGCTTTTCTGTTCTCCCCGTAAAGCGGTCTGTACTCTGTGGCCCCTTCAGCCATGAGTTACATTACATTCAGACAACAAAGGCTGATGTTGTTGCTCGGCCGCTGCCAGCCGTTGCTTTGAACACCGAGTCTAATTGGGAACTGTGTGCAGCAGACGTTGTTGGGGCTGTTACGTGTCCTCGGCAAATTGCAGTGCAAGCGGTGTTACGAAACTCTCCCTCGTGATTTCCTCCAAGCCGTAGGAGTAGCAGTGGAGGGGGGACGGAGAGCCAAAGCTCTCCGCTTTCGCTGCTGGAAATGGCAGGCGGATGACGACCCACCCCACGGATGGGCTTCTGAGTGGGAGGCGAGGTCAGGACTCAGCCTGGGGTCTTGGGTTCCCGTCTCGCAATGCTTTCACAGAAGCACCCCCGGAGCGCTATAGCGAATGTCTCAGAGAGGCAGGGGTCACGCCTGACCTCCCTGGCGGTCAAGTTTGCAAATGTAAGTCGGCGTACCACATGAATTGCTGTATTAGTGGGGACTGGCTGCCTGGCTGAGCAAGACTGGACATGTAGCATGCGCTGCCAGGCAAAGGCGTTCTGTATTGAGCCACTGGAAAAGAAGATGCACGGGAAAATGAAAATGCATAATCGGAGTCTGTGCCCACCGGTCCTCCTGTTCCTGCGAGGTTTAGTTCCAAAGCACGTCTATCTCACTTCCCCCAACCTTAGTTAGGTTGCACTTGCACTTGTTAGGATAGAGTAAACATTGTGGAACATCTGGAGGCCTTACCCTACGTCTAGGGTTGACACCCTAGACCATAAAGGACGGGGGGCGTGGTCATGTGTGAGTGACGTGTTCGAGATCGCGTCCCGTATTTGATCTGATTCAGGGGTGGGGGGGGTGGTTTTGCGGGATTATTGTTTTTTGGGTGAGAGTGTGATCAGTCATGTGTGGCACGTGTTTATCGGACATTTACGTAATTACGGAACAAATTTACGGACATTTATGGAAATTCAGAACAAATTTACGGACATTTACAGAAATACAGAACAAATTTACGAACATTTACGGAAATACAGAGCAAATTTACGGACATTTCCGAAAATACAGAACAAATTTACGGACATTTACGGAAATACGGAACAAAGCACGTTCCGTATTTGGCTGTTGAGAGAGATTGTGATCATTCATGTTTGTGTGACAGAAGTGTATATCTGACATTTATGGAAATACAGAACAAATTTACGGACATTTCCGAAAATACAGAACAAATTTACGGACATTTCCGAAAACACGGAACAAATTTACGGACATTTCCGAAAATACGGAACAAATTTACGGACATTTCCGAAAATACGGAACAAATTTATGGACATTTCCGATAATACGGAACAAATTTACGGACATTTCCGAAAATACGGAACAAATTTACGGACATTTCCGAAAATACGGAACAAATTTATGGACATTTACGGAAATACGGAACAAAGTGCGTTCCGTATTTGAACTGAGCCCGGGGTTGGGGGATGGGTGGTGTTGAGAGAGATTGTGATCATTCATGTTTGTGTGACAGATGTGTATATCGGACATTTACAGAAATACGGAACAAATCTATGGACATTTCCGAAAATACGGAACAAATTGCGTCCCATATTGGTTTAATACGGGGCGCAACATTTAATTGCCAAATAAAGGATGACTCTGTATTTTACGACTACTTCCACACTAGCAGGCGACAGCGCAACAAGCATCCGCTCGATTCCTATGGAAGTATACGGTCTGTAGCTCCGATTTAGCGCCAAACAACAAGCGACAAATGAAATTTAGATTTTAAATTATGACTTGGTGAAGCGACATTCTAAACAATTTGCTCCAAACAAAAAATTGGAGGTCCGAGGAGGCCACGGGGGTCCGAGGTCTCCCCAGCTCTTGCTCTCTGAAGTTTAAGTTCCTACCAGCATTTGGTTCCAGTCCTCCGTGTGATGGTAAACCGGTTTATATGATGCGTCTTTGCACATAGACAATTAAAGACACTAGTGATATTGTAGGAGGTCTCTGGGGAGTTAAGTCACTTGACAGCTAGCTAGGTTAGCCAACATGCTAACCAGCCAATAAGGCTAGCCACAAATTCAAGCAGTTAGGTTTCCAGCTAAATGCGTTCATCGATTAAAAAAAAAAAAACGACCTCACCCATGCCCACAAGAGACCAACCTGGAAGAGACGTACGCGGCTCGTCACCTGCTAGTGTAAACGTAGGGTTAGGGTTTGGTTTGAGAACCGCTTCCTTAGACGGCTGTGCGATGATCCGTTTGCTTCCTGACGGAGAGGAACAGCACGGCGTTTCTCATTCTCCCCACATCTTCCACTCCAATAACTCAGCTGCAGACTGTCTGGACTATCAGCACTCATCATGTCAGCGTGAAGTGGCGGGCTACTGCTGTAGGCGTCCAGTGTTGAACATAGCTGCAGCTGATCATATATAAATGCAGGGATTGTTGGGACATCACCGCAAAGGGGGTTGAAGAAGCCGTGCATGTGCTTCACTGTGTGTGATGGGAAGCCGCAGTTGGGTGCTGCTGAGGGGACCTACATCCCTAGTGCTCCATCATGCGTTCTTGATTCATGCATAAACCACCCACAGTTGAGGCCTTGGGCAAGGTAGGCTGCACATATGTCATTATAGCGCAAACCGTCGGCAGTCTGGGACACACGTGCCGGTTTGCCCCCCTCACGCTTCCTCGGCCTAATCCGGTTGAAGTGTATTATATTTTGCTGCTCCAGTTATTCTGCTTTTAGACTGTTTGGAAATGCTGCTATGTGCGGTTAGACCAAGCTGTTATTATGGTGCCTAACGCTGCTGTGCCTGCGAAGGCGTGCGGTTCTATGCTTCTGGTAGAACCTTCTCAAATCAGGTGTAAATTGCATCTCTGGATTCCATCACTGGACTCTGTCCCTAGGCGAGGTTTTTCATCATGCCTCCATCTGTAGCCTTTTCCCACTTGCCCCCTTCAGCTCCAGAGAAGATGGCGAGCTGTGTAATCCAGTCGGAGGGCTGCGTTTCAGGCTTGCTGGGATAAGACGAGCGATGTCCCAGGCTATTGACATCTGGACGCTAATATTAATCAGTATAATAGAGGGAAGAGCTAATGACTTCTGGGGCTTCGTTTTTATTTATCCCCCTAGAATCTCATGTAACAGATTGATCGTCCAGTTACTACAAACACAGAGAGCATAATTGTTTTGGCCCAAGTTTGGCCCACGTTGACCATTTTTATCTGGCCCACTTGTTAGATGGATCGGTAGACTCGGACAGACCGCTCCAGGTTGCAAGGTGTGGGCGACATATGGACCAGATTAGGGCCACATATCAACCAAAAAGAAGTGGACCAGATTTGTTGTAAAACATGTGGGCTTAGATTAGTTTTTAAATATGTGGGCCACTTTTGGCCAACATGCAGTTTGCCAGTAGACAGAACAGTCGTATCTGTGCCAGAAGTGGACCAGATCTGTTTTAGAACTTGTGAGCCCGATGAGTGTTTTATATATGTGGGCTACTTTTGACCCATGTGCAGTTTGCCAGTAGATAGAACTATTGTGTCAGTGATAGGAATGGACCAGATCTGTTTTAGAACTTGTGAGCCCGATGAGTGTTTTATATATGTGGGCCACTTTTGGCCCATGTGCAGTTTGCCAGTAGACGGAACAGTCGTATCTGTGCCAGAAGTGGACCAGATCTGTTTTAGAACATGTGAGCCAGATGAGTGTCTTATATATGTGGGCTACTTTTGGCCCATGTGCAGTTTGCCAGTAGACGGAACTATTGTGTCAGTGATAGGAATGGACCAGATCTGTTCTAGAACATGTGAGCCAGGCAAGTTTGTATATATGCAGTTTGCCAGTAGACAGAACAGTCGTATCTGTGCCACAAATGGACCAGATCTGTTTTAGAACATGTGAGCCAGATGAGTGTTTTATATATATGGGCCACTTTTGGCCCAGCTAGCTTTCATGTGGGCTTAGACATGTGGGCTTAGATATGTTTTTATATATGTGGGCCACTTTTGGCCTACATGCAGTTTGCCAGTAGACGGAACAGTCGTATCTGTGCCAGAAGTGGACCAGATCTGTTTTAGAACATGTGAGCCCGATGAGTGTTTTATATATATGGGCTACTTTTGGCCTACATGCAGTTTGCCAGTAGACAGAACAGTTGTATCTGTGCCAGAAGTGGATCAGATTTGTTTTGGAACATGTGAGCCCGATGAGTGTTTTAAATATGTGGGCCACTTTTGGCCTACATGCAGTTTGCCAGTAGGCAGGACAGTCGTATCTGTGCCAGAAGTGGACCAGATTTGTTTTAGAACATGTGAGCCAGATGAGTGTTTTCTATATATGGGCTACTTTTGGCCCAGCTAGCTGTCATGTGGGCTTAGATATGTTTTTATATATGTGGGCCACTTTTGGCCTACATGCAGTTTGCCAGTAGACAGAACAGTCGTATCTGTGCCAGAAGTGGACCAGATCTGTTTTAGAACTTGTGAGCCCGATGAGTGTTTTATATATATGGGCTACTTTTGACCCATTTGCAGTTTGCCAGTAGACAGAACAATTGTATCTGTGCCAGGAGTGGACCAGATCCACATGTGCATTCTACCAGGGAAAGACTACACTGCGAACCGGTTGGGCTATTCCTGGGTAGTGTGTAGTAATGATTTCTCATTAGTCTCGGCGGAAGACAGAAATGTTAGCAAAGTCTCCAAAGTGAGTGTAAATAGATAGTCGGAACAATTAGTGCTTAGACTCCTTGTCTAGATTTGATTAGAGCCCTGCTGTTTATGGGTCCCCTACACACACAGGTCTCATTATCTCCAAGCGAGCGGCGAGCGAAACGCAGAGAAATTCATCAACCTGTTTTTTCTCCCTTCCCAAACGCCGCAGACGCTTTTTTAATTAATCGAGCCTTTCTGCTTTTTTCTTCCCGTGAGACTAAAGAGAGCGTTTGCGCGTTTCGGGACATGTCCTCGACAAAGTGTCCTCGAAGTGTCTTTTTTTAATCACTGAAAATGATTTCAAAGGGATCCGTGTAAGAGCACGTTTCCTCGTAATAGCCTGAGCGCTACGACAAACTGCCGTCTGCCTTTGTGAGTGATGAATATACGTCATGCACCTTTAATTAGACATCGCTTCTCTTCTCTGGAAGCCATGTCATGGGCTCCTTCCAGAAGCAGCTTGTAATGCCTAATCTGGTACACTACAGGGGCGGCTCATCGTTTGATCTATCTCAGCGACTAGCTCAGCTTAAGAGCGATGGTCAGACGGGGCATCTGGAGTGGACCTCTAGATTGCATCTATACTATATAGTGTATGATCTGTTTATGATGTTTACAGTGATTCTCCATGACCGCTTATGTGTTAACTTACCTTCTGGAGGCCCCCTAGTGGTCATTCTGCCCTGTGGACTGGAATTAACTAGGACACTGTTGTCTCCTGGTGTGAGAAATGTTGTGTCTCCGTGTTGGGCTGCTAGCGAGCAATAAGGGACCTATTCACAGACAGCACCAAACATTTCATTGATGTTGACATGATTTGTTTACCTACAAAGATGAACTTTCAGCTGGTTACTGGGTTTGGAAATCTTCATCTACATCTCCAGCTAAACGTTCCATGTGTGGAAAACGCTCCAGAGCAGATGTTAATGATTGGCTAAAAGGAGGGACTGCATGTGGGCGTGGCCAAAGACCATAGTGTGAAGGAAGTAGCTGAATCTGCAGGTGTATGGAAGCGTACGCTCCTATTGGTCTACCAGCGGTGGCTAAAATCCCAGTCTACAGGAAACTCTCTTCTTGGAATTGTGCCAGGAAAGGCATCCACCAAATCTGGCCAGTTCTTTGATGGAAGAGTGTCTGAACGCTGATGTGGCTACATCCAGAAACTTGTCCAGTCTATTCCAAATCCAATCACAGCTGGTATTGGTGATGGTGGAGGTGTTGCATGCATGCAAGAAGGACATGGGTTTGATTCCCAGCAGGGTGTCTGGGGTCTTTTCTTGTGTATGGAGTTTGCATGTCTCTCCGTGTCTGTGTAGGTTTCCTCCCGCAGTCCAAAGACATGCTGGCAAGTGACTTGGAGATGTTAAATTGTCCCCCTAGCATGTCTGTGTATGGGTGTGTATGCCTGTCTGAGTCTGCGAACCATGGACTGGAGATCGGTCCATGGTTGACAGAGCTCAGCGGTTAACACAACTACCCGCCAGGGGGCCACCACCACGTGTGGGAGACAGGGGTTTGAATCCCGGTGTGGATGTCTAGGCTGTGCTACACCAATAAGAGTCCTTGGGCAAGACTCCTAACACTGCACTAGCCTACCTATAATATGATTAACCTTGTAAGTCACTCTGGATAAGAGCATTTGCTAAATACCGTGAATGTAAACGTATCCTGACTTCTGCCCTTTGAGCACTGGGACCGGTTGTTCTTACTATAACCAGAACCCCCCGTGACCCAGTTGGATTAAGTGCTATTACCTCCAAGTGACCCTCCAGCCTGTATCCAGCCTCCACCCAGAAAGGAATACTCTTGATTACATTATCGATTACCAATAGAGTCGAATCCGAGTAGCCATGGACCAGAACTCGAAACTCCTTACAGTGGCATGGGTGGGTGGAGCTTCCGTCATTAAGACTACCCAACTGGTTAATGGTTCAAAAGACCATGTAGGATAAAAGTGACGTCCTCTAGGAAGGACATTGGGGTCAACACCCCGCATTTCATTGGCGTCATGCTTGTGCTTTAGTGTGATTAACGTGAAACTCAGGTTTTCTACTTGTTCCTCAGGGAAATAAGGATGTTAATGCAGGACACGATCAGGCTGCGTCAGCATCCGCAACTGCTTAGCCAGGGATATCATAGCAGGCCTGCAGTACAAAAGACGAATGCATATTTGAGATGGAGTTCAAATGAAAAGTGGTCAGATGAGTCATCCTTGGTGTGGTGCACACCAAGGGAACAGAACAGGTAGGGTGGCCACACGGCTGGGTTTAGGCCGGACAGTCCCAGTCCTCCGTCTGGCCCAATACCTGGACGGACACCTACTAGTCCTCTTTTCAGGATGAACTATTTAAAATGTTCAGTCGCCAACGATATTATGCGTGCCATTGGCCCACGTCCGTGACAAAATACATTTCACTGGCCTTGCATTTCATTGGTTTACCAAGGTCATGTGACGCCATGACTCGCCTAGCAGCTAGCAGATGATAAATGATGTCCTGGCTTTGTCTCACTATATGTTGCTCTCTATTCTGTTTCTCCATAGAGATCAGCAGGTGCAGGCGGCTTGGCCATCCCCCTCTGCGCCTTCCAGGGAACCGTGTCTCTCCACGCACCCACAGGCAAGACGCTGTCCCTTTCCACCTATGAGGTCAGCAGTGATGGCCTCAAGATCTCCCCCAACAATGCCAAAAAGGTAGAGGTGTACCGCTCTAAGTCTGTGGGTCATGAGCCCAGTGCCGAAGAGCCAAACTCGGGTAGCGGTGGCGGGGGTGGAGCTCCGGTGCCTGGGGGCGTGGCTGACACCAACGTGAAGATCCACCTGGAAGTCTTGGAGATCTGCGACAACGAGGAGGCAATGGACAGCGTGTCAATCGTGTCCAATATCAGCCAGTCATCAACCCATGCCCGCTCCCCATCGCTGCGTTACTCAAGACGCGAGAACCGTTTTGTGTCATGTGACCTGGGAGAGACTGCCTCCTACTCCCTGCTGATCCCAACCAACCCGGAGGCCGACAGCATCAACATCCATATCCCTGACACAGTGGAGGCTCACAGGCAGAACAGCCGGCGCCAGCGACAGGACGCTGGAGGTTACCGGGAGGAAATCCAGCTCCTGAACGAGGTCTACAGAATGCAGGGTGGAGACCTGGGCGACTGAGACCCTGGCCAACCACTCTCTTTTAAAAGACTCTGGTTGGTCTGGACTGAGATGGACTTTGAACATACTCTGAGCTTGTCTTGGGGACGAAGGAGACTTTTTAGGGCACTGTGTATGGTGTGAAAGTATTTCGGGACGAAGGGAGGGAAACGAGTATGAGAATTTCAGAGACTTGAGCAGTGAAGGTAAAGCAAACTGGAGGTAAAGACTGAATTATGAGAATGACTTGTCAGGGCAGTCTTGGCAGAGGCTTATTGGTCATTGACCAACCAACCCCATGAAAGGTCAAACCAGATTAATGAAGGGAGCGTGCTAATGCTAAATTGGTAAACTATTTAATAAAGGAATACTAGGGAGGTGGGGCCTTACTGAAAAGTAATGGGTGGGGAGGGAGGGCATGGGTTCTTGGTGACAGATTCAGGTTGAGGGTTACTATCCTGGTTGACCACTGTTAGCATAGTGTTTGTCAGACAGGAGCTGGCTTTGAAGGTGCTGGGAATTAGCTTCGGAAAAGAAGACTCAGTGGGACGTGATGCATGTTCCAATGCTTGGCTAAAGGTTATTGATTCTTCTGAACATGCTGATTATGGAGTCTTGAAGAAAGGAGAATTGGTTGGATGTTCTCAGAGGGAAAGTTTTCTTCAGTTCTATACAAAAAAAGATGGGCTGGAAGGGACGGGATGGAAAAGATGAGGAATATTAGGGAGATGAGAGTCGGAAAAGGAAAAGATCCACGAGGCAGAGGGAGAAATGAGGTCACAGGCTGCTAGTGGCAGAATGCCGATCAAGTAAAAAGGGATCAAAGGGAGAAGCAGAGTCAGGGGAGTTTAGGAAACAGGCAGTGTTAAGTAGTATGGGAGTAACGGAGAAGAAAGAACCTACGTAGAGAAGTAGGCAAACAGGAGAACGAGACTTGTTGGGATGTGGATATCGTTTTCCGAGGGTACAGACCACAAGACACACCTGAGGTCTATTGGGGGTTCAACCAACCGAATCCAACTATATGTGTTGGTTCTCCTGAGTTTTGTGAATGCTAATTGGGGCAGAAGATATGAAGGAATTTGGGGAAAAGAAGGTGGAGAATTTGGGTGGGATGAACAGCCCAGAGTACGTAGATACCTCAAGGAACAAAGCAGCCATGAGCAAGAGACTGTCCAGGTAAAGCCATTCCACACAGAGGTTTATGTAACTTCATTAAAGGTATCTTGAAGAACGAATGGTGGAGGTTGCTGAACTGTTAAAACGGTTGAGGGACGCTCTGGATGTAGGGACCTAACCCAAGAAGTGGACGAGGTACTGGGAAGAAATGAGGCAGTGGGCTGCTAGTGTTGGGAGAACAACTTGTTAAGGATACCAGTTGTGTGAGAGGTTTTCCCCAGGTGCATAAAAATGGTCTGGACAAAAGATTAAGGTTGGAAATTGGAGAACATCAGAAGGTACATTGTTTAATTGTTCCCAAGAAAAAAAAAGGAGTGCTAAGGATGTAAGGGTGTAGCTGAAGAACTGGACAAGGTAGAAGGGCACGTAGGGGCCGAACTGAACAACTGGACGAGGTAGAAGGTTGACGTAAGGAAGTGGGTTTCTGGTGGCAGGAAGGCGAACAACTCGTTAGGATATTTTGGGAGTTGTCTTAGAGGCTTGACTGAGGTTTATGGGTCAACCGATCAACAGATGAGGCTCTGAATGGAGGTTTTCCATAGTTGCATAAAAGCGGTCCAGACAAAAGAAGAATGGTGAAAGATTGGGGGACATCAGAGGGTACATGGTTAAACTGTTGAGAAGAACAAAAAAGCTTTGGGAGTGCTAGGGACGTGGGGGCCGAGCTGAACAACTGGACCAGGTAGGAGGGTGGACATAAGGAGATGGGTTTCTGGTGGCAGGAGAACGAGAACAACTTTTTAGGATACCAGTTGTGTTAGAGGTTTGTCGTTTGATCAACAGGTGAGGCTATAGATGGAGGCTTAGTCAAAATGTCAAGGCTGGAGATAGGACAGCATCAAAAGCTTGGGGAGTGCTAGGGACGTAGGTGCCGAACTGAACAACTGGACGAGGTAGGAGGGTGGACATATGGAAGTGGGTTTCTGGTGGGAGGAAGACGAGAACAACTCATTAAGGATACCAGCTGTGTTATAGGTTTGTCCTTTGATCAACAGGTGAGGCTATAGATGAAGGGTTTGTCAAAATGTCAAGGCTGGACAAAGCCGGGAATAAGGAAGTGGGTTTCTGGTGGCAGGAAGAACAACTCGTTAGGATCTTTTGGGAGTTGTCTTAGAGGCTTGACTGAGGTTTACGGGTCATCCGATCAATGGATGAGGCTCTGAATGGAGATTTTCCCTAGTTGCATAAAAGCGGTCCTGACAAAAGAAGAATGGTGAAAGATTGGGGGACATCAGAGGGTACATGGTTAAACTGTTGAGAAGAATCAAAAAGCTTGGGGAGTGCTAGGGACGTGGGGGCCGAGCTGAACAACTGGACCAGGTAGGAGGGAGTCAGGTAAGGAAGTGGGTTGGTGGTAGCTGGAGAACGAGAACAACTTGTTAAGGATACCAGTTGTGTTAGAGGTTTGTCATTTGATCAATAGGTGAGGCTATAGATGGAGGCTTTGTCAAAATGTCAAGGCTGGACAAAGCTGGAAATAAGGAAGTGGGTTTCTGGTGGCAGGAGAACGAGAACAACTTGTTAAGGATACCAGTTGTGTTAGAGGTTTGTCATTTGATCAACAGTTGAGGCTATAGATGGAGGCTTTAAGTGCTAGGGACGTGGGGGCTGAACTGAACAACTGGACGAGGTAGAATAGTGGACATAAGGAAGTGGGTTTCTGGTGGCAGGAAGAACAACTCGTTAGGATATTTTGGGAGTTGTCTTAGAGGCTTGACTGAGGTTTATTGGTCATCCGATCAACAGATGAGGCTCTGAATGGAGATTTTCCCTAGTTACGTAAAAGCAGTCCTGACAATAGAAGAATGGTGAAAGATTGGGGGACATCAGAGGGTGGACACTATGAGGAACAAAAAAGTGGGTGCTTTCTGGACCAGGTAAGGAAGTGGGTTGGTGGAAGCTGGAGAACGAGAACAACTTGTTTAGGATACTGTGTTAGGGTTTGTCATTTGATTTTGAGGCTATAGATGGAGGCTTTGTCAAAATGTCAAGGCTGGAGATAGGACAGCATCAAAAGCTTGGGGAGTGCTAGGGATGTAGGGGGCTGAACTGAACAACTGGACCAGGTAGGAGGGAGTCAGGTAAGGAAGTGGGTTGGTGGTGGCAAGAGAACGAGAACAACTTAAGGATACCAGTTGTGTTAGAGGTTTGTCGTTTGATCGACAGGTTAGGGTATAGATGGAGGCTTTGTGAAGGCTGGAGATCAGCATCACAAGGTTCATTGTTAAAGTGTCCACAAGAAAAAGGATTGGGGAGTGCTAGGGATGTAGTGGGGGCGAACTGAACAACTGGACGAGGTAGAAGGGTGAAAATAAGGAAGTGGGTCGCTGGTGGCAGGAGAACGAGAACAACTTTTTAGGATACCAGTTGTGTTATAGGTTTGTCATTTGATCAACAGGTGAGGCTATAGATGGAGGCTTTGTCAAAATGTCAAGGCTGGAGGGTCTCAAAAGCTTGGGGAGGTTAGGGAAAGCGACTGAACCTGGACGAAGGAGGGAAGTGGGTTTCTTGGTTTAGGTTTTGGGAGTTGTCTTAGAATCTTGACTGAGGTTTAGTCAACGGATGAGGCTCTGAATGGAGGTTTTTCCCTACATAAACTGTCCTCAGATGAGGCCGAAGAAAGGTTTTAAAAAATACAGAGAAGCAGAAATGTGATGGTGGACGCTGGGGAGGTTGTTGGCGAAGGAAAGGAATGGAGGTTGTTGTGACGCCTCGTCACTGTTCAGAAGAGCAACTCGCTACCAGGATACAGTTAGGATGGAGGGTGGCTCGTCAGGCCAAGAGCAACTCGCTAGGATACAGTTAGGAGGTATGACGGGTCTCTTTGTTCATCTGAAGTTTTTTCAAGAGAGAAGTAGCAATTAGTGGGAGCATATCGGAGAAAAAGGGGCGTGGTTTAGATGGTTCTTTCATCTCCCAAAGCAGGTTCACTGCCATGCAGGGATGACAAGCGAGCAGCCGGGTTTGGCCCTTCGCTCAGCAAAAGACAGGAGACCAGAGAGTTCCTGAAGAGTAGACAGGGTCGGAGAACGCGAAGCTCTCCACTTTAATCTTCCTTCCAGCGCACAGCCGTCAGTCGTCCTTGAGCTTCTGAATGGGCAGGGAGAGTGACGGCCGAAGCCTCAGAGAGACATCCGAGGCTGACGTACACAGAATGGAAAAGAAAATGGAGTTGCTTTGCCACAGGGACAAACTAGACTGTGTCTTAGTGTATTACGTGTGTGGGTGTGTGGGTGTGCGTGTGTGCGGGTGTGTGCGCGTGTTTTGAGAGCGTGAAAGAGCGCGAGCAGAGGGGGAAAAAAGAAAAAGTCGTAACTATAAATACTTTTTAGTATTCACGCTCAGGCACGGGCCATATGGGGACCTGGAATGCTGAAAACCGAGTGCAGACATCAATCAGGCCGATGAGATTTACCCCGACGAGAAACATCACGCGGCTGCGCGAAAATCCCAAATGACTCATGGCTGGAGCCGAAGTTTCTGAGTCATCGGCCTATGTGCGCGTGCGTGTCTATGTGTCTTTATGTAGGTCTCTGTGCGTGTCAGTATGTCGCTGTTGATTGCTTTGCTGCTCTCTGTGTTTGGTGGATACGTGTTTCTCCATCTCTCTCTCTCTCTCTCTCTCTCACACACAAGCGAGTCCCTCTCCGCCGGCAAATGGTGCCCATTAGCGTGCCAAACAGGATGTTCCGACGCACATCTTTGCCCCCGTGCCAGATCCACTGCACGGGAGCGAGGGAGAGCGGCAGAGCGAGCTTGCTTTCCGCCGCATTAACGTTCCTCGGATGCGATTTGCCGGAGAGAGGGAGCGATGCATATTTTAACTGTTGATGAAAGTGCAAATGAATGTTCATTTCAGAGCCACTTAGGAGACACTTCCCCCCCATCCTCTCTATTTTCACCCCGCCGCTTTCCAAATGCAGCAGAAATGTAACCCAGGCAACTCGGTTGCGTCGAACGTAGATGCAGATGCACCTTTGCTTTGCCATATCAAGGCGATTCCATGCAAGCCGTGTCTCCTCTGGTCCTTAAATGCATGATGGGTTTCTCCAGCTGTTCGTCCACATCGCGGGCCATTACTGACTCGGCACTTACGCCGAATACAAATCAGGTTTCAAGATGCCGTGACGATTTAAACAGTCCATACGTCTTGTTGACAATGACGCTAGATACCAAGATTTCCGTTCCTGGCTTCTATAGGTGATATTCCAGTAGCTCGTGTGCAAAACGTAAACATAAACAGATATAGTCATCACACACTCTTGGAGCACACGTGTGGTATGTTAACACAGTGCCGTAAATATATCGTCACTGTCCAAAGAAAAACATAGTATCTCCAAAATTGCAACTTTACAGGAGAGGCCAAAAACCTCATTCAGCTTTAATGGAAGTCTATGGAACCAGACGTCTTTCCAAACAGTTTTGGGCCATTTCTGTTGGTCCATTCATCGTAAGATTCTCACTCGGTGTAAACAGCAGCTCATATGTTTAATTGATGCATAAAAGTAAAAATGGACAAAAATGGAGATACATGTTTTTCATTGGACAGCGACGATATACTGTATTATAATATATATATATATTTGACTAGAAGATCAAAGACAGTGACAGATTTCTTCATAACAGATTTTTAACATCACTGAATCCTCAAAACTCTACAGAATGAAACTCTAGGTGAGCAGCGATCGTCCACCTTCCACCTTCAAGAGCTCTCCTGCAAGGCTCACACATGAAATGTGGAGCCCCCGGTTTGTCTTGACCCCTGACCCCCTGACAGGCTTACTGAAATAGGCTTTGCAGGCCGCACACATCTTAGCAGACGCTTTCACTGAGTACTTCCTCACCCTGGTCTTGATAAACTGGTCCACAGATGTAGTAGTGCTCCACAGCTCAATGCTTGTGGAGATTTGGCCCATGCTTGGCATTGGGCATAGTGATGTTAGGCTCATGTGGGGTTGCTCCAGAGCAGCCCGTTCCACTGGTCGGAGGTTCTAGTGGTTGGTGTGGTGCAGCGGATAAGACCACTACCCGCCAAGAACCTACTGTCCCATGTGGGAGACTAGAGTTCGATTCCCGGTGTGGGTGTCTAGGCTGTGCTACGCCAATAAGAGTCCCTGGGCCAGACCCCTAACACCACACTGGCCTACCTGTGATATGATTAACCTTGTAGGTCGCTCTGGTGTCAGCTAAACGTAAATGGTCAATGCGTTTCTATGGCAACTATACAAACTCTTCTAACGGACCGTTGAACACCTGCATCAGCAATGGGTGCGCTCATTCGCTCCATAGGGGTACCTTTGGAGATATATCTTGAGGTGGCGGAAACAAGGTCATGCATTTAAGGTCTGGATAAGCAGGGAGAGTCCATCGTCCCTCCGTTATGTACTATATGCTGTAGTGTGTCCTGGTTATAGACACATGGACGTGTCTAAAGGACAAGGCTGTATTCACTGCTGTGCACATAGTTGCTAAGCTCTGCTAATACTGACATACGGGTCATAGGCTCTTGGTTCATATAAGCTTTCTGTGGCCACTGTTTACGTAGACGAGAAGAAGATCATTGTGTTTCGTTCCGGCACATTTCGTTTTAAGGTGATGCCACTTCAAGCAGGGAAGTAGCCAAGGCATCGTGTGGCCAAATGTTCTGTTTGGTTGAATGTGATCATTAAAGATTTATTTACCGAGGACCCTCTTAAGCGTGCTGATGCTGGTTTGTCCTCCACTTCATCTTCATCTCACAAATAATCGTTACAGTAACATGGGGAGCTTCTTGAAATCAATGAACAAGACCTCTTGTGTTTAGGCGCTTAAGTGATGCAGAGTCTGGCGGCCATGCTGCGGAAAAACCGGGCTAATCAACCGGAACAGGAGATCACACGGTTGTGTAAAGCGCAGCTCGGAATGATCTGTGAGTGCATTTGAGGTCTTCAGACATGCCACCCTGCAAAAACTCATTTCAGGGAGCTAGCATTAAGACCCTGACCCCTGACCTTCCCCTCACCTCCCTGTCAACAGTTGTACAAGTAGCTGCACCCAGAAGGATTAGCCCACAGGGA
>JAMWET010006712.1:382500-392500 GCA_024036415.1 Prochilodus magdalenae
CAGATATTGTCATTGTTCACGACGAAGAACCTACTTTTCTTGGTTCCAGCTGGGAATTAACTTTTTGGGTTCCGAAACTGTTTGCTGATGGAAACGAAACGCCTAAAGCATTTAATGCTAAAAGCCACATCTGAGGCACAGTTATGATGTGAAATGGTCATAAATACACTGAGATGGTGTTTTTGCGGTAGTTTGGACCATCATCAACATTCCATATCCACCCTCAGAAGATGCCTGTAGGTTAGCTGGTTTGTGTTGTAGATTAGGGCTGTACATTAACAAGAAACCAGCCATACCATACGTGTCATGATCTAGGTGATGTGATGCGATATACTGAGATATATTGTGATACTGTAATGTTATAATGCAATCTAATTTCAGGAAAACTGACATAGTATAAAAACACCATATACAGATGCTAATATGCTAATGCTATGTTAGTAATGCAGCCTTATGCTAGTTGTTTACATTAGACGAGTCTAAGGCCACCTGAAGGTCAGGTGTTTACAGTTGTCTGCCACAAATCTTTGACTGTAAACTATTGATAAAAAAAAGTTACTGTGTTTGTGAGAATCAGTACAGTATCATAAAACATAATGTCACGATATTCAATATTTCTTACACCCCTATCGATGTTGTGACATCTTGAGCTCCAAGGCTAATGAGCTTCTCCTTCATGTTTACCACCACACCACTGATAACTGGAACCAAATACTGGTAGGAACTAAAAGTTCAAGCTGGGGGCACCACGGACCCTCGTGGCCTGAGGAATTTGTGGGACCCCGACTTTAACAATGTTGCGCGACAGCATCGTAATCCATTTACTTAATGTTGAGAAAATCTCAAGTCAATTGTCTCTTGTCGCTAAATCATTTACACCCATAGAAAATGAAAGGCCGCTTATGGCTTTGTCACCTGCTAGCATAAACGTCAAGTCAGACAAAACAGATAATCAGTGTTAGCTTAGCGTTAGCTTTGTGAGATCTCCTCCCAGAAAATTCCTAAGTCTGAAAATGTAACAGAAATGGTCAATTATAAATTTAGTTGTAGACTCTCTGTTTATATGTTGAAAGTTTAATTTATATCTGCTTTAAATTATATAGTCTAAATCTACATTTAGATTCCATGTAACTAAATGGCATTATAAATGAAATGGTTAAGATTTAAACAAACAAAGTCACAGAGATAAGTAAGTTAGCTTATGGTATGGAAATACTATTGACAGACATGTCTTGTATAAAACAACTTTTTTCAAGAAACTACAGACTATTGTGTATTAAAGTGATATTTACAGATACATGCAGAATGGTAAAGGTTCGCTGTGGTGGATGGGAACCAGATATACCAGAGGTCATGCCATTAAAATTTCCCTCATATAATAGAAACTATCATGTGAAAAGGTTCAATGTACACTCCATGGTGTCTCTGGACTTCCGTTTATGATGGTTTCATGATCAAATTTGGGATTCGGATGTATTTTGATCCATGTATGTTTTCACCCATAGCATTGCAAAAAACGTATTATTTTAGATTTCCAAATATTTGGCCTTTAATTACAATGTTACGTGAACTTAAGAAGACACGTGTAGCGTCATTGGTAGTTTTGAAGAGTACATAAAAATCAGCACCACTGAAAAGTTTCTCTATAAATTTATTAATAAAAAAATTAAATTTTTTGGTGGACTTTCCCTTCATAACTTTACTTGTCAGGGTCTAAATTTGCATGTAAAGAGTAAAAAGTAAAACGTGTGTAAATGTGTTTACTGTCAATAATACTCCAATAAAGTGTAAAACTTAGTAAAGTTACACCAAAACACACTCGGTCCTGTTTTATTCTCCTGTGGTCGAGAAACCGACAGCCTGCGCTACATGACTGCGTCATCACTCGTCGCCCGAGCTCTGGAAACATGTGACGTCGCTTTTGCGCGACAAGCCGAACTCGTTAACCGGTGCTAGCAACAGAACACACTTCAGTTTGTGAGGAATATCCATCTCGTTTTGGAGTAAAATCCAGGAGACACGGCTATGTGTGCTTTTGTGGATAACGGGGACGCGTCATAGGATGTTTCTATGATCTGAGAAACAAGACCGAGGCTTTAAACCCCATCAGAAACCGGCGCTTAAAACCTCCATCCCTCTTCTCCTTACGCTAAGAACACAGCAGCGCGCGCTCGGGTTTTCTTCTCAGCACTCTTCTCATCGCCACTTGCATTCGACATGAGCTACGGCGGCTACGGTGGTGGTAACAGAAGGGGCAGGAGAGGAGGAGGAGGTGGTGGAGGTGGAGGAGGCGGCGGCGGATGGCGAGGAGACAGAGAGCCGCGGTGGGAGCGCGGAGGAAACCGTGGCAGCTCGAGCTGGGAGGACCAGGAGGACTACAGCAGAGGTGGTGGTGGTGGTGGTGGTAGAGGTGGAGGAGGTGGACGCGGAAAGCATCCGCCTCACCTGAAAGGCCGGGAGATTGGACTGTGGTACGCGAAATGGGGAGGCATCAAGAGGAACGAGGCGGAGAGGAAATCTGTGAGTTATTAATACTGTGGTGCCAGATGTTTGTACATGCCTGCTGGAGTGTTTTCCCCCTTGCTGATTTCACAACCTCTGTACTTCTGGGAAGGCTTTGATTTACAGATGTTGGGCCAGGATGGATGTCCATATAGCCTTTGCAAGAGCCTTAGTGAGGTCAGGTACTGATGCTGGGTGATTAGTTTGGGATCATTGAAACTCATCCCAAAGATAAATGGAGCTCCATCGCTCCTGAGGCTGCAGTCCCGCTGCTCCACAGGCCAGAATAGTACCCGACTGTCCAATGCTTGGCATTGGGGATAGTGACCTTTGTGACCCTCTGTTCAGTGTCCTCATAGTGTTGTTCAATAGTGCGGTCATTCAAATAGTGCTGTAGGTTTGTATTGAATGCTTCAGTGCTCATTGGAATTCCAGCCCTTTTCTCTGTTACAAGGTGATGTCATCTTGTAACACAGTCGTTATTGCCCGCCTGCCAGCCAGATTGGCACAACCTCACACAACACGCACATGAGCTAAAACTGACCTCTAAAATGTCCCACCCCAGTTCAACTTGCAAAGGTGGATGAGATCTACCAGCCTGTTCCCAAACTGTCGAACCGACAGCATTGGAAGATTAACCACAGTGCTGTGTGGCCAGTACCAGTCAGGGCACACTGGGCTCATCAGGAGGCGTGGGATAAGGACAGGAGCTCTAACGAAGCTTTTCACACTGACGGTTCTATTAGACCCCGCAAAAAAAAGAACCCAAAATGATGAACACTGAAAACAAGAATACTAGCTCCTCTTTAATTCTGCATGGCAGCTAGCAGTCTTCTGGTTCACTCCAGGTCTTCGTTCAGCAGCCTTGTGCTTTGGGGGTTACCAGGGAAGTATTTAGAAATGCTGTGGGGAGTTTAGTCACCGTGATATTTGCTCGACTGCTTTCCAGTAAAGGAGAACCTTTTACATTCAGCTGACACGTCTTTCTCTTCTTCTCCAGAGAGCTGTAGTTCAGATGGATGAATCCAGAGAGCAGCACATCACACAGCTTCTGAATTCAGTTCAGAGAGGGCCGTCTCAGGAAGCGCATCCTTCTGCCGCTCCATACCAGCAGGTGAAGCAGGAACCCAGCGGGCACAGGTAAGCCTGCTGCTCCTGATCTCAGAAGGAGAACCCTGAAGGATAAGCGGTTCAGAACATGAACGAATGAATGAATGAATGAATGAATGAACAAACCCGCCAGTGTTCCGGCGAGTCCCTGTTCGTGTACCAGTATGGGCTTTTGCTAGTGCAACCGAGTGGCTGAAGAGACACACACTCGATTCCCCTCCCCGCTCCCGTCCCTTTGCAGTGGGAACCCCCAGACTGTCCTTTGTTGCTCTTGGGATGCTTTAGCTTTCACGTCACGTCACCCTCTAAAGGTGGTGTGAAGGATTGAGTCTCTATATGAGGCTTATCTGTGTCATGTGTAAGTCCTGTCCTTTCGAGGTGTGTGACCTGGTACTGACCAGGATGTATAGAATTCTATAACCAACCATGCTTGTCGTGGTTGATGGTAGTTCCCTTTGCCCCAGATCTAGTCGATTAGCCAAAGCATATTTGGTGGTTCAAGTTTACTTCTTAGTTTTGCATTGGAGCTACAACGCTAATGTAGCTAACAAATGCTAGACGCTTGAAGCCGTCAGATAGCATAGTGCAAACTAGTCGTTAAGTAATCTCCAGTAGACTCTTCTTTATGGAAAACTGTACAATTCAATGTAGGCTCTAGTAACCTGTTGGGCCGCCTCTAGGTTGAATGCAAGATGGGATACAGTTTGCCTGTAGATGCTGTAGCTGGGGCTGTAGATCCTGCACACTTGTTGACCGACTTCCCGGCTGGTCCCATGGATGCTAAATCTAGGAACTGAGCAGGCCAAGGAGCTGTTACAGTCTGGCAGAGATATTCCTGGGAAACTGGAATATGCTGGTTGGAAGCCTTGTCATGGGAGGCAACCCCATGTGTGCCATGGCTCCCCAGATTGAGGCATTGTGTTGCTCCACAGCCAGCAAAAGCTGGAGGCCTCCATACTCGTATCCGGCCATCGTCGGATCCCAAACAGACCCTGGATTTGTTGCTACAGACAATGCAGTTCCAGGCCACAGCAATCCAGGTTTGTTGTTCACGACACCACTTCAAGCGAAGGCGATGGTGGCTCCCTGTCAATGGCAGGACACCTAATGGGCACCGTAATTCCAAAATTCTTTCTGCCAGGTGCCTGGAAATGGTCCAGGCAAAGATAGGGGGGTGTATGAAGGTGGCATCTGTGTCTGCATGGCGGACAATGAAACTACGGGAGCTGCTTGTGGTTGCTGGCGGATCGTACGATTGTCTCTAATGCTGGTCTGTCTTAGCCTACGTTTCTATGTGGGTGCATTATCAATTTTTTTGTGTGTACATGCCTTAATGTTGGTCCATATCTCTTTGTCTTTCAGCTACTTTGATGGAGACGAACCTCCTCCTCCACAGCAGCAACAAACAGTGATGAAAACTGAGCCAAAGGAGGAGAGGAAGACAGAGAGGGATGGTATGATGGTGAAGCTGAGGAAGGATCCCAACGACAGAGATCTGGAATACTTGTTTCAAGATTTGGTTCAAAAGCCTTCACTGGATGCAGAGCTGAAGAGTGACTTCCAGGCTAAAGGCGAGAATCCTAAGTACCTGGAAATGCTGGTAAGATGGAGAACCACCACCATCATCATCATTATCATCATTAGTTTTATTATAAGCATTGGGCGGACAACGTCTGAGCCTTATTTGCCTGATCTCAGCTCATATCATATTCTATTTTACAGAACTTCAGAGAGAAGTTGCCCTCCTACGGCATGAGAGAGGTAAGGCACTCCACTTTATGCATGTTAGCACTTTCCGTTTCTCTGCAGGCGGTGGGATGCATGATGAGTCAGCAGTGCCTAAAACTGTTAGGCTGATGATCCGGCATTAACTCATCCAGGGCTTCGAGTTGAGCCCAGACTCGTGTTAAATGGACAGCACTGACCAGATGTAGACCAATGCGGTTAAACCTGGTGCGCCTCAGTATCCCGACATTAACCACACCTCTGTACTGTGTGAGTGCAGGAGCTGGTGGATCTGATAGAGGCGAACCGTGTGGTGGTGGTCAGTGGCGAAACTGGCTGCGGCAAAACCACACAGGTCACACAGTTTATCCTGGACGACTACATCCAGCGCGGGGTGGGTTCCTTGTGCAGGGTGGTGTGCACCCAGCCGCGACGCATCAGCGCCATATCTGTGAGTATGATCAGCCAGCCTGGGTCACGTGGTTATGACCGGTTTTCATATAAACACATTATGTTGCCAAAAGTATTCACTCGCCTGCCTTCACACGCGTATGAACTTGAGTGACGTCCCATTCTTTATCCATTGGGTGTGATTTGATGTTGGCCAGCCCTTTGGAGCTATAACAGCTTCAGCTCTTCTGGGAAGGCTCTCCGCAAGGTTAGGAATGTGATTATGGGAATTTCTGACCGTTCTTCCAGAAGCGCGTTTGTGAGGTCAGACACTGACGTTGGACGAGAAGGCCTGGCTCTCAGTCTCCACTCTAATCCATCCCAAAGGTGTTCTATCAGGTTGAGGTCAGGACTCTGTGCAGGCCAGTCCAGTTCCTCCACACCAAACTCGCTCACCCATGTCTTTATGGAGCTTGCTCTGTGCACTGGTGTGCAGTCACGTTGGAACAGGAAGGGGCCGTCCCCAAACTGTCCCACAAAGTTGGGAGCAGGAAATGGTCCAGTCTCTTGGTCTGCTGAAGCATTAAGAGTTCCTTTCACTGGAACTAAGGGGCGGAGCCTAACTCCTGAACACCAACCCCACACCATAATCGCCCCTACACCAAACTTTACACTCAGCACAGTGCAGTCAGACAGGTACCGTTCTCCTGGTAACCACCCAACCCAGACTCATCAGACTGTCAGACAGAGAAGCGTGATTGGTCACTCTACTGCTTGAGTCCAGTGGCAGTGCTTTACACCACTGCGTTCCACGCTCTCCATTGAGCTTAGTGATGTAAGGCTTGGATGCAGCCGCTCAGCCATGAAAACCCAAATGCGGTTTGGAGGTGTGTAGTGATTGACTCTACAGGAAGTTGGTGACCTCTGCGCACTATGCCCCTTAGCAACCACTGACCCTGCTCTGTCATTGTACATGGCCTGCTACTTCGTGTGTGAGTTGCTGTCGTTCCCAGTCACTTCCACTGTGCTCTAATCCCACTGACAGTGAGAGGAAATCTCACGACTGGACTTGTTGCACGGATGGCATCCTATGACGGTGCCATGCTGGAATTTACGGAGCTCCTGAGAGAAACCCATCCTCTCATATACACCAGTGGCCATGGAAGTGACTGGAACGCCTGAATTCAATGATTTGGATGGGGGAGTGAATACTTTTGGCAATATAGTGCATACAGCGCCTTGCTGTGAGCGTAGAGCTGTCCTCAGACGTCTGGTTTCCGTAATGGACCATTGCACATCAGAGGTGATGGGAATCTGCGCTATGTGTCTGTACAGGTGGCCGAGAGGGTTGCGGCTGAGAGGGCGGAGCCTGTCGGAGAGGGCAGGTCCTGCGGGTATCAGATCCGTCTGCAGAGGTGAGTGTGTGTGCGTGGCTCAGTGGTCATCTGGTGTTATGTCCCTGATATGGCGCAGAGAGTGTCCAGTAGACGGTTAGTGGGAGTCGAGTCTTGGTGGGGGGAGGCGCTGGATAGTAATAGTATTCCAGATGGCGATATGAGTGGAACTCCTGAGAGAGGGAGCGAGCGCGAGCAGGACTCAGCTGTTGGCATTTCTCTCGCTGTCCCGGCGGAGGACTTGGCGTCTGGTTCGGAGCTGAATGGCTTTTTTAGTGACAGATGTTGTTTTGTTGGTGGGAAGTAAACATCATCCGGAGACAGAGTGTTTAGTATCTCATTAGCGAGGGCTGTGGAGGAGGTGTCTGGAGGTGGTGATTCAGTTCATCCATTGTTAGAATTGATTAGAATCTGTTATAATAAAGTTTCTATCTGTGGTTGGGAGTACATTTGGCCTACCGCTCTCTCTGGGGGGCTTTCCTCTCTCTTTCCATCACTCTGTGCCCAGCTAGAGGTAAGAGATCAGGCATCCAGAGCTTTCCTTCAGGCTCGGTGGTCTCTAACTCCGGCCGCAGTAATGCTTTACCCGCTGCATGTCTACGGATGCGATTGTTTTCTCCTTCCTGTGTCAGCTGTTTAAAATTCCAGTGGGGTTTAAAGTGCTAATAACAGACCGCAATTCCAAATACTGCTGAACTGCTGCATGTGTGTTCTGCCTATACAGTGGAGAGAGGGAGAGATGGGTGGAGATGGGGAGAGAGAGATGGAGAGAGCGAGAGAGAGATGGAGAGAGCGAGAGAGAGATGGAGAGAGAGAGGGCGAGAGCGAGAGAGATGGAGAGAGCGAGAGAGAGATGGAGAGAGAGAGGGCGAGAGCGAGAGAGATGGAGAGGGCGAGAGCGAGAGATGGAGAGGGAGAGATGGAGAGGGCGAGAGAGAGAGAGAGAGAGATGGAGAGGGCGAGAGAGAGAGAGAGAGAGATGGAGAGGGCGAGAGAGAGAGATGGAGAGGGCGAGAGAGAGAGAGAGAGAGATGGAGAGGGCGAGAGAGAGAGATGGAGAGGGCGAGAGAGAGAGAGAGAGAGATGGAGAGGGCGAGAGAGAGAGAGATGGAGAGGGCGAGAGAGAGAGAAAGAGAGAGAGATGGAGAGGGCGAGAGAGAGAGATGGAGAGGGCGAGAGAGAGAGAGAGAGAGAGAGATAGAGAGGGCGAGAGGGCGAGAGAGAGAGAGAGAGATAGAGAGGGCGAGAGGGCGAGAGAGAGAGAGAGAGAGAGAGAGATAGAGAGGGCGAGAGGGCGAGAGAGAGAGAGAGAGATAGAGAGGGCGAGAGAGAGAGAGAGAGAGAGAGATGGAGAGGGCGAGAGAGAGAGAGAGAGATGGAGAGGGCGAGAGAGAGAGAGAGAGAGAGAGAGATGGAGAGGGCGAGAGAGAGAGAGAGAGAGATGGAGAGGGCGAGAGAGAGAGAGAGAGAGAGATGGAGAGGGCGAGAGAGAGAGAGAGATGGAGAGGGCGAGAGAGAGAGAGAGATGGAGAGGGCGAGAGAGAGAGAGAGAGATGGAGAGGGCGAGAGAGAGAGAGAGAGAGATGGAGAGAGAGAGAGAGAGAGATGGAGAGGGCGAGAGAGAGAGAGAGATGGAGAGGGCGAGAGAGAGAGAGAGAGAGATGGAGAGGGCGAGAGAGAGAGAGAGAGAGATGGAGAGGGCGAGAGAGAGAGATGGAGAGGGCGAGAGAGAGAGAGAGAGATGGAGAGGGCGAGAGAGAGAGAGGGACGGAGATGGAGAGAGAGGGACGGAGATGGAGAGAGAGGGTTGGAGAGATGGGAGAGGGAGATGGAGAGATGGGAAAGGGATGGAGAGATGGGAGAGGGAGATGGGAGAGGGAGATGGAGAGATGGGAAAGGGATGGAGAGATGGGAGAGGGAGAGATGGGAGATGGGAAAGGGATGGAGAGATGGGAAAGGGATGGAGAGATGGGAGAGGGAGATGGAGAGATGGGAAAGGGATGAAGAGATGGGAGATGGGAGAGAGAGATGGGAGAGGGAGATGGAGAGATGGGAAAGGGATGGAGAGATGGGAGAGGGAGATGGAGAGATGGGAAAGGGATGGAGAGATGGGAAAGGGATGGAGAGATGGGAAAGGGATGGAGAGATGGGAAAAGGGGATGGAGAGATGGGAGAGGGGGATGGAGAGATGGGAAAGGGATGGCGAGAGCGGAAAGGGATGGAGAGAGCGAGAGAGAGATGGAGAGAGCGAGAGAGAGAGAGAGATGGAGAGGGCGAGAGAGAGATGGAGAGGGCGAGAGAGAGATGGAGAGGGCGAGAGAGAGAGAGATGGAGAGAGCAAGAGAGAGATGGAGAGGGCGAGAGAAAGAGAGATGGAGAGGGCGAGAGAGAGAGAGATGGAGAGGGCGAGAGAGCAAGATGAGGAGAGCGCGAGATGGAGAGATGGGGAGAGGGCGATGGAGAGGGAGGGAGATGGAGAGAGAGGGACGGAGATGGAGAGAGAGGGTTGGAGAGAGAGGGATGGAGAGATGGGAGATGGAGAGATGGGAAAGGGATGGAGAGATGGGAGATGTTTTGTCTGAGGGAAGATAATTGGCTGGGTTTGAGAGGAGAGAGAGAGAGAGAGAGCGCTGATTAGGACTCTGTCAGTTGTGCGTGCCCGCTCGCTCTCTCTCTCCATCTCCCTCACTTCTGTTTCACTTCAATGTCTTTCTTTCACTCTCTCCTTTCTTTCATCTCTTTATTGTTTCTTTAATGTAATTCTTTCTTTTTCTTTCTACATTCTTCATTTCTCTGGCACTCCTCTTTCTTAATCGTTCTCACTTTCTCAGCTTCTTCTTTCCTTCCTTTTTTATTCCTTTTATTTCTTTCCCCTTACT
>JAMWET010006712.1:405000-425000 GCA_024036415.1 Prochilodus magdalenae
TTTGGCTAGGTCCGTTTAGCCCACACTGGCTAATTAGCTAATCAGGATACAATCAGGATGTTTATACTTGTGTGAGTCTCCAACTCTGAGTCTGTGGACCCTTTGACCTGGTTTGCAGGTTCCGGCCGCAGCAGCAGGACCGGCGGCCCCGGTTCCGGAGAGGCTTTATGCAGGGTCAGCATGCGTGGCCTGAGAAGCAGCAGAAGGAGGCGGAGTACAAAGAGAGCTGGCCCTGCTACGCCCGCACACTCAGAGACAGGTCAGTGTGCTCTATGCTCAGTAGTGTGTAAACATCTTAGGCATATGTGTTTATATATACACTGTATGTACATACGTCAGTTGGCATCTTCTCCACCCGTTTACTTTAAAGAAGCTGAATTATGATTGGTTAGTTAACTTGCTGTCAGAGCCACCAGAACCAGAATCCAGTTCAGAACCAGAGAACACTGACCTGCCCGAGAATTCGCCTGTCCACCTGCAACAGAACTGTCAAAAGCTAACTCCTTTCTGTTAGCTTATGCTAGCTATGCCTTGTGTAAATGGAAGTAGCCCGTTTATGGGAAGCATGACTAGCATATGCTAACGGAGGACTTTTAGCCTTTAGCCGCCCGTTAGCCCTGTTCTGTAATCGTTCATTCCAGCTAGCTTAACGTCAGGAGACACAGCGTGCTAAGAACTTTACAGAAGTTCCATGATGCGTCTCGATGCATTGATCTATTTTGATAAGCCCATTGGACCTGCACCGTTCCTAATAGCGTGTAACACCTCCACCAGCACCGATAACAGCTGTGACTGGATTTGGCATGGTGTGGACGTCCATGAAGTTTCTGGATGTAGCCGCATCAGTGTTCAGACACTCTTACGTCAAAGGATTGCTCAGTTGGGCCAGGTTTGGTGAATGCCTTCCCCGGCACAAATTTGAAGAGAGTTTCCTGTAGACTGGGATTCTAGCCACTGCTGGTAGACCCGTATGACCGTACGCTTCCATACACCTGCAGATTCAGCTACTTCCTTCACACTATGGTCTTTGGCCACGCCCACATGCAAGCACTCCTTTTATATATGCATATGTATACACTATATTGCCAAAAGGATTCACTCGCCCATCTAAATCTTTAAATTCATGCTCCCAACTTTGTGGGAACAGTTTGGGGACGGACCCTTCCTGTTCCAACATGACTGCACACCAGTGCACAAAGCAAGCTCCATAAAGACATGGGTGAGCGAGTCTGGTGTGGAGGAACTGGACTGGACTGGCCTGCACAGGGTCCTGACCTCAACCCGATAGAACACCTTTGGGATGGATTAGAAAGGAGACTGAGAGCCAGGCCTTCTCGTCCAACCTCAGTGTCTGACCTCACATATGGGCTTCTGGAAGAACGGTCAGAAATTCCCATTAACACATTCCTAAACCTTGTGGAGAGCCTTACCAGAGGAGTAGCTGCAAAGGGTGGGCCGGATGTTCATATGCTCGTGAAGGCAGACGAGCGAATACTTTTGGCAACATAGTGTGTCCTAATGGAGTTCTAATAGTAGCGGTGCTGTGATGTGCATGTGTGTAGACAGGCTATCAGAAATATCCGTGCTGGCATCCTGTCGCTGCCCCAGAGGCCAACGTGTCGTCTCGGGTTTTCACCTCTTCGCTGTGCTGTGATTGGCAGGTACTCGGACAGCACCATCGATGCCCTGGAGATGATGGATGAGGATGACAAGATCAATCTGGACTTGATTGCAGCACTCATCCGTCACATTGTCTTAAACGAAGACGTGAGTGTGTGTGTGTGTGTGTGTGTGTGTGTGTGTGTGTGTGTGTGTGTGTGTGTGTGTGCCAGCCTGAGTGTGGTATGCGTGAAGGGGGGTGGAGGGGGAAGCAATTAGTCGCTGACAATGTTGATTATGGACAAAGAGCTCCATTAATGTTTTGATGAACATGGTTCTTCTGACACATTGCAGAACATCACAGGAAGGCTTTGGGTGATGGGGCTTATGCTGTTTCACATCACCGTAAAAAAAAACCAAATCTATTGTAGGTGAGGGTGAACTGGAGAATGCATGAGCCCTTCGAATAGTTGATTACTGAAATCATAGTTGGCTGATTAATCGATTACATGAGTGGTATCTTTTGCATCCCTATACACCATCGAAGGAATCCCTTGTTGCACAGACAGAGATAAATGATGTCGAGACAGAAATGGGAGGAAACTGAGCTAAGCATGATGGTTCGATTGGTCGATTAATCGAGGAATAGTTGATCATCATTATGTCTATAAAAGGGCCTGGATGGTGATCATTTGTAGAAGTGACTGGTCTTGCAGATGAAAATTTGTCTGGTGGTGTATTGTGGATACATGAGCAGATCTGCAGGGATACACTGGAAGGATTAAAGTCTCGATTGAGCTACAAATCCATCAGCTTTTATTTAAATGATACAGGAAATACAGTCTTATACAGGATAACTGGAGAAACGGCGTTTCCCCAACGGTGATTGTTAAAAAGTGGGCAGAAACTGAAGTAGTGACTGTGAGTGCGTGCCTGTGAGTGTGTGCGTGCCTGTGAGTGTGTGCGTGCCTGTGAGTGTGTGCGTGCCTGTGAGTGTGTGCGTGCCCGTGAGTGTGTGCGTGCCCGTGAGTGTGTGTGTGTGTGTGCCCGTGTGTGAGTGTGTGCGTGCCCGTGAGTGTGTGTGTGCCCGTGAGTGTGTGTGTGCCCGTGAGTGTGTGTGTGCCCGTGTGCCTGTGAGTGTGCGTGTGCCTGTGAGTGTGCGTGTGCCTGTGAGTGTGCGTGTGCCTGTGCCCTTGAATGTGTGTGTGTGTGTGCCCTTGAGTGTGTGTGTGTGTGTGCCCGTGAGTGTGTGTGTGTGTGTGTGTGTGCCCGTGAGTGTGTGTGTGTGTGTGTGCCCGTGAGTGTGTGTGTGTGTGTGCCCGTGAGTGTGTGTGTGTGTGTGCCCGTGAGTGTGTGTGTGTGTGCCCGTGAGTGTGTGTGCCCGTGAGTGTGTGTGTGCCGTGAGTGTGTGTGTGTGTGTGTGTGTGTGTGTGTGTGTGTGCCCGTGAGTGTGTGTGTGTGTGTGCCCGTGAGTGTGTGTGTGTGTGTGTGTGCCCGTGAGTGTGTGTGTGTCTGTGCCCGTGTGTGTGTGAGTGCATGCGTGTGTGTGCGTGTGTAAGTGTATGCGCATGTGTGTGCGTTTGTGCCCGAGTGTGTTGTGTGTCTGTGCCTGTGTGCGTGTCTGTGAGTCTGTGTGTCTGTGTGTCTGTGAGTCTGTGTGTCTGTGCCTGTGTGTGTGCCCGTGTGTGTGCCCGTGTGTGTGCCCGTGTGTGTGCGCCCGTGTGTGTGAGTGTGTGTTCACACTGACTGATCTGGTTGGCTCTGGGGCAGATGGTTCTGTTTTCAGGCTCTAATAAAGCAGAAAGTGGTTGGCATGAGCCGGGTGCTAATCGGACGGCTGAACAGATGCTGTCCTCTCTCTCACTCTCGCTCTCTCTCTTACACTCTTCCTGTTCTCCCGTGTGCTCTCCTTCTCTCACTCCCGTGCTCTTCCTCTCTACTTTCTCTTCTCCATTCTCATTCACTTTTCTTTTCTCCTCTTTCTCATCCTTTCATTTTCTTCTCCTGTTTCTCCTGCACTCTCCTTCCTCCTCTTTTTCGTCATCACATTTTCTTCTCCAGTTTCTTCTGCACTCCCTTTCCTCCTCTTTCTCATTCACTCATTTTCTTCTCCTGTTTCTCCTGCACTCCCCTTCCTCCTCTTTCTCATCCTCTCATTTTCTTCTCCAGTTTGTCCTGCACTCCCCTTCCTCCTCTTTCTCATCCTCTCATTTTCTTCTCCTGTTTCTCCTGCACTCCCCTTCCTCCTCTTTCTCATCCTCTCATTTTCATCTCCTGTTTCTTCTGCACTGCCCTTCCTCCTTTTTCACTTTTCTTATTCCTTTTCCTTCCTTATCTTCACCCTCTTATTCTCCCCTTTTGTTTTTCTTCCACTCCTAAACTCCTCTAATCAGTCTCTTCTCACTCTCCTCATCTTCTCTCTCTTCCAATTCAGTTCTGCTTTGTTCTCTCCTCTATTTCTCCTCTTTCTCTTGTCGTTCACTCCTTTCCATCTTCGTTCACTCCTCATCTTCATCTCTCTCTCTCTCTCTCTCTCTCTCTCTCTCTCTCTCTCTCGTTCTCTCTCGTATCGCCTGTTGTCTGTTCTGTGCATTGCCGTGTGATGAATGGGACTCTAGCCTTGAACTGGAGTGAATTTCATTTCCTATGGTTCCTTTGGTGCTCCAGGGAGGTTTGTTCTGACCTCACTCTGCTCTTTTATGTGGGGATGTATTTTCGCATCTGTGTCACATGATTGCAGAGATGTGTCTGAGAGTGTGTGATCTCCAGGATCAAAGGAGAGAGAGAGAGAGAGAGAGAGAGAGAGTGAGTGGGTGAGAGAAAGAGGATGCAGTGATGTTTTTGTGCCCACCATGCAGGACAAACAGCTCACTTTGCATTCCTACGTTGATAACCGCCGTTAGGCTACAGACGGCCTGCTCGTCAGACGTTTGAGGACCCCTAGCTTTTCACAGCGCTCGGTTTGTTGGCGTGCAGCGTTATGAACAGGTTCAGAGGTGTGCGGACACCTGCTCGTCCCGCGTTTCTTCTAAAGGGAGGGGAATGGGTAGGGAGTTTGTCGTCTCTTTGCCCCAGTAACAGCCTCGACTCCTCCGGGAAAGCTTTACACTAGATGTCGGGTAATTGCTTTGAATATTTGATTGCATTCGACCCCAAGACCATTATTCAGGTCAGATACTGATGCCGGATGATCATTATTGGATCACTCCAGCTCACTGGATCGCCACCATATAGGTGTGGAGGATGGACCTGACGGAGAAGAGCAGCAGCTACATAGTCCAGATCTATGAAACATGAAACAGGCCTTCAAACCCTGGCCAGCGAATCACACACACCAGCACGTTATCATGCGTATGCCTTGTGATGAACTTCAGAGTGAGTCCTCCGGCTGTCTGGTTCTGGTGCTTGCGGCTAGAGCCTAATGAGCTTGCTTATTTAGCCGGTGTAGACTTTTCCTGTTGTGTGAGGCTTAAGTGGAATAATGATCAGCAGCAAGCTAACAACAGAGGGTTGAAAGGAATTCAGAGATGAGCATCCCTCCTTTATATCATGTCAGAAGCCTCAAGTCTTATTTGTCATTCCTTAATTGCGTGATTTGAGATGCTGTGTGATGATTTTGGGATCTTAACCTCCAAGCTGGAGTGGAAGGTGCATACATGCAGGGACTCCTCAGGCCCTACTTGCTCATGAGGCTCCTGAGCTGCGATGGCGGAAGCTCCACCACTTCTTTTGGGACTGCTACTAACCCGACATCCCTGAACAGCTCCACACGTCTGGAGGAGAACGATGACCAAGTGATGACCTTCCTACCCATCCAGAGGGGTGATGGGCCAGTTATCCTGTCTATGACCCTTTGTACACCCGGTCGGTTCTTGCTTCTTGAGAATCAGGATGGTGTCTGGATTAGGAATTATATCTTCTGGATTAGAAATGTTGTCTCTCAGATTAGTGATTTCAAATTTTTGAAAGTGGACTTTTCTGTGGTGAAAGTCGAGTCAGTGTAGATCACATCATGAATGAACCCACAGGAGGGAATACTTCATGATAGATGACTTTAGAAATCTATGGCAACGCCGCACTTCATGTGTCCTTTCCATTAAGCCTTGGAACGTCGGAAGGCCTGGGGGTCTTGAGCCATGACGAGAGGCTTGCTGGTAGCAGATGTCCGGATGGCAGGAGACACTTGCAGTGCCCTACCACAGTGAAAAGAGGCCTCTTTTCCACCAACGCTGTGCTGGTGCCAATTTGGCCATGGGTAACGAAATTGGCGCACCTCCTGCCCCATGAACCCGCTGGTCTGGAACTGTGGAACCTGTGATGCAAGTGGTAAGGGAGTGGCAAATTGCTGATGCCACCATTTTCCATGAAAACAATGAAGGCAGCCGCAAAATCCCATCAGTGTCATGCGTTCTCCACCGAAGACTTGTTCCTCTGGACCAAATACTGCCCCCATCCAGACACGTGGACAGGAGGCCTGTTATTATTGGGTTCATTGGATAGGGGGAACCAGCACCAGCTCTGGCACTAGCACGGGCACTTTGGTTGGTGGGAATGAGGTCTAAGAGGGACTGACCTCAGGCTTTATGGCTCCCTCTCAGACAACACCTGACCTTGTAGTTGTTAGGAAACTGGAGATAGCGGCGTTCAGCATCTGATCTTTGAAGTTCTGTAGATGTCATTTAAAGGGGTCTCTCGATGGCTACAGACAGCCGTGGCTTCACCAGGCACCAATGGTTAGATGGATGTTCCACTCAGAAGCGATGGGGAGGCGCACGGGAGGCGCTGGTGGAGGCTCTGGTGGAGGCTCTGCTGTGCTGGCATTTGCATTATTCTAACTGCTGTACATCAGCTTCTGCTGTTCCGTCTTGGCCGATGGTCTGCGTTTGATGTACGGGGGGAAATGGAGTGCTTTTGATTTTTCCAGAGCTGCTTTAGAACGGAGATGATTCCAGACGGAGAGGAGGAGCGTGGCGGTGTAGTTATAGCCTGTAGTGCCTTGGACAAAAGTCATAGCCGTGTTCATAAGGCAGTTTTTTTAGGCTGCTAATGACGGGGTGTCGGGCTGATCATCTCTGGGGGCAGAACGGGACACGGCGGAGCAGCCTTAGCGGCGTGTAGCGCACTCTTTAAGAAGCTTCTGGAACCTCGAGGTCAAAATATCCACATCTCACAATTAGACACTCCGATTACGTCCCCTACAGAGGAGAGGTACAAGTGCTCCCTGAGGGGAGGGAGGGAGGGAGGGAAGGAATTAGGGAGGTTGGGGAGGGGTGTGGTGATGAACAGCGGGGAAGAAGAGAATGAATGAGGGGGAAAAAAAGACATGATCATGAAAGAGAGAGAGAAATTTAAGAAAGAGATGAGAGGAAGATGAAGGGAACAAGAACAGATGAGGGGACAAGGTTAGTGGAGAAAAATGAAGGACGAGGGAAAAGAGTGACAGAGAAGGAGAGGAAGGTGAATGAAGGAAGATAGTGAAGGATAGAAGAAGAAGAGAAGAACAGAGAGAAAATACAGAAGATGAAGAGAAGAGCAGGAAGAGAGACCAAACGTAGAGAGAGAGAGAATCAGAGGAGGACAAATAATTGGAATGAGAGACAATGAGAAGAACAGAGAGAGAAAGAGAGGAACAAGGCCATGCAAATAAAACGGAAGAAACGGAGTGGGAGTGAAAGAACAGGAGCAAAAAAGAGAAGGAGAATGAGGGAAACAATAGAGCGGGAGAGATAATGAAGAATAAGAACAGAGAGGAAGATGAAGATGAATAGGTAGAAGGAAGAGGGGGAGAGAGGGAGGAGGAGGAGGAGTGAGAAGGAGAACATGGTAATGAAAAAGAAGTTTAGGTAGAAAGAGTGAGAGAAAGAAAGTGAAGTAGGAGAGACGGAGGAGGAGAATAAAGAAGAGTAGAGGAGGAGGAGGAAGCAGAGCGTGAGGCAGAGAGAGGGGAGCGGAGTGGAGAGCTGATTGGTCGTGACGGCAGTTTGACATGCTGTGATCATGTGGCCCATCTGTCGAGCGTGCTGATTGGTTAATTAAGAATCCGAGCCGTGAAATTACACAGAGGGTCCGGGGAGGCTCTAATTAGGGAATGTGCTGAAGATCAAACGGCCCACCACTGTGACCCCTGTGTTACCCTCTCTCTCTCTCTCTCTCTCTCTCTCTCTCGCTCTCGCCCTGCTCTCGCGCTCTCTCTCTCTCTCTCTCTCGCTCTCATTCTCTCTGTAACTCACACTTTCATTCTTACCGTTTCTTTGTAACCATGTCTCTCTCTGTCTGTCTCTCTCTCTCTGTCTGTCTCTCTCTCTCTCTCTCTCGCGCTCGCTCGCTCTCATTCTCTCTGTAACTCACTTTCATTCTTACCGTTTCTTTGTAACCATGTCTCTCTCTCTCTCTCTCTCTCTCTCTCTCTCTCTCTCTCTCTCTCTCTCTCTCTCTCTCTCTCTCTCTCTCTCTCTCTCTCTCTCTCTCTCTGTTTCTTACTGTCACTCTAAGAGTTGTTGATTTCACTTGGTCTCCTCACCCAGCGTCTCTTCAGCTTGGGATCATGGACTGCTGCCCTCACATTCCCTTAATGATCGCAAAGGCCTCCAGATTCAGAACCCCAACCATGAGGCTCCCTCCACCATGCTTCAAAGTTAGGATGTGGTTTTGGTGTTGGTGTGGTGTCCTTCATCCTCCAGGCTTAGCCATGGTTTTCCAAGTGGTAGCTATTAGTCTTGGCAGCTTTCAGTCATCAGTCGATTTTGGAAACTCCAGAGTTTTCCTTGTTTAATTGTTAAAGTGGTTCCCATGGTAACCATGGGCAGCTCTACGGGGGTCCCCTCTGACCTTCTTCTAATTTGTGGCCCTCCAGTCCAAAAACAACGGTCAGGCACTGATGCTGGACGAAGCCCACAACTGACGTTCCAATTGGTTCCAGAGATGTTCAGTAGGGTTGAGGTCAGACACTGTCGGAACATGGGAAGCTCCGTACACAGGAAAAAGCTTCAGTGGCCGATTTGACTGCAAATTAGATCAACCGAAGGGCTGACCTTTGCACAGCGCCGTGTGCCGAGTAATGTCTTCGGTGTGTATCGCGGTCAGCTGACGTTTGACCTTTGAGCTGCGTGAACTTGCACAATCATACCGGCATATATTACACACCTGCAGTGCTCTTAATTTGCTCGGAGAATAAACAGCCTTTATGCGCACATATGGGACAGAGAGCGTTCGGATAAAGGACTTGGCTGATAAGGTAGCGCCTGCGTCATCACGGTCCCGATTCCCGTGGCGGAGGAGTGAGATTAATTATCAGTAATTAAGCATGACGGCTGGGACCAGGGGGCTTTTTAATGTCGCCACGGTCTCACAAGTCGGACAAATCTGGGTCATTCTGCGCTCTCAGACTCCTTCACTTGCTATCTCTCACCCTCGTTCACTCGGCCTCCTTTCTCTCTCACTCCGTCCTGCTCTAAGTTCACACATTGTTATGTCCTGGCTCTGCTTATACGGGCCGTGTACCCTTGATGTTGGGACCTGAACCACGTGGGGAACCTCTCAGCTGCACACTCAGGTTTAAACATGCACTGATCATCAATAGAACAGCTGCACCCAGAAGGAGGTGTGGGATCGCAGTGCTGATGGGAAGGAGGAGAAAGGTTACCGTGAAAAGTAAACGATGAAACCTTTATTGATATTATTCGTCATGGTAACAGTAACGTACTCATATTGCGAATCCAGAGCAGTTTGTCCCCGCCTTGTGAAGGTGCTGATGTATTTGGAGCCGTTCCCAGGTTGTTGTCCTCCCCATCTGTTTGTGTTTACCTGTCTGGCTGCGTGCGCTCTCCGTGCTCAGCTGGTGTTTACTGTGTTTCAGGATGGAGCCATCCTGGTGTTCCTGCCTGGCTGGGACAACATCAGCAGCCTGAACGACCTGCTCATGGCCGACCAGATGTTTAAATCCGGTGAGCGCTTCTCTCTCGTTTCACTGCTGCCGTTCATTGTTGCCGGGTTTCTCTTCCAGCTGAGGAACCAGATACAGGTGTGCTAAGTGATGCTCAGATTTCTTTGCTTTAATGGGAAACAGATGCGACTAAGAACACTTTCAGATGTGCTTACATACTCATCATCAAAAGAATAGTTATCAGATACAATCAACCCACAGGAAGGAAACTTTGGTGGGTAAGCTTGAACATTGTGAGACATGCAAATGGTCATCTCTGGCCCTGACTGACCCAACAGCCACGATTGCAGACATCCAGCGAGCAGTGAGACGTCCTGTTAGTGCCAGCACCATTAGCATTAGGCTGCACCATCCATGACTACATGCACACAGACCGTTACCACGACTGCCCTTAACACCACGTCGCCGTCACCAAAGACTGCAGTGGTGTCGTACCAGACTGTCATGGAGTGACTCAGAATGGCAGTGGGTCATCTTCAGTGACGAGTCCCGCTTTAGTCTTGGTGGAGACGCCCAACGAATCCGTGTGTGGAGGCACCGCGGTCAGCACCAAGGTGACTAGTTTGTTGTCACACGTCCAGAAGACCTGGTGTCACCTCCACCTCCACCCCTACCGCACCATCTGCAGGAACTGTGTGAGGATGTTCAAGCTGCATGGGATGGATTATCACAGGACACCATTAGGAACCTCTATAGCTCCATACCGAGACGTCTGCCGTGTTGGGTTAGCAAACACGGCGGCCCAACGCCATACTGAGAGACAGACTTCTGTATGTGTAGCAACCCCACACCTCCTTCTGGGTGCAGCTGTTCTTTTGATGATGAGTGTAATCTGTACCTACTCCAGCCTGACACGCTAACTCGACTGTGGAGAAGTGATCGGAGTCAGCTGAAACCTTCGTGATCATCTCAAGTGATTTCCAGTGTCCGGTTCTAGTGACAGGCCTACTTTGACTTTTGGTTAATTTTGGCGGTGTCCACCGGGGTCTGACTGATGCCGTGTTTCTCTGTGTGTTTAGATAGGTTCGTCATTATTCCACTGCACTCTCTGATGCCCACGGTCAACCAGACACAGGTAAGTAGCTCTGCAGCATTAGCATCATCATCATCAGATTAGAGCCAGCGGCTGGAGTGGATCAATTGCATTACACTATATTAAGCAGAGTGCTTCCTTAAGCCCAATGAGTGGAACTGATGAGTACGCAGCACTCGGGCACACCTGGAGAACATTCTGCAGTCCCCCAGCCTTGGTGGTCCCCAACACTAGTGTGTTGGCTTGAATAATCGAATGTCATCGTAGTGTAAAATATTCAGACATGATTTATTTCCCTGTTGGTTTTATACATACCGGATGGCAGGCTGCTTTCTACGATGGAAAAGCAGATGGAGAAAGGAGAGTTGCTCCTCCTCATACAGGAGCTGAAGCTGACTGAGCACTTTCCACCATATCAGATCCCTGGAACTCAGTCTGAGGTGCAGGTCCACAAGCAAACGGGAACGCCGAATTGGCTGCGCTACTGGATAGTTCTAGTCACTGTCGAAGCCGTCGGACAGTACTTATATGCACAACAACCGAACTCTGTATTACTGACCACATCACGGAACGTCGTTGTGGATAACGGAATAATCTTTGGTTCTGGTCTTGGTTAGGTGGAGCACCGAGTGTTCTGTTTGAACGGATTGGCTGATTAACTGATGTTCTTATCTAGAACTAGTCAGGTTAGATAGCTAACAGGCTCAAACATGCTACACTACTCCATCATTAGTATCATGGGCTTGGATTAAAGTACTGATGACGTGGTTCACTGTAGGGAGGGAGTTTAGAGGAGCAGCATTGGAATGGTGCTATAGAAGATTTGGTCTTTTGGTATTTTGATGGTGAAAGTTCTCAAAGGTTTGGATGTATTAAATTAATCGGTGCTGTGTTATTATACACTCATCATCAAAAAGAACAGCTGCACCCAGATGGAGGTGTGGGAGTGCGGTGCTGTTGGGAAGGAGGATAACGGTCACCAGGATCAATAACTGATGATAAATTTAGACTGATATGATCAATATTTATTGAGCTACACATACAGAAGTCTGTCTCTCAGTATGGCGTCGGGCCGCCGTGTTTGCTAACCCAACACGCCAGACGTCTCGGTATGGAGCTGTAGAGGTTCCTAATGGTGTCCTGTGATACTCCATCCCATGCAGCTTGAACATCCTCACACAGTTCCTGCAGATGGTGCGGTTTGGGTGGAGGTGGAGTGACACCAGGCCTTCTGGACGTGTGACGACAAACCGCTCATCTTGGTGCTGACCACGGTGCCTCCACACACGGGTTCGTTGGGCGTCTCCACCAAGACTAAAGCGGGACTCGTCACTGAAGATGACCCGCTGCCATTCTGAGTCACTCCATGACGGTCTGGTACGACACCACTGCAGTCTTTGGTGACGGTGACGTGGTGTTAAGGACAGTCGTGGTAACGGTCTGTGTGCATGTAGTCCTGCGTGGTGCAGCCGTCTGCCAATGGTGCTGGCACTAACAGGGTGACTCATGGAGGGCACCACTGCTCGCTGAGTGTCTGTAATGGTGGCTGTTGGGTCAGTCAGGTACAGGGGTAAGCCCCGTCCTTGCTCACACCACATGCCTAGCCACCCAGTTTCATCCCTGCGGTTGATTCCGTCTGGGTGCAGCTGTCTTTTGATGAGTGTATGCTCATTGTTATAGACATGCAGTATAGAACACTGACCACAGTATGCAGCGGCTGAACATCGTTCAGGAGGCCATGGCTGCTTGGCAGTGAGGATTAGGTTTCTTGGTGGAATACTTGAGTTTGTGTTGAGTATTATTCATTGAGGCTGTGTGTTAGGCACCATGTGAGATGGAGATCATCATTCGCTCGGATAGAACGGCAGTGATGCACGGCCTCGAGTAGCTCATTGCTTCGGCTCATGTTTCCTGCTGCTGAGAAATGAATGGCGTGTACTTAATGACTGTTTCCATGGAGGTTAAATAAATGAAAGAGTTCTGGGACTCGCTGGCAGCACTGTGTAAAGCCCTGCTGCTCTGTAGTCGGTGATGCTGTTAATGACGTGGCTTACTCTTTGGTCAGGTTTTTAAGAGGCCTCCTCCTGGAGTCCGGAAGATTGTGATCGCCACGAACATCGCTGAAACCAGGTAGGTGTGTGTGTGCGCGTGTATGCATGCGTGCATGTGTGTGAGTGTGCACATGTGTGCATGAGTATGTATGTGTTTGAGAGTGTTTATGAGTGTGCACATTTGTGCAAGTGTATATTTTGCGTGTAAGTGCATGCATGTATAAGTGTCCGGGTGTATGGGTGCGTACGCAAGTGTGTGAGGATGCCCATGTGAGCGTGTGAGTGTGTATGCGTGTGTGCGTGAGAGAGTGTGTGTGTGTGTGTGCGTGAGTGTGTGTGTATGCAAGAGTGTGTATGCGTCTGTACGTTTGTGCTTGAAAGTGTGTATTTGTGAGAGTGTGTATTTGTGAGAGTGTATGCGTGTGCATGTTTGTGCGTGTGCATGTTTGTGCGTGTGCGTATTTGTGCGTGTGTGTATTTGTGAGAGTGTGTATTTGTGAGTGTGTATGCGTGTGCACGTTTGTGCTTGAGAGTGTATGCGTCAGAATGTGTATTTGTGAGTGTGTATGCGTGTGCACGTTTGTGCGTGAGTGTATTTGTGAGAGTGTGTGTGCGTGAGAGTGTGTATTTGTGAGTGTGTATGCGTGTGCACGTTTGTGCGTGAGTGTATTTGTGAGAGTGTGTGTGCGTGAGAGTGTGTATTTGTGAGTGTGTATGCGTGTGCACGTTTGTGCGTGAGTGTATTTGTGAGAGTGTGTGTGCATGAGAGTGTGTATTTGTGAGTGTCTATGCGTGTGCACGTTTGTGCGTGAGTGTATTTGTGAGAGTGTGTGTGCGTGAGTGTGTATGCGTGTGTATATTTGTGCGTGAGAGTGTGTATGTGTGTGTACATTTGTGCGTGAGAGTGTGTGTGCGTAAGAGTGTATTTGTGAGAGTGTGTATGCGTGTGTAAGTTTGTGCGTGAGTGTGTATTTGTGAGAGTGTGTATGCGTGTGTAAGTTTGTGCGTGAGAGTGTGTATTTGTGAGAGTGTGTATTTGTGAGAGTGTGTATTTGTGAGAGTGTGTATGCGGGACAGTGTGTGTGTATACGTTTGTGCGGGAGAGTTTGTATGCGTGTACATTTGTGTGGGAGAGTGTGTATTTGTGAGAGTGTGTATGCGAGAGTGTGTATGCAAGAGTGTGTATGCGAGAGTGTGTATTTGTGAGAGTGTGTATGCGGGACAGTGTGTGAGTGTATCCACGTGTGTGTGCTGCTCTTGTTCGGGCCGCCTGAGGCGTTAGGAGTTGGGGTAGGGAGCAGCAGCGCTCTGCTCAGCCTGCTAGACGTTGGCGCAGTCTGACGGGCGGACACATCCTGCTTAATTACCGTAATGCCACTGTTTCCTCTGGCGAGCGCTGCCAGCCCTCACTGTTCCAGCAGAGCGGCGCGAGCTCTCGGCACGCGCTGATTAGCACTCCATGCGCGCGGCCGGCCAGGCTCCGGGGCCCCCGGCTCCGCGAGGATCTAGCCTTTCGGTGAAGTTTAGTGGTGTGCAGCCAGATTTGGTCCCTGAGTTCTCCGAGCTGGAGCTGCTGGCGGTGTTTCAGAGCTCACGCTGCTCCATGTCTGCTGATGAACAAACTCCAGCTCTCTGTTACTGTGAAGCTCAGTGTTTAATAATGCAGGGTCGTAACTATGCCTCCATCCTCTCTCCTCTATCCATCCCTGCCTCTCTCTTCCCCCCCACTGTCTCTCTCTGTCAGTATTACTATAGATGATGTGGTGTTTGTGATTGATGGGGGGAAGATCAAAGAGACGCACTTTGACACCCAGAACAACATCAGCACCATGACAGCCGAGTGGGTGAGCTTAGCCAATGCCAAGCAGAGGAAAGGACGAGCTGGCAGGTACCTGACTGTCTCTCTCTCTCTCTCTCTCTCTCTCTCTCTCTCTCTCTCTCTCTCTCTCTCGCGCTCTCGCGCTCGCTCTCTGTCTCTCTCTGTCTCTCTCTCTCTCTCACGCTCTCTGTCTCTCTCTCACGCACTCTCTCGCGCTCTCTCTCTTTCTCTCTCACGCGCTCTCTCGCGCTCTCTTTCTCTCGCTCGCTCTCTCTCTGTCTCTCTCTCTGGCTCTCTCTCTCTCTGGCTCTCTCTCTCTGGCTCTCTCTCTCTGGCTCTCTCTCTCTCTGGCTCTCTCTCTCTCTCTCTCTCTCTCTCTCTCTCTCTCTCTCACTGTCTGTCTGTGTCTCTGTCGCTCTTTTTTTTCTCTCTCTTTCTCTGGCGCTCTCTCTCGGTCTCTCTCCGGTGCTTTCTCTCTCTCCTGTGCGCTCTCCCTCTCTCTCTAGGCCTCTTCACCTCTCCTTCTCTTTCTCTCTCTCGGTCATTCTCATTCTCGTCTTTGGATTTCTCCTCTCCCCTCCCTCTCTTCTTTAAAGTGCTCTTTCCCTCTCTCCGTTCAGGGCTTCTCCTGCTGCCCGTCTTTTCTGGATAATTGTGCCCGATTGAGATTTTCTCAGGTCAGGCCTCGGACTGGATTGCAGTGGAATGTAAATGCGTTCCATTCAATTTTCCAGCTCTCCGTCTCTCCGAGCGCCTCCGCCTCACTTCCTTATTTCACATTATCCATTTCATTCCAGCTAATCCTACAGAGCTGTTATTACTCACGCTGCCGAGTAATGAAAATCCGACCTTGGCTATTGCTCGCCAGCCGCTCTAATAACAGCCGTGAATATTCGATTCCCCTGACCTCCGTTCTCTCTTTAGCACACTTTCTTTTTCTGTTACAACAAATCCCTCGCTCTTTTTACAGTATCACAGTTATCGCCCCTGTATCGATACTCCCCTTGCTAATAGTCCCGCTCCCTGTCACTTATGATTGTAAAGCGTTCAGTCCACCAGTGATCATATCTTCCCCTTCGCCTCAGACATGGTTGATCAGACAGGACGTGTTTGGTGCTTGCACTGCTACGTCTGCACCTGAGCTATAAGGCCAATTAAGCCGAATATGAGTATGAGGAGAACAGAGGCATGAAGAGGGCGATCTGTCACTTTTGTGGCCCATACAGAACATATACGTCAACCTGGAGGAAAATTGGATCAGCTGAATTTGGTGAAGTCAACAGTTTAGAGCTACTCAGAAGGTTCTCCTGATGTTTATCTGAATGCTTTACTGTACAGTGAAAGTGAAGACACCAAACTATAAACTAGCCCTCATGGAATTATACAGTCCACCTTAAAACCCTCCAGAGTGGAGCTTTACAGCAGGAGGAACCAGCTTTCCTAACCTGCAGTGGAGTTGATAGAGCAGGGTTTATTACTAAGCAGGTTTGGAGCGATTCTATTGGTCGGTCCATCATGAATATTCACTAACCTGAAAGGAGAGCTAGAGCTTTTACACTGTGCAGAAAAAGAGATCAAAGTTTTTACACCACTAAATATATATTAGAGGTGGAGACATGGAGGAGTATCATACTGTGTACATCAGGAGTAGATGTGGTGTATCAGGATATGGACGGGTTCAGACTCTCATCAGGTGGAGCCTTTAAGTGTAAGGCTGTAGGGTCTTTAAGATCACCAACTACATCTGTTTAGGTGGGTGTGTCCAAATTTTGGACTGGTACTGGCTCAACTTTGAGGAAGCTCAGTCGAGTTTAGGCTGCCACATACATACTGAAGTTCAAGAGTTTGAGATGTTTGGAAAAGTGTGTCCCCTGTTGACAGTGGTCTGCCATATTTGAATGCCTGCACTATTGTTAGGTTTGGAGGGGTTCGAAAAATTGCCCATGAGTTTGAGCACTTCTTAAGAAGCCCACCAAAGTTCAGACCCGTGTGAATAACTGAGAATGCCATGGTCAAGCAAGATGAAGTCCTCCCGTGAGAAAGCGCCTGCTCAAAGCAGGTTGTGTAAAATCTGATTGACCTGGTTTCCCATAGACGTAATTAATCAGGAATGGCTTCTTTGATGTCCAGATATTTCTTCAGAGCTGGAGCTACAAGTCTAACTTTCCTAGTAAACACTAGGAGTCAATAGTCCGAATCTTTTCCGTTAGCACATTCCCAGAAGCTTCTTTCAGTCAGGCCACCCAATGTGGTTTGGAGCCCACCGTGACTCACTGTGAGCTATTAAAATAAACCAACCTTCTCTGTGTAGCTACACATCGGCGGAGCCACTTCAGACCAGGTGCCGAATTCCAACAGACATTTATTTGTGTGTTTAGGTCACATAGGCGTATTGACAATCCATATTTACAGTTCTGTTTACAAGTGAGCTTCCTGGACAAGTGGAGTCCCCTCCGTGATGTTCTGGGGGTGTTTTTAATTATGCCGTAATGGGTTCTTTGGTTGAGGTGATGGTAAGTTTGAACCACAGTGTCTACACTGAGCTGCTGGACCAGCCAGGTTTTGGTTTTCCGCATCGTCGTCTTACTGAGGAACATGATATTCCTATCCCAGTATTCCAAGATGCCAACTCTCACATTCACAAGCCTGCACCTGTGGCTGATTGGCTTGATGAACATACAGGAGATGCGTTCACACGTCTGGACTGGACCACAGAACCCCCACATTTGAATCCTCTTGGAAATCTGTGGTAACTCTCTGGAACAGCCAGTGAAATGCCAGGGAGGGCGTCCACCAAATCTGACCCAACTGACCAAATCTTTGATGTAAGAGTGTCTGAACACTGATGTTGATCAGTCTGTGCCCACCCAATCACAGCTGTTGTTGGTGGTTGTGGAGGTATTACACACTTGTTGGCGGTGGGGGTTGGGGGGGTATGGGAGTTGGCCAGTTTCACCGTGAAGCTTAAGCTTTTGAACTGATTAGATCAGTAGGAATTGTGTAGCGATGATATGCCTGTGTGCACGCATCAGATTCTACAGGAGAGTTAAAGTTCAGCACAGTACCAGTGGCTGCCTGTAGTGTTCAGCCAAAGTGGTTATTCGTTTTTATAGCAGTGGGTTTCACCGTGTCTTAAACCGCTCCAGTGCAGGCTTAATGAGGACCTGGATGTGGCTTATGGAGGTTGAAAGAGGTGCTGGAGTTGTATTTACAGAGAGGATTTGGGTGGCTATTGAGTTCTAGTGTTTGTTGGCAATGCTAGCATCCAGTGCTCAACTATAAAAGCCTCGGCGAGTCATTGTTATCCATATTAGAAAGCGTTTTGGTTCTACGTGCACTTTAATGTCTTAACAGCTTTTAAACGTCAGTGACTCCTCCGAACTGCCATCTACACGAGCAAGCAATCGCCCATCTTCCACCTTCAAAAGTTTTCTTGCAGTGCTCGCATGTGAAATTAGGAGACCCCGGTTTGTCTTGACCCCCGACAGGCATGCTGAGGTATGCTTTGTAGGCCCCGCATCTTAGCATCGGCCGGATGCTGCAGCCTCTTGATGCCCTCTGAAATACCTGGAGCTCTGAATGGCTCAAACACACCTGTATTTAGACTGCCATGTAGACTACTGGACAGTCCCAGACAGTTCTAGTAAGTTCTAAACAGTTCTCCAAAGTTTGAGAACATCCAAGACAGTTCTAGAAACTTCTGGAGAGTTCTCAACAGTTCTAGAAGCTACTTGAAGTCTTCTCAGCACTGAATATATCGCAGATGTTCTGGAAAATGGAGAACTCTTCAAAACATCATCGACCTGGGCGCAAAAGCGACGTTCATGGGGACCAGTAAACGTTTACTGTACCTTGTGGCCCTAAGGCTTTGAGAGAACACACTTATAGTAGTTGGGAGTTGTGGTGTTATTGATTGATGCCGTTAGCTTATCAGGTCTGGATTCCGTGGTAGCAGAGAATAGCAATAATCAAAATTCTGGACATTTGTATACTGGGTTTCTCTTTGCAGAGCCACAGAGCAGAAAGTTCTAGGCGAGGTGAGAAATTTTATTTGTCTATTGATTGGGAATGAAGCCTCTGCTTTCTCTGTCTGCTTTGAAACACCTCCAGCATCAGAAATGCATGACCTTGAATTGGATCCCTGGCTCGCTCTGATCCTTGACAAGGATTGGACAGCGTCTAATCTGCAGTAGCTCGGAGTGAGGATGAAGGCTGGTTCTCTGACGGCAGTATGGATCTGTTTATATACTGGATAATGGTTCATATTACCTTGGCTCTTTGCGTCAGGAATAATGGAGACAGATTCAATTGGGGTCTGTGTGTGTTCGTATAGACGTCTCTGATGTCGGATCTGGTGACTCATGTTCGAGCCTTTTCGGGAAACTGTAGTAAATGACCTTTCTTTCTGGTGAAGCAGGTTTTACAAAACACGTATCTCCGAAATAGCATCTTAACAGGAGAGGACAAAACCCCATTTAACCTTAACGTAAGGCAATGGAGCCAGACTTGTTTACGTTGGTCGATTCGTCATAAAATGTCCACACAGTGTAAACAGCAGCTGCTGTGTTCAAATGATGCATAGGAGTTAAAATCTGAAAAGATGGAGATACAGGGGTTGGACAATGAAACTGAAACACCTGGTTTTAGACCACAGTCATTTATTAGTATGGTGTAGGGCCTCCTTTTGCGGCCAATACAGCGTCAGTTGGTCTTGGGAATGACATATACTGCGTCCTGCACAGTGGTCAGAGGGAGTTTAAGCCATTCTTCTTGCAGGATAGTGGCCAGGTCACTACGTGATGCTGGTGGAGGTTCGTCCTTCTTGGTGGTATGCTGACATTACCCTGGATACCGTGGCTCTTGATACATCACAAAGACTTGCTGTCTTGGTCACAGATGCGCCAGCAAGACGTGCACCAACAGTTTGTCCTCTTTTGAACTCTGGTATGTCACCCATAATGCTGTGTGCATTGCAGTATTTTGAGCAGAACTGTGCTCTTACCTGCTAACTGAACCTTCACACTCTGCTCTTACTGGTGCAATGTGCAATTAATGAAGATTCGCCACCAGGCTGGTCCAATTTAGCCATGAGACCTCCAACACTAAAATGACAGGTGTTTCAGTTTCATTGTCCAACCCCTGTATGTGTTTTCATTGGACGCTGATGATATTCATAAAGAGACAGGCCACTGTGAAACCATGCATCTAATTATTCATGAGCTAACCAGCTCAGGGAAAACGGCTCGTTTCATTCTAGTACCAAATACCTTCTACATAGAACACCAGAGAACAATTTCAAATGCTCAGTCATTGAGTTCTATGGCACATAGAATGAGTGTTATCATAAATCGAATCTCTAATGAATGATGTACTATGTCCAAATGAGTTGTTGTTTTTAAATCTTGACTTGAAATTGTAAGATTTTTCCAAAAAATCAGGCTTAATATCTCTAATTTGCTAATTAAAAAATTAGTTTTAGTATCTCAAATGAATGATGTGCCGTGTGAAATATTTTTATTATAATTTTTTTAATTACTTAGTATCTTAAAAAAAAAA
>JAMWET010006712.1:430000-435000 GCA_024036415.1 Prochilodus magdalenae
CCTTGAACAATTTACTGAATTGTTTTAATTTGGGTAGTTTAGTATTTAGAAATAAAGACTTAATATGTCCAACTAATTACTTATTGTCTTTGACGTAGTGTCTCAGAATCAGGCCTTGGTTTCTTGATGTTTTGGTTTAGTATCTCAAAATAATGAGCTTGTATGTCAAAATGAGTTATTGTCCCATCATTGAAATAATGACTCCTCTGCACTGTCCAGGAATACAGACCTAATCTGTCAAATAATGACTCATTTTCTCAAACTGTTAACATGAAAAGCTGTTTATAACTCCTATAACTCAGAGCTTAACATTGTTCTCAACACGTGATCAGCTTAACCCCAAACCTGCTCCTTCAGCTGATAGGCCCTTAACTGTGTAGACCTGTGAAGGTTCTCTATAGGGGACTGTTCTTTCCCGGGACCCTTCATTTCAGTAGTGAACCTCAAGTGTCACATGTACCGCACTTGCGCCATGTGGTTGCCATAGCAACCCAATAGTTTTAGCATTAGTCATTGACAAATATAGAGCCTCTCGGACCTGGAGGGTTGTTTGTTTGTGGGTTGGTTTGATTGTTTGTTTGTTTGTATCGTTCTCTGCTTCGTATTCTCCTCTGGAATCAGTGCTCGTAGCTTAGAGAGCTCCGTCTCTCCGTTTCTCTGCGCTCTCTTTCTCCCATCGCTGTATGAGTCAGTATAAGTCTAGCAGAGAGAGGGGTCCCATACCCACTACCTCCCCACCCTGTTCCTACTTCCCTTTGTGTGTGTCAATGTGTGTGTGTGTGTGTGTGTGTCAATGTGTGTATGTTTGTTTGTGTGTGCGTGTATATGTTTGTTTGTGTGTGTATATGTTTGTTTGTTTGTGTGTGTGTGTTTGTGTGTGTATATGTTTGTTTGTTTGTTTGTGTGTGTGTGTTTGTGTGTGTATATGTTTGTTTGTGTGTGTGTTTGTGTGTGTGTGTGTGTGTGTGTGTTTGTTTGTGTTTGTGTGTTTGTTTGTTTGTGTGTGTGTGTGTGTGTGTGTGTGTGTTTGTTTGTTTGTTTGTTTGTTTGTTTGTGTGTGTGTGTGTGTGTGTGTGTGTGTGTGTGTGTGTGTGTCTATGTTTGTGTGTGTGTGTGTGTGTCTATATGTTTGTTTGTGTGTATTTGTGTGTGTGTGTGTGTGTGTGTGTGTGTGTCTATATGTTTGTGTGTGTGTGTGTGTGTGTGTGTGTGTGTGTCTATATGTTTGTGTGTGTGTGTGTGTGTGTGTGTGTGTGTGTCTATATGTTTGTGTGTGTGTGTGTGTGTGTGTGTGTGTGTGTGTGTCTATATGTTTGTTTGTGTGTGTGTGTCTTTCATATTAGACCTGCCCCAGACCAAGCGGTAACTCGCAGAGCTGAAACATTAATCTGCCTGTTCTCTGTTCCACTACTCAATGCACAGTAGCAGCAAGTGGGGGCGGGGGTAATGGGGTCTAGGGAGGTTGGGGTTTCTCCACCTTATTTCCAGTGGAGGGTAAAGCTAATGCTAGGATACAAAGACATTGTTGGATGAGTTGTAGTGTGGAGGAACTCCAGTAGCCTACAACCCTTCTGAGCCAGACCTTCTCGTTTAACATCAGTGCCTGACCTCACAAATGCTTATTTGACTAAATGGCCACTAACTCCCCCAGACCCTCGCTCCAACATCATGTGGAAAGCCCTCCCAGGAGAGTGGAGGCTGTAGTGGCTGCAGAGGAGGGCTGAATCCATGTTAATCAATATGGTCTTAACAAGTAAACCCCTGTTAGTGCTGCAATTAGAGTGGCTGAACAAGAGGTGTAGAAGTGTGTGTGTGTGTGTGTGTGTGTGTGTGTGTGTGGTGTGTGTGAGAGATCTGGAAGTTATTCAAACAGCTGTGAAACAGACTCTCCATTAAGACTAAGCAGGAGACTAATTTGCATGCAGTGCAGTGACACGCTAATGGAACGAGCCACTCATCTTACTTACTCTCTCGCTCCATTTCACTGTGTAGTTGTTTGTTTTGTGTGTGTGTGTGTGTGTGTGTGTGTGTCTGTCTGTGTGTCTGTGTGTGTGTGTGTCTGTCTGTGTGTGTATGTCTGTGTGTGTCTGTGTGTGTCTCTGTGTGTCTGTGTGTGTGTGTGTCTGTGTCTGTCTGTGTCTGTCTGTGTGTGTGTCTGTGTGTGTGTGTGTGTGTGTATATATGTGTGTGTGTGTCTGTGTGTGTGTCTGTGTGTGTGTCTGTGTGTGTGTCTGTGTGTGTGTGTGTGTGTCTGTGTCTGTGTGTCTGTGTGTGTAGTGTGGTGTCTGTTGTCTGTGTTTTGTCTTGTGTGTGTGGGTCGTGGTGTGTCTAGTTTGTCTGTGCTTGTGTGTGTGCTGTGTCTGTGTGTGCGCGTGTGTGTGTCTGGTGTATGGGTTGTGGCGTGTGTGGTACTTTATGTGGTGTGTCGCTCTGTGTGTATGTGTGTGTGTGTGTGTCTGTGTGTGTATATGTGTGTGTGTGTGTGTGTCTGTGTGTGTATATATGTTTGTGTGTGTGTGTGTATGTATGTGTGTGTGTGTGTGTGTGTGTGTGTGTGTGTGTGTGTGTATGTGTGTGGTATTTAGTGATATCTGTCAGATTCTTGTTCTATGGGAACCTTGAATTTTGGAGTTATGATAACTAAGTTATGATCTTTACAGTGGTGAAAGTCCCGAGCCTTTAAATGTAATGCTGATGACGTGACAACTAAAAGATGAAACACCAGAGCCGTGAAATGCCGGTCCCGTATCCCTTTATCCTGAATGAATCAAAATAAATAAATTAAAACACATTTTAAGCCAAACAAGTATTAACCCTAGACAGTAGGATTGGCGAGGACCTGGCGATGTGATAGGTGTGGTGATACAGGAGTTGCGAGTCGATGTACTGTGATGCTATAAGTATGCTTTTTTATTTAGGTCTAATTTTGGGGGAACAGTCGTAGTATTAAACCACCCCACCATATACAGATGTGTGCTAATGCTAACGTTAGCGGTGCACCCTTACAGTAGTAGTTCACATGGGCGGGTCTAATAGTGAAGAACACTGCCACCTAGTGGCTGGAGGTTTACACTGTCTGTGAGCTATAAAGTAAAAATCAATTCTAAGTGTTGCAGAATTCATACAGTATCACAAATCATATTTTGCATCACTACTGAACATCAGGCAACATATTCATAAGCCTTTTATGTAGTAGCTACTGTACACCGACACGCTACTTACAGCACACTAACACATTACGCTTACTGAGTTACTGTACACCGACACACTACTTATAGCACACTAACACATTACACTTACTGAGTAGTTACTGTTACACCGAACAATCACTACTTACAGCACAATAACACATTACACTTACTGAGTTTACTGTACACCAACACACTACTTACAGCACACTACAACACATTACACTTACTGATTTGTTACCGTTACACCGACACGATACTTTACAGCACACTAACACATGTTACACTTACTGAGCTACTGTACACCGAAACACTACTTACAGCACACTAAACACATTACACTTACTGAGTTACTGCTTACACCAACACGCTACTTACAGCACACTAACACATTACACTTACTGAGTTACTGTATACACCGAACACGCTACTTACAGCACACTAAAACATATTACATTACTGAGTTACGGTGTACACCGACACGCTACTTACAGCACACTAACCACATTACCACTTACTGAGTTACTGTACACCGACACGCTACTTACAGCACAACTAAACACATTACACTACTGAGTTACTGTTACACACACTACGACACACTAAAAACATTACACTTACAGCACACCTAACACTTACATTACACTAACATTACACTTACTGAGTTACTGTGTACACCGACACTGCTACTTACAGCACACTAACACATACACTTACTGAGTTAATGTACACAAACACACTACTTACAGCACACTAAACACATTACACATTACTGAGTTACTGAGTTACACCCGTACACCAACCACTACTTACTGAGTTACTGTACACAGCACACTAACACATTACACTTACTGAGTTACTGTACACCGACACACTACTTACAGCACACTAACACATTACACTTACTGAGTTTACTGTACACCGACACGCTACTTACAGCACACTAACACATTACACTTACTGAGTTACCGATTACACCGACACACTACTTACAGCACACTAACACATTACACTTACTGAGTTACCGTACACCGACACACTACTTACAGCACACACTAACACATTACACTTACTGAGTTTACTGTACACCGACACGCTACTTACAGCACACTAACACATTCACACTTACTGAGTTACTACAGTTACACACCATTACACACTACTTACAGCACACTTACAGCACACTAAACCATTTACACTTACTGAGTTACTGTACACCAACACGCTACTTACAGCACACTAAACATTGACACTTACTGAGTTACTGTACACCGACACACTAGTTACAGCACACTAACACATTACACTTACCGAGTTACTGTACACCAACACGCTACTTACAGCACACTAACACATTACACTTACTGAGTTACTGTACCCCGAACACCAACACGCTTACTTACAGCCACGACACACTAACACATTACACTTACTGAGTTACACGTTTACAACACCAACACACTACTTACAGCACACTAAACACATTACACTTACTGAGTTACTGTACACCAAACACACTACTTACAGCACACACTAACACATTACACACTTACTGAGTTTACTGTACACCGACACGCTACTTACAGTACACAACAACACATTACACTTACTGAGTTACTGTACACCAACACACTGCTACTTACAGCACCACTAACACATTACACTTACTGAGTTACTGTACACCGACACGCTACTTACAGCACACTAACACATTACACTTACTGAGTTACTGTACACCGACACGCTACTTACAGCACGATCTCACGTTAACATTACTGAAATACAGTAACCGGACAAGCTACTGACAGCACA
>JAMWET010006712.1:440000-467500 GCA_024036415.1 Prochilodus magdalenae
TCATTCCACTGGTACACATACGCTAACCATAACCCTCAGCCTGAGCTTTAAAGACCCCCTTCTTCATTCCACTGGTACACATATACACTAACCATAACCCACAGCCTGAGCTTTAAAGACCCCTTCCTTATTCCACTGGTACACATACACATATACACTAACCTTAACCCACAGCCTGAGCTTTAAAGACCCCTTTCTTCATTCCACTGGTACACATACACATATACACTAACCATAACCCACAGCCTGAGCTTTAAAGACCCCCTTCTTCATTCCACTGGTACACATATACACTAACCATAACCCACAGCCTGAGCTTTAAAGACCCCCTTCCTCATTCCACTGGTACACATACGCTAACCATAACCCTCAGCCTGAGCTTTAAAGACCCCTTCCTTATTCCACTGGTACACATATACACTAACCATAACCCACAGCCTGAGCTTTAAAGACCCCCTTCTTCATTCCACTGGTACACATATACACTAACCATAACCCACAGCCTGAGCTTTAAAGACCCCTTCCTTATTCCACTGGTACACATACACATATACACTAACCTTAACCCACAGCCTGAGCTTTAAAGACCCCTTTCTTCATTCCACTGGTACACATACACATATACACTAACCTTAACCCACAGCCTGAGCTTTAAAGACCCCCTTCTTCATTCCACTGGTACATATACACTATCCATAACCCACAGCCTGAGCTTTAAAGACCCCTTCTTCATTCCACTGGTACACATACACATATACACTAACCATAACCCACAGCCTGAGCTTTAAAGACCCCTTCTTCATTCCACTGGTACACATATACACTAACCATACCCCACAGCCTGAGCTTTAAAGACCCCCTTCCTCATTCCACTGGTACACATATACACTAACCATAACCCACAGCCTGAGCTTTAAAGACCCCTTTCTGTCGTACCACATGCGCCATACACATATACACATACCATACACACACAGCCTGAGCTTTAAAGACCCCCTTCTTCATTCCACATGGTACACACATATACACTAACCATACCCCACACACTGCAGCTTTAAAGACCCCCTTCCTCATTCCACTGGTACACATATACACTAACCATAACCCACAGCCTGAGCTTTAAAGACCCCTTCCTTATTCCACTGGTACACATATACATATACACTAACCATAACCCACAGCCTGAGCTTTAAAGACCCCTTCTTCGTACCACTGGTACACATACACATATACACTAACCATAACCCACAGCCTGAGCTTTAAAGACCCCTGTCACACACACGCCCATACACACACACACATACACACATATACACACCCATATGCACACACACACACACACACACACACACACACACACACACACACACGTACCCATACACACACCATACCCATACACACACCATACACACACACACACATACCCATACACAAACACACACACACACACACACACACACCCGCACCCACACCCATACATACACACCATACACACACACCCATACACACACACACACACACACACACACACACCCATATATATATACACACACATACCCACACACCATACACACACATACACACACATACCCATACACACACACACACACACATACACACACACACACACCCATACACACACACACACACACACACAGTACATCATAGATTTATAGTTTTCTGGTATTATTGGCAAACAAACCTCACCCCTCCGAAAACATCACATGCCCCTGTTCTTCTTCAGGGCAAGGAGAAGATAGCAGACCAGCGGAGAAAAACCCTGTCCCAGAACTCCAGGAGTGACCACCTCACTGTAGTCAACGCCTTCTTGGTAAAACTCTTCATCATCTTTTGGTTTCCTCCTGTCCGTGCTGTTTCCCGGACTGCTGGGTTACGCTTATGATTCGCTCTCTGTTCCAGGGCTGGGAAGAGGCCAAGAGACGCGGCTACAAGTGCGAGCGAGAATTCTGCTGGGACAACTTCCTGTCTGCCAACACGCTGCAGGTCAGTCTCCAGCAGTCAGCTACAGGGACAGCTGTTTCAGGCACAACAGCCGATCGCCATGCTTCTAATGTGACACTGAATCAGTGAATGCTTTTCAATACTCGGGGCACCGTATCCCGTCGGCTTCAGTGACGCTCCAGTGTACCACCCTGGATTTTCAGCCATGCTAAGACTTGGGGGAAACGCTTCCTATGAGTCCTGTATTCATAATGCTGCCTGTATGATGATTTACAACTAGCTATGATTACATGCATAACCAAGGGTATGCAAATTTATGATGTCAGGTTTCACAATGCACTATATTAAGCTCACTGGACAGTAAATGAGTCACCTGTGACTGAAACGTGATTGAACCTGATACCTTCACGGGCACCAACAACAGCTGTAACTGGATTTGGCATGGATTGGACAAGTTTCTGGATGTAGCCACATCAATTCAGACACTCTTCCATCAAAAACTGTGCAGATGGGCCAGATTTACCACAATTCCGAGGAGAATTCCCTGTAGACTGGGATTTTATCCACTGCTGGTAGACCCGTATGACCGTACACTGCTTCCATACACCTGCAGATTCAGCTACTTCCTTTACACTATGGTCTTTGGCCACACCCACATGCTCAGTCACTCCTGTTAGCCAATCATTAACATCTGCTTTGGAGCGTTTTCCACACATGGAACGAGACATTCCCTGCAATGTAGCTGTGTGTTCCCAATCTATGGATCCCATTACTCACACCCCGCAGGTATTTTATAGCCATCATCCTCATGCAGCGCCATCAGCAGAAGCCTGAAGTTACTACCACCTTAAACATAAATATTCCAGTATTGGTGTCTGTTATGTCCTTATGGGCAGATATTATAAGGGGTAATGAATCCTTAAGTGTTAAGCATGTCATCACAACTATTAAGAAACATTATACTAACTTATGTCAGGTTTTGTAAGGTGATATGAATGATATGTGACGCCTCATAAATGCATTTATAGTGCCTTTTGAATATAGGATCCATAGGAAGCATTGGCGGTATTCCGAATCTGTAGTTATTGTTATTTGATATACTGTAATCTCATCTGTCCTCCACATGATGACTTTGGGTTTATAAATGCAGACAGCGATGTGTTCATACAGCCTAAATGAATGGCGTTATGGAGGGCTATGTTTGGGGCGATGCAACTTTGAGAAGTCAGGAGTGATGTTGTTAACAGTGCGGAGCAGCAAAGAGGAAATCAGTTTTGCTGTGCTTGATTAGACCAGCTGTCCCCAAAGCAGCTATATAATTAAAACACAAATATTCCAGTTAATTACAGAAAAACTTCTCTATCTCCGTCTCCCCTTGTTCCTCCTGACAGATGCTGCACAATATGAAAGGGCAGTTTGCGGAGCACCTGTTGGCCGCTGGCTTTGTGAGCAGTAGGGACCCTAAAGATCCCAGAGCGAACATCAACTCAGGTAAGTCTGAATTCTGTAGTGATGATGATGATAGAGTCCTGTTCAGATGGATCAGTGGATTAGTTTTACCCAGGGAAGGACTGCATTGTAGGTGCTTTCCATCAAAATCTGTACTCTTAATCCAGTATGAATCTGCAGCGTGTGTAGTGTTTACAGTCTGACGGTAATAACTGTGGAGGGATTATAATCCAGTATGAATCTGCAGCGTGTGTAGCGTTTACAGTCTGACGGTAATAACTGTGGAGGGATTATAATCCAGTATGAATCTGCAGCGTGTGTAGCGTTTACAGTCTGACGGTAATAACTGTGGAGGGATTATAATCCGGTATGAATCTGCAGCGTGTGTAGTGTTTACAGTCTGACGGTAATAACAGTGGAGGGATTGTGGTTGTGGTGTGTATATGCACCGGTGTAATGGTGATGCGAGTTCCTGAATAGAGCCCAGCTGTTACGTGCTGTGTGTTTTCCTCAGTATCTGCTAAGAAGGGTGCAGCTGTTTGCCCTCTTTGGGGCTTTGTCGTAGGATATTAAGGAACGAGCTAATTATTAATGCATTCTGATGGTTGCTAAGCAGCGTATGGTCAGATGAAACAACCCCGTTCGTTTTGTTTTACAGCCACTGGGCAGCGTTTACAGCTAGGAGCTCTCTGAGCACAGGCGCACTCGTCTCCTGCGTCTGTGTTTCTGTAATGGGACGTTTTCAGTGATGACGCATCACGATCACACACACATACGCACACACCTCCTCCATCGTCTCTCGCTGTGTCCTCACTGCTGTACTAGTACGCCGGTTGACAGACTGTAAGCTGAACTTACTCTGTGTCCTTCATACTCTGTAGTTTTTCAGACGAGCTCTGCTGCTGTCCACTCTATTTGACCATCCTACCTCGCTGGTCCATCTTGTAGAGGTACAGTCAGAGACGATAGCTCATCTGCTGCTGCACAGTGTTGGTCATCCTCTAGTCCTTCATCTGTTGTCACAGGACACTGATCACAGCAGGCTCTGTAGGTTTGGTTGGATGATTCTCGGTCCAGCCGTGATACTAAGGTGTCCAGCAGCCCTGCTGTGTCTGATCCATTAATGATCCAAACTGGAGGTTCTCCAGTTAACCACACGAGAGACGAACCCATTCCACTGGGTCATTACATACAAACAAACAACGCCCCCTTTTTAACGGTTCAAATCTCCACTTTGTTTCCACAGACAACGAGAAGCTGCTTAAGGCGGTCATCGTGGCCGGCCTCTACCCCAAGGTGGCCAAGATCCGCCCCAGCCTCCACAAAAAGAGACCCATGTAAGTCGATTAGATGATTGCTTGGCTGTGCGGCAGCATGACGTGCACCTGATTAGTTTGATCGGAGCCGGGACCTTCCTTTAGAAACCCTCATCTATAAGGATGGATGTGTTTCTTATGCGCCCGCTGCCAGAGACGGTAGGAAATGTAAAAGATGAGAGCTGTAACTCCCCGGAGCAGCAGAGCAGGGATGTGTGAGTGGAGAACACAGTAAGCAGGAACAGCGATGTCCTCCAGCAAGCAGACGCAGTCAGACAGGTGCGCGCACTTCAGGCCGAGAGAAAATATCCCGCTTCAGCCAGACAAACCCAATTCTCTGCTTCTCTGCTCTGCAGCGTATCGAGCTCCTATTATTAGCCCGGTGTGAAAACAAAACCATCATCGTCCTCGCTGTGGAGAGGCGTCTGAAACAGCGTGTCAGCTTAACTTGTACACGCTTCCATCAGAACAGCATCAATAACACATTCCAATTCAATTCTGCCTCCGCTCTGGAGGGGCTGCAGCCGTGATTAGGACTGCTATTAGCTTGGTGGACCGCACAAAGGCGAGAGGGAGGGGTGGGCAGGGATCCAGTACAACTACGAGTGCAAGATGTGGAGCGCCTAGTGGACCTGGCGTGTCAGGCTTGTTACTCAGTCATTGCCACGTTTCCGACTGGCGAAGACAAGGCTGGTTCCCTAACCTACGACTGCCCCTCCATCACTACCTTACTCGCTACGTCACACAATAGCATGCTAGCTGATTACCTCACTCACTCAGTCACTCAGTCACTCAGTCACTTGCTCGCTAACCCATCCGTAAAGTGAAACACATACACACTAGGGGGCAGTGAGCCTATATCCACGGTGCAGTTGGGGCCTTCATCAAGAGCACTTGAGTCATGTACTGTCGATTGAGAATCAAACCGGCGTCCCTTTGGACCCAAGCCTGGGTCCCTTACCTGCAGCCTATGACTGCCCCACCGCCACTACCTCATTCCTTCACTCGCTACGTCACACACTTGCATGCTGGCTGATTACCTCACTTGCTCACTCTTACTAACACTAACTCACTACCTTGTTCACTCGTTTACCACCTCATTTGCTTACTCACTCACTCACTTACTCCCTCCTTTACTTTCTATTTCTCTCATGCACTTACTCGCTACCTCACATGGCTCGCTGTCAATCTCTCATTCACCGTCATGCTAATTCACTACCCCTCTCACTACGTCCCTACGTTCACTCATTCAGACAGTGCCTCGCTCCATCACTCCCTACTTCACTCACTCCCTATTACACTGACTCACTTACTCTCACTCACTCGTTTACTCAATCACTACGTCCCTACGTTCACTCTTTCAGACAGTGCCTCGCTCCATCACTCCCTACCACACTGGCTCACTCACTCTCACTCACTCGTTTACTCAATCACTACGTCCCTACGTTCACTCATTCAGACAGTGCCTCGCTCCATCACTCCCTACTTTACTCACTCCCTACCACACTGGCTCACTCACTCTCACTCACTCGTTTACTCAATCACTACGTCCCTACGTTAACTCATTCAGACAGTGCCTCGCTCCATCACTCCCTACTTCACTCACTCCCTACCACACTGACTCACTCACTCACTCACTCGTTTACTCAATCACTACCCTACTCACTACGTCCCTACGTTCACTCATTCAGACAGTGCCTCGTTCCATCACTCCCTACTTTACTCACTCCCTACCACACTGGCTCACTCACTCTCACTCACTCGTTTACTCAATCACTACGTCCCTACGTTCACTCTTTCAGACAGTGCCTCGTTCCATCACTCCCTACTTTACTCACTCCCTACCACACTGACTCACTCACTCTCACTCACTCGTTTACTCAATCACTACGTCCCTACGTTCACTCTTTCAGACAGTGCCTCGTTCCATCACTCCCTACTTTACTCACTCCCTACCACACTGGCTCACTCACTCACTCTCACTCGTTTACTCAATCACTACCCCTCTCACTACGTCACTATGTTCACTCTTTCAGACAGTGCCTCGCTCCATCATTCCCTACTTCACTCACTCCCTACCACACTGGCTCACTCACTCACTCTCACTCACTCGTTTACTCAATCACTAGCCATCTCACTACGTACCTTGTTCACTCATTCAGACAGTGCCTCGCTCCATCACTCCCTACTTCACTCACTCCCTACCACACTGGCTCACTTACTCTCACTCACTCGTTTACTCAATCACTACCCCTCTCACTACGTCCCTACGTTCACTCTTTCAGACAGTGCCTCGCTCCATCACTCCCTACTTCACTCACTCCCTACCACACTGGCTCACTCACTCTCACTCACTCGTTTACTCAATCACTACCCCTCTCACTACGTCCCTACGTTCACTCATTCAGACAGTGCCTCGCTCCATCACTCCCTACTTCACTCACTCCCTACCACACTGAGAATTTATTGTTCCAGAGAAGGCATCCACCAAATCTGGACCACCTGACCAAGTATTTGACGGAAGAGTGTCTGAACATCGATGTGGCTACATCCAGAACCTTGTCCAGTATATGCCAAGTCCAGTCATAGCTGGTGTTGGTGCTGGTGGAGGTGTTACATGCTATTAGGGACGTTTCACTCGCAGGGGACTCAGTTTTTGTCCTGCAGTGAAGTACTGCAATCATGATGTGTGGAACTGCAATACGGTGTTTGGGTCTGTGATGTTGAGTCCTAGCCTACGTGGGTGAGCTGTTCTCAGGGAGATGGTGCACGTTTCAGCTCCTGGTATCAGGTTTAGCTCTCAGGAGGATTGTCTATCAGTGTGAGTTATTCCAGCTTCCCTGGATTTGTCGGTGTGATGCAAGTTGCCTGTCACCAGCTGAAGTATGTGTTTTGTTTTTTTTTCTTTTCGTTTTTTTTCTTTTCAGGCCAGTGAAGGTGTATACTAAAACTGATGGGAAGGTTTGTATCCATCCTAAATCTGTCAACGCGGAGGAGACCGAGTTCCACTATACCTGGCTCATATATCACCTGAAGATGAGGACCAGCAGTGTGAGTACTCGCACATGTACACTCCCAGACAGATTAAAGATGAGGTCATGCTGCAGTGTCGCAACGCTAGACCCAACCAGATGTTGACCGGCTCTCTCTCTCTTGCCCTCTTGCTCTCTCGTGCTCTCTCTCTCTCTCTCTCTCTCTCATATTATGTCTCGCGCTCTCTCGCGCTCTCTCTCGCGCTCTCTCGCGCTCTCTCTCGCTCTCTCTCGCTCTCTCTCGCTCTCTCTCGCTCTCTCTCTCTCTTGCTCTCTATCTCTTGCTCTCTCTCTCTCTCTCTCTTGCTCTCTATCTCTTGCTCTCTCTCTCGTGCTCTCTCTCTCTCGTGCTCTCTCTCTCGCTCTCTCTCTCTTTCTCTCTCACTCTCTCTCATATTATGTCTCTCTCTCTCTCTCTCTCTCTCTCTCTCTCTCTCTCTCTCACTCTCTCTCATTATCTCTCTCTCATTGTCTCTCATTTCTGAACTCTAAGCTCTCATTATTTCTTCTCTCTCTCTCTCTCTGAGCCTCCTCTCTCTCTCTCTCTCTTTCTCTCCGATGGGAAGGGAACTCTCCTGACACCTTCTCGGTTTTTGCTCTTGATTCCTCTGTCTACTGAGGGGGTCGCTCTTTTCTCTAAAAGCTCCATCTTTTAATTCCCTCTTCTTTCTGCTCTTCTCTCATATTATCCTGCTCTCCTCTCTTTCTCTCTCCGTCTCATCGATCCTCGCCTCCTCCACAGTCTCTCGCTCTCCTCATATATCCTCTCTCTCTCTCTCTTCTCGCTCTCCGTCTCTCTCTCATATTATGAGTCTCTCTCTGTTCTCTCTCTCTCACTCTCTCTCTCTCTCTCTCTGTCTCTCTCAGTTCTCTCTCTCTCTCTCTCTCTCTCTCTCTCTCTCTCTCTCTCTCTCTCTCTCTCTCTCTCTCTCATTATCTCTCTTTTTCTCCATTTTGAACAATAAGCCTCATTATTTCTGCGCCAGTCTCTCAGCTGAGCCACTCCACTGGAGTTTATCGAGAGGGAAGGGACTTGACAAGGCTTTTGAAATTGATGTGTGACGTATTTTAAGAAAAGCTCCATCTTTTATTCAGGACCTGTCTGCCTTTCAAGTCCCGCCTCTCCACAGCCTCGCCTCAGATCAAAGCCACTTACTCAATCAAGGAGCTCAAATGCAGTCTCTCTCTCTCTCTCTCTCTCTCTCTCTCTCTCTCTCTCTCTCTCTCTCTCTCTCTCTCTCTCTCTCTCTCTCTCTCTCTCTGTGTGTGTCACACACACTCTCGCACTCACTCTCACATCCCCCCAGCTTCCTATTTATCTGGCACTACTGCCTCAAGACATCATTTGTCGGACATAACAGCGTCTTCGGTCCTAGCTGTGGTTCTGTTAGCCAGGCAGCCTGGGTGGGCCTAGGCTCGGGGGAGAAGAGCATGTCGTTGGTGCTGGCTTTGTGTGGTTGTTGTAGGTCTGTCTTCCCAGTAATTTTGATATTTCCACATCTGTAAACGAATCATACACAGATACCTGGTTAACCGCAACCGCACCATAATGTAGCTCCACATTAAAATATTTGGCCCTGCAGAGGGACAGATATTATTATTATTATTATTATTATTATTATTATTATTATTATTTAGATCTAATGAACTAACACAGCTCAGCTGGAGGTTAAGTAACCAGCCTTGTGACTGGAGGGTCACTGTCTTGACTGAGGTACTCTCAAGCAAGGCAAGTAACCACCAAATGCTCCCAGGGCGCTTTGCATACGGCTGCCCACTGGTCCAGCCAAGTGTGCTCACTACCCCGCTAGAGCGGTCACTAGTGTTCCCTAGTGAGTGTGGTCACTAGTTCAGCAGAAAGCTGTAATTTGCTGTTATTGGACAGCAACTATAACCACACACCGGAGTTCAGCAGAGGGGTGTGATTAGACAGCAACTATAACCACACACTGGAGTTCAGCAGAGGGCTGTGATTAGACAGCAACTATAACCACACACTGGAGTTCAGCAGAGGGCTGTGATTAGACAGCAACTATAACCACACACTGGAGTTCAGCAGAGGGCTGTGATTAGACAGCAACTATAACCACACACCGGAGTTCAGCAGAGGGGTGTGATTGGACAGCAACTATAACCACACACCGGAGTTCAGCAGAGGGGTGTGATTGGACAGCAACTATAACCACACACTGGAGTTCAGCAGAGGGCTGTGATTAGACAGCAACTATAACCACACACTGGAGTTCAGCAGAGGGCTGTGATTAGACAGCAACTATAACCACACACTGGAGTTCAGCAGAGGGCTGTGATTGGACAGCAACTATAACCACACACCGGAGTTCAACAGACAGCTGTGATTAGACAGAAACTATAACCACACACTGGAGTTCAGCAGAGGGGTGTGATTGGACAGTAACTATAACCACACACTGGAGTTCAGCAGAGGGCTGTGATTGGACAGCAACTATAACCACACACTGGAGTTCAGCAGAGGGCTGTGATTGGACAGCAACTATAGCCACACACCGGAGTTCAACAGAGACAGCTGTGATTAGACAGAAACTATAACCACACACCGGAGTTCAGCAGATGGCTGTGATTGGGCGTCAACCATAGCCACACCCCTGAGTTCAACAGACAGCTGTTATTGGACAGCAACCATAGCCACACCCCTGAGTTCAGCAGACAGCTGTTATTGGACAGCAACTACGGCCACACCCCTGAGTTCAAAAGACAGCTGTGATTGGACAGCAACCATAGCCACACCCCTGAGTTCAACAGGTTGTGATCACCATGGAAGCTGTGATTGGACAAAGACTGTGCGATGATGTCCTTAGTGCTTTGTTGTGCCGGGTGTAAAGTGCGACACAGGTTAGGCTGCATGACGGGCTTTCAAGCTAGATCACATTCAGATTTGGGAGCACTTTCATTTTTAAAAGCGAATCTAACACTTCCTGCACATCGCTAATGAAAGGCGCTGCAACGAATCGCATATATTACATTCTGCGTTTCACGTGTGTGTTTCTTCACGGCTGGGAAAAAAGATTGCTGGGGGAACTAGCATTGAATTCTCTCCGTATCCTGTAGAGACGGAGACGAGCTTGAAAAGAGGAAGGAAGAAAGAAAGGTGTCGCCAGTAGAAGGTAGCGTGTTCATCAGCGCCGGGGCTGCTGATAGAGCTAGAGAGAGGGAGAGAGAGAGAGGTAGAAAAAGTGTCTGATGGAGGAGAATGAGAGTAATTCAGAGAGAAAATGGTCACGGAGGGGGAGAGGGGGGGGAGGAGGTGATTTCTGAAGAAAGAATGCAGCAGTGCACAAGTGATTTAGAGTGTTAGTGAGGGAGAGAGAGAGAGAGAGAGAGAGGCAGGTGATTGAAAAGGGAGCCAGGCAGACGGAGGGATGGAGAAGAAAGACAAAATAGCAGCTGAATGATGCTTCAGGAGGGGGAGATTAGCAGCACAGCACAAAAAAAAACAGAGGAGAGAAAGCCAAATGATTTCTACTCCAGACTCCAGAGGAGAGGGGTAGCAGACAGCCTCATTAAACTTGGACGAGTTCGAGCTTCTCGGGGAACGGGGGATTGTGTTTTTTGAAAGTTGTGGGTTAAAATGAATGTTAATGTCGGAGAGTTTGGAAGTTTCATCAGAACGGCGGAACGATGCCCTGAATACTGGGAGCAGATCCGCCCAGGCTGGTCACGTGTCCGTCTACGACCCGTACACAAAACAAACCCACAGGAGAGAAACGTGGGGGGCAGGTTTGACACTGGGAGACCTGCTAATGAAGCTTCACACTTCGAGCCTCAACCCTGTACCTGACTGACCCAACAGCCACGATTCCAGACATCCAGTGAGCAGTGGTGCCCTCCATGGGTCATCCAGTTAGAGCCAGCATCATTGGCAGACGGCTGCACCACGCAGGACTACATGCACACAGACCATTACCACGACTGTCCTTAACACCACGTCACCGTCACCAAAGACTGCAGTGGTGTCGTACCAGACTGTCATGGAGTGACTCAGAATGGCAGCGGGTCATCTTCAGTGACGAGTCCCGCTTTAGTCTTGGTGGAGACGCCCAACGAATCGGCGTGTGGAGATGAGCAGTTGTTCTTCTGGTGATGAGTGGACAGGGCTGATAGGGATACAGGCCGTTCATCGTTTTGGAAGCACCTATTGTTTATTGAGGAACGAGTTTATATGAAGACTGGTCTTCTTGCGTTCGTGGTTAGCTGTCATGTGACCTATCTAACAATGTCCACGACCGTCCACACTTCACGTTTCTGCAGATGTAGTACAAAGACGCGTCATAGAAACCGGGGAAAGAGGTTCTGGATGTAGCCACATCGATGTTCAGACACTCCTCCATCAAATACTTGGTCAGGTGGTCCAGATTTGGTGGATACCTTCTCTGGGACAATTCCGAGGAGAATTCCCTGTAGACTGGGATTTATTCACTGGTAGACCCGTATGACCGTACGCTTCCATACACCTGCAGATTCAGCTACTTCCTTTACACTATGGTTCTTGGCCACGCCCACATGCAGTCACTCCTTTTAGCCAATCATTACCATCTGCTCTGGAGCGTTTTCCACAGACGGAACGAGACATTCCCTGCACTGTAGCACCTCTTCCCAATCTATGGATCCTGTCACTCACACCCCGCAGGTATTCATAGCCCCATCATTCTTTACAGCGCCATCTACAGGAGCCTGAAGTTACTACCACCTTAAACACACAAGGTGACTCATTTGCGTCTGGTGAGTTCACTGCATCATCAGTCCAACAGTCATGTTATGAGCTTCTCCTCCGTGTTTACCACCACACTGCTCAGACAGTAACCGAACGCTGGTAGTGACCGGAAGTCCAGAGAGTAGAAGCCGAGGGGACCTCGGACCCCCATGTCTGTGATTTGGTCTGAAGAATTCAAACGTGTACAGCCAACCGTGTACAACGTCGTCGCTTCATCACCTCAAATATCATGGCCGCTTGTCATTGCTGTGTTGCTTGTCCCCAGGTCGTGGCTACTAATCGTGTCCTCCTGTAGGAAAAGACTGGGAAGAGCAGCGGCCGTCCTAAGACGGAGATCTCTCGTTTGTGGGTGGGGTTGATTGGTAACGAGTGTGCGGCTGATCTGTCGCTGTAAGGGGAGTGGAGGAACCAAGTGTCCTGCTGGTGAAGCTCCACCGTGTAAACCCGGCTGGTTGTGATCTCGCTGCAGCAGCAGACGCTGAGGGCTCCTGATGTCCTTTTCACACAGAGCTGCAGCTACAGTGCAGGTCCTCCTCCTCACCGCCCACAGCCCCCCGGCTCTCTGCTGCACTGCTCTCCCCTCACTGCGTCTCTGAGTGGGGGGACAGAGGAGAGTCAGACTGACTTCCATCCAGACACTGACACTATAATAGGAACACATCTCTGTCCCCACTGTCTGCCTCTGCTCTTCCCGTTCTCTCCTCTCCTCTCCTCTCCCCATTTCTGTTCTTCATTGGGATGTCGTTCACTCTTTCTCCTGTTATTTTATTCTCTTTTTTTCTTTTTGTTTTCTACTTTCTTTTGTCCTTTTTCTTTTTTCTTTTGTTTCTACTTTTTTCTTTTTCTCTTGCTACCCGTAATTTGTGCTTGCCCTTACTCTCTCTCCCTTTATTTTGTATTTCTCTCTACTCTCTTCTTTCTCCTTTACTTTAATTGGTCTGTTCTGCTTGTTCGGTTGCTTGTGCTCTTATGTGCACTCTCTCTCTGTTCTCTTTCTCTCTCTCTCGTTTTTTTCTCTCTCTGCCCATCTTTCTCTGTTTTCTCTCTTTTTCTCTTTCTTTTCTCTCTCCCTCTCCCTCCATCTTTCTCCCTCTGCTCTCTCCCTCTCTTTCTGTTTTCTCTGTCCCCCTCTCTCTCTATCTATCTGTCTACCTATCTGTCTACCTATCTCTCTCTCTCTCTGTTTTCTCTCTCTCTCTCTCTGTTTTCTCTCTCCCCCAGCTCCCATCCCATCTCTCTCTCTCTGTCTCTCTCTCTCTCTGTTTTCTCTCTCCCCCAGCTCCCATCCCATCTCTCTCTCTCTCTCTCTCTCTCTCTCTCTCTCTCTCTCTCTCTCTCTCTCTCTCTCTCTCTCTCTCTCTCTCTCTCTCTCTGTGTGTGTGTGTCTCTCTCTCTCTCTCTCTCTCTCTCTCTCTGTGTGTGTGTCTCTCTCTCTCTCTCTCTCTCTCTCTCTCTCTCTCTCTCTCTCTCTCTCTCTCTCTCTCTCTCTCTCTCTCTCTCACTCTCTCTCTCTCTCTCTCTCTCTCTCTCTCTCTCTCTCTCTCTCTCTCTCTCTCTACTCTCTCTCTCTCTCTCTCTCTCTCTCTCTCTCTCTGTTTTCTCTCTCTCTCTCTCTCTCTCTCTGTTTTCTCTCTCTCTCTCTCTCTGTCTCTGTCTCTCTCTCTCTCTCTGTCTCTCTCTCTCTCTCTCTCTCTCTCTCTGTCTCTGTCTCTCTGCTTAGTAATTTGGTGTGACCATGTTTTGGTACCGTATTTGCCAAAGCGGTAGGATAAATAAACACAACCAATGTTCTCCCTCTCCCTCCCCCACCCCCTTTCTCTGTTTCCCATCCCACCTCTGTCCCCCCCGCCCCGACTCCCCAACAGATCTTCCTGTATGACTGCACGGAGGTGTCCCCCTTCTCTCTGCTCTTCTTCGGAGGAGACATCTCCATCGAGAAGGACAAGGACCAGGAGACCATTGCTGTAGATGAGTGGATCGTCTTCCAGTCTCCAGCCCGTATCGCTCATCTGGTCAAGGTAAGCCTGCGGCCTCTGTATGAAACCGGCCGGGGGGGGATACAGAGGGGAATTCTAGCGAAGGTCTGATCCCCTCTTCGGAATGTGAAACTGGGAGAGACCCCACAGATTCCAGAGCATGTTGGTCTGAATCGTCTCTCAGAACCTCAGGTCTCAGAGTTTCACAGCGTAGTCAGACCACAGCAAGGCACTGATACTCTAGTGGCTGGTTTTATATGAATTTAGCAGCGAAATTATGAACTAATGTAGTTTTTGTTCGTATATAGTATCGATTATACCAGGAGACATTTCTGATATATCGCACTTGTCTTTAGCACACAGAACAATAACACACCTGAAATGTACATGCTGATACTGAAGTACATTTCTAGTACATTAAAATGCACTTTATCTTTTTACCTGGCTGTATAACAGATTATCCCGGGAGAAGAAGTAGACTGAAGGATGTTGAATCTGTAGTATACTTGGTAAACATCCTTTATCATTGATTTGATAAGCCACAGCAGCACAAAGGAAAGAAGTGTCAGGAAATATACAAATAATAAATAAGATCTATATACACAATATAAATAATATAAATATAAATAAGTTTTATTGCACATAGTAGAAATAGAAAAGGAATATTGATAGACTGAGAGTGTGCTGTGTTTCTTATAATTCTTATATTATAAAATATAAAATAATATTTTTATTTTTAAATTATTTTTTTATTTCATAAATTATTTTTATTTTTTATTATTTAGTTTATATATATTTATTTATAGTATTTTAAAGAATTAGTATGCTAAATATGCATCATTAGTGCTATTAAATAGTTGTACTGAACTGTACTCTTTTGATACACCGCTTAGATTTACTGAACTATACTTAGTTACATATTAGGTACATATTAAAGTAGATTTCTAGTACATTAATATATACATCATTTTTACCTGGAAGTGCAGCAAATTAATAAACTAATACAGAATACACTGAAGTACTGCTAAGTTATATGTATTCGTAATTATTAATATATATATATGCTGTGCTTATGTTAGCACACAAAACAAAAGTGTGTTTGAAATGTACTGGCTGATATTAAAGAAGATTTCTAATATATTAAAAATATCAGTGCTGTCCAAAGAAAAACATGCATCTCCATTTTGGTCGACTTTCACTTTTATGCCTTGTTGGGTCATGTGACCTGCTGTTTGCATTGTGTGAAAATTTGATGACGAATGAACCAACAGAGACGGTCCAAAACTGCTCGGGGAACAAGTCTGGTTCCATTGACCTGCTTTAGGTTAGTGTGGGTTTTGGCCTCTCCTGTACAGTTGCCATTTTGGAGAACCTTGTTCTTGTTTTGCACAGCGATGGTATACTTAGTTTTTACTTGGGGATGATAAATAGTTTTTATCTTTTAATTTAATTGGTTGTTGTTCAGCTGGACACTGATTGGTTGAGGGTGATGTCTTGTGGGTCGTCAGTGTTGTGTAGGAAGGAATCAGGGCTCCACTCACCTTACCGGATTCGTTAGTATTTAAATATTTGTCCACGCTTCTTGTGGGGTACCACAAGGGTCAGTTTTAGGGCCTCTCTGTATGTCTCCTCTAAGTGATGTCTTTTGGACACATATAGAAACATTTGTTTATTTTCCACCTTGTGATCTTTGATCTGCAGATACTGACCTTCAACAGACCCCTTCCAGGAGATACAGACCCCATGGAGAGACCCTCTGTTATTCTACAGAACTCAATTCCAACGTTTATTAGACAGGCCGGCTCATTAGCGTAGCACTAGCCTCTCTTGAGTTACGTGATTGGTGTTATATGGTATTAAATGAATGCTGGTAGTGTCCTCTATTCTTTGAAAGCGCTGTGAGTGAAGAGGTGCTGTTTATATAAAGATATTATTGTTGTGTATTATTGTTTATCCACGGTTCAGTCATGTGACACTGCTGGTTTTGATGAGCGCACAGGTTGTTTCGTGATGCAAGTTGTTTCGCGTGAATGGTGGATATCAGCCCGAATGTGTACCATCAAGACTCCCTTTAGGTGTGGTCTACTCTGGCTTTTCCCGGCTATGCAGGCGGCCTGTGACAGTAGCTGTAAATCCAGGCTGGAGTGAAGTGCACACCATTAAAACCTGCGTCAAACGGTGAATCACTGACCTGCTTTCAACAGTGCCTGAGCTCAAAGCGCATTACCACATCAGCTCTCACTAAATCACGTAGCCATAACCGCGGAGGTAAACAGCAGCGCGCAGAGCTCACTGGCTTGCTCCCTTTACGCCGCTTCTTCCATTAGCCATGCAGCAGCGTGTTTCTGGCAGATGTTTAAAAAGCACAGTTCGGCTTTTACCGGGTTCTTCACCAAACTACACAGACCCACGGTTTAACAAGGCTGCGTGATTCGCTTCCGTGTACTTTGTCGTAGGAAGCTGAACAGCTAATGGAAGTTTTACAGTACTCCCAGCATTCCTGAATCTCACCGCGCTCATAACACTGTCTGTCCTGGTGGTCAGGGTTTATATCTTATTCAGCTCTCTGGGCCCTAAAGTGGTTCTGCTGTGATTCGGAGGCAGGTGAAGCTGCCGGTGACTGTGGTTAGAAAGCTTAACCCTTCACTGAAAGATGAAGCTGAAAACGTCACGCTAATTTAGCAGCACAATCAGAATTCTGTACTGAATATGTTGCTTGTTGGTGATTGTGTAACCTCCTCTTCTTCTTTGTAGTAGTTTAAATATTTCTTGTATTATTATTATTATTATTATTATTATGAGTGGTGGTGGTGGAGTAGCGGTAATGGTGATGATGTTTGTGGTGCTTGTAATAGTGGTGGTAGTGGTAGTAGTAGTAATGTTAGTGGTGATGGTAGTAATGTTGGTGCTACTAGTAGTAATGTTAGTGGTGGTAGTAGTGGTGATGTGGTAGGTGGTAGGTAGTGGTGATGGTGGCAGTAGTAGTAATGTTAGTGGTGGTGGTAGTAGTGGTAATGGTGATGTGGTAGGTGGTGGTAGTAGTGGTAATGGCGATGTGTTAGTGGTGGTGATTGTAGTGTTAGTGGTGGTAATAGTAATAGTGGTAATGTTAGTAGCGGTGGTAGTAGTGGTAATGGTGATGTAGTAGTGGTGATGGTGGTGCCGGTGGTGGTAGTAGTAGTGTTAGTAGTGGTGGTAATAGTGGTAGTAGTAATGTTAGTAGTTGGGGTAGTAGTAGTAATGTTAGTGGTGGTGGTAGTAGTGGTAATGGTGATGTGGTAGGTGGTGGTAGTAGTGGTAATGGTGATGTGGTAGTAGTGGTGCCAGTGGTGGTGGTAGTAGTAGTGTTAGCAGTGGTAGTGGTGGTATTAGTGGTAGTAGTAATGTTAGTAGAGGTGGTAGTGGTGGTAGTGTTAGTAGTAATGGTGGTGGTGGTAGTAGTAGTGTTGGTGGTAGTAGTAGTAGTGTTAGTAGTGGTGGTGTCGGCGGTGCCAGTAGTTGTGTTAGTAGTAATGGTGGTGGTAGTAGAAGTGTTAGTAGTGGTGGTGGCGTTAGTAGTGGTCGTGTTAGTAGTAATGGTGGTGGTGTCAGTGGTGGTAGTAGTAGTGGTGGTGTCGGTGGTGGCAGTAGTAGTGTTAGTAGTAATGGTGGTGGTGGTAGTGGTTGTGTTAGTAGTGGTAGTGTTAGTAGTAATGGTGATGGTGTCGGTGGTGGCAGTAGTAGTGTTAGTAGTAATGGTGGTGGTGGTAGTGGTTGTGTTAGTAGTGGTAGTGTTAGTAGTAATGGTGATGGTGTCAGTGGTGGTAGTAGTAGTAGTAGTGTTAGTAGTGGTGGTGTCGGTGGTGGCAGTAGTAGTGTTAGTAGTAATGGTGGTGGTGGTAGTGGTTGTGTTAGTAGTGGTAGTGTTAGTAGTAATGGTGATGGTGTCAGTGGTGGTAGTAGTAGTGTTAGTAGTGGTGGTGTCGGTGGTGGCAGTAGTAGTGTTAGTAGTAATGGTGGTGTCAGTGGTGGTAGTAGATGCCCAGTGGTAATATGATGTATGGGCATAATGCATTCTGGGTATTGTGGTGAGAGAACGTTGACAGATGGAATAATATGTAATGGGTCAGAGAGTCGGGGCTGAGGGAGTCGAGGCTGAGGGAGTCGGGGCTGAGGGAGTCGGGGCTGCAGTACAGGACATGGGCAGTAGTAGTAAATCAGGTGGCGTCCTGTATTACGTGTTTCTAAAAATTAGAGGTGTAGGTGTTGGACCACTGATCTGACTGGTTGCGGTGCTTCAGAGTTATGGTTATCAAGACGCTGACTGATGCGCTGGTGCGGTAGAGACCCAACACCCTAATAACAATCACTAGAGGACATTCTGACCAGAAGAGCACACTGATAACGCCCTTATATCAGACTGCACTGCTACACGTGGTGCTGTAGCCAATTACATGAAAATAGCATGACGTGTACAATCAACACATTCTGCACACTTTAATGCACAGGTACTGATTAACACATCTAGAACATTGGAGGAGAATATGGCTGTGAGCAGAAATTTGCCGTGTCTAAATGTTCCCGCTGTAGAGAACGAGTTCTCGTTCGTTCGCCCAGAGCTGCTCGTTCCACTGATGCAGCCGCGTCCGATCAGCCCGAATTGGCCCGAGTCTGGCGTTGTTGAGTTCACTGTGTGTTTTTTTTTTCCTCTGTCTTCTCTCAGAATCTGAAAAAGGAGCTGGACATGCTGCTGGAGGAGAAAATCAAGCAGCCATGCCCTGTGGACTGGAGTGACCGCAGCTCTAAAGACTGCGCTGTTATTTCGGCCATCATCGACCTCATCACCACCCAGGAGAGCCCCGGGGCCGGTCCCTCGAGAGAGATGTCCAGAAAAATACCCCAGCACTGGGACGACTGAGCCCACCAGAGCTGGACATCAGCATCGTGATGGACGCACTGCCGGTGTAGCTGTATTAAAGGTGCAATAGGTAGAATTTTCCCATTAGGATTTGATGAAAGGTGAAACAGGTACTTCATTAAAGCCTGTTCAGTTAGCATCTTAACAAGCCCACCGCTAGCTTTTGTACATTATTAGCCGTTAGCATTTCAGGGTGAAGCATCCCTTTTGAAGGTGTAGTTGCCAGAATACTATTTTTGATAGCTGTAAATAGCCAGTGCCAATAACATTATAATGCTAAAGGCACTGGCTTCTGCTAATTGTTAGCCATGTTAGCATTTTTAAAGCTACTCCTCTGGAGGCCAGTGCTCTCGTTGGTGTGGAAGGTGTTGCAGGCTTATATCAGTGAAGATGGAGACATGGTGTTCCTGTATGCAATCAAACATCACCAGATCACCATTCTGGAGACCTACCTACCTACAGAGTCTAGTTCCCACCACAATCTCCCAAACCAGCTCCAGCTTAACTAGCTCCTTCAGAGGTCCTGAAGCATCTGCTCCAGCCAGTGTTGGGTAGGAAGGAGGAAGGATGTAGCAGGTTGGAACTCTGCTGGAGGAGGGTCTGGTCATACAAGAGGCAGTGTGGTGATGTTTAGACAAGTGGTCAACTCAGTCTAAGAGTCCAGACCATCATCTCAGCGTTCACGTCTGAGAAATCGGGAGGAAGCTGTTCACCCTGCTCTGTTCCACATGCAAACTGCGCAGTGTGAGAATGCTACATATTGCACCTTTAATGGAATGGCTAAAAATCTAATTCAGGCGTTTTGGCCAGGCGGAGTCCATCAGCCAGGACCAGTTCGGTGTCCACGTTCCTCAGTTTAGCGCTGCAGCTGCCTCCCGTGAGCTAATGTCGTTAAGAAACACTAGATGTTAACAGTCACCCAAATATCGTGGATCTTCTGAACGCATGTTCTCTAGACCTGCTCCAATCGCATCCGGGTCTTCCCTCAGTGTAACAGAGTTGGGTATGGACGCCGCACGTCTTGGCTGGGCGTCGACTGCATCAAGTGGCAGATTGGATTGTTAGCCCCAGCGCTCATGTGGAGATATGAGTGACGGTGGTCACAGTGGTGGTAAGTAGTGTAGTTACAGACTGAACCTCACGCGTGGCTGTGTTCAGTTGGCCTGAACCAGTAAGGACTGTATTTATGAGGAGGAGTTTTTTGTTTTTGCACCGTTTTGTTAAGTTTTGTTCCTCCGTCTGGAACCACATGCTATTAAAGCTCATGTTCAGTTGCGCCACTACAGCAGCCCTCACTCTCCTATGTTCATGCGTACACACACACACACACACACACACACACACAAACAGAACCACACACACACACACACACACACACACACACACACATATCATGGAATCTCCATATCTTTTTTGGGAGTCATTGTGGGTGAAATGATTCCCTAGCGTGTCCAGGTCCTCCATGAGGTAACATGAGGGCTAGCAGTGGTTCCGTGTCACAGTGCATATTTGATGATATGGATTGACACCATGCAGTCGGATCGTGTGGGGGGGAAGAGGCTGCATTTCCTAAGGATAACGAGAAAGCTGGGAATGAAACAAGTGAACCCATGTGTCTTTGATTTAAGCAGCTGAGTTCTCGTGGCCCGGGTGGTGTTTAATGTTTCTCCATCCTGGGGGGAATATCCAGATGTGCAGTTATCTGGCTAACTGTCTAAACTCGCTTGGTGGACCTGCTGATAGGGAAACCTGGAAAAGTCTGTTAAAGAGGGCTGGCCTCGCTCTCTCTTTCGCTCTCGGAGTCTCCCCAAGTCTGTGTGTCTCCTTCTCTCTCGCTCTTTGTCTCTTTTTCTCTCTGTTGCAGTGTGTTTCACTTGTGCTCCCTCCCTCTGTGTCTCTCGCTCTCGCTGTCTGTGTCTCTAGCTGTCTCTCCCTCTCTCTCGCATACTCCCTCCCTGTCTGTGTCTGAGTCTGTCTCTCTCTCTGTGTCTGTCTCTCTCTCTCTCTCTCTCTCTCTCTCTGCGTGTGTCTTGCTCTTGCTGTGTGTCTCACTGTCTGTGTATGTGTCTCTGGCTATCTCGCCCTCTCGCATACTCCCTCCCTCTCTGTGTGTGTCTCTCTCTCTCTGTCTGTCTCTGTGTGTGTCGCTCTCGCTGTCTGTGTGTGTGTCTCTAGCTACCCCCCCCCCTCTTGTACTCCCTCTCTTTGTGTGTGTCTCTGTGTCTCTGTGTGTGTGTGTCTCTCTCTCTCTCTCTGTCTCTGTGTTTCTGTGTGTCTCTCTCTGTCTCTGTGTGTCTCTCTCTCTCTCTCTCTCTCTCTCTCTCTCTCTCTCTGTCTCTGTGTGTGTCTCTCTCTCTGTCTCTCTCTCTCTCTCTCTCTCTCTCTCTGTGTGAGTGTGTCTGTGTCTGTGTGTCTCTCTGTGTCTGTCTCTCTCTGTGTGTGTCTTGCTCTTGCTGTGTGTCTCACTCTCACTGTCTGTGTATGTGTCTCTGGCTATCTCTCCCTCTCGCATACTCCCTCCCTCTCTGTCTCTCTCTCTGTGTGTGTTTGAGTGTGTCTCTGTGTGTGTCAGTGTGTCTCTCTGTGTCTGTCTCTCTCTATGTTGTGCTTCTTCTCACCAATGCATGTACTCCGTAGCTCATAAGAGTTCATGGTCTTACTATGATGCAGATGAGGAATTACTGACAGAGTAGTAAACAGAGAAACGACACAGGTGTGGAATACACATCTAGATGTATTAGTGGTTTAAAGGGTGAGATTATATGGAACATATTTACATTAGCTATACAGTAATTCATGGGGAGGTGTTCATTCTCCCTGAGACCCCATTTGAAGCTGATATGAGAAGTGTCCTGGTTCCTTCATTTTAATCTCCGAATGGATTCACTTCTGGAGCTGGAGCTGAAATTACATGCGGCGTAAAAGTAAAACCATGAGTGGAAATGACAGTCGCCCCGGCGTCGCTTTCATGAGGAGGAAAAGTGGTCGACGTTCCGCTCGGAAATCGTCCCTCCTCTGAGACCCCCTCCCGTGGATAGTTCCAGTTTCGTCTAAAAGGAGCTGAAAGTGCAGTCCTTGATCTTCACCAGCAGATAAAAGCCCTTAGCTTAGACGTCATTATGTTCCACACAGCTTGTCATCTCGCTCGCGGAGGTGCCGGCAATTTATGCAAATCGCCGCTGGTTAGTTATGCCGTTGTCTTTTAAACCAGAACCCATCCCTGGGCCCAGAACCTTTTTCATCACACATCAAAAAGATGTCAGTTACGAGTCCGTGTACAGACAGACCCTTCTACAGACGTGTTTAAGAATTCATAAAGCTCGACGAGGAAAAAAAAAAAGCTATTTTTACAGCACAAAATAAAAAAATAAACTTGGCTTCTTAAAAATCGGTTCCTTTAGCTCCTCCTGCCTCCTTCAAAGGCCTGGTTACGTAACTCGGCTGATGGCCTCGAGTTGCGTGAGGGTTTGCACAGCTCCACTGGGGTTTAAGCTCCAAGTGCGTTTAAAGGGAAATGAGAAGCCAGCTGATCCGGTCACCGCGAGTCAAATAACGCCACGCCCAAAAACGCCAGCTCCGCTAACGATGAGCGAACGACAGCAGAGCTCATTAATCAGCGATGCTCCAGCCTCTCTTCGCTTACCGCCATTCATCATTCACAGTGTCAGCATTTTTGATTAGCGCCTCTTTAAAAGCCCTCCACATATCCTTCCTGTAATTGCCACCGTGCCGCTTGGGTCCCTGTGCAGCCTGTTAAAGAGGGCTGGCCTCTAGCAGTTTCTGGAGCAGGATCGAGCTTCTGGCCTTGAAAACCTCTAACCAAAACAGTTCATCCGGGAACCATATTAGGTTGTCCGTGGGTTCCCCTACATAGACTTCTGCAGGCCTTTTCCTGATTGGAAGACGTTAAGTCACATGGATGGCGGTGATCGAGTTGGTCCTCAAGGTCTTCCACTATCCGGTCAAGTCCAGTAACTCCTCCTGAGGCTCGGAGGACTCTGCCCTCTCCTTATCGGAAGGCATGGAGCTCAGACGTCGGTCTCCAGTCCCTGCAGGCGGCTCATCCTCTCCATGTTCTTCTCGATGGTGGCCTTGCACGTGATCTGCTGGGCGCACTGCGACAGGAACCAGCCGCTCTCGCCGTCTCTAAGGCGCGTGCCCTCGTACCAATCTGAAACGCACAGAACCGGACAGAGCTTTAAACCAGAGCCAGGTTAGGGCTGCATGTTATATAACCAACTCCAAAGTATTTTAGCATCATGAACGTCTTAGATGTTCCCCATGACTTTCTGAATCACCGTCCATATAAAACTGGGTGGACCGCCTATGTCTCATTCTGTGGTATTAATCCTGCCACCAATCATGAATGACTGGTTAATCAATCACCAATCCATAAAATCAGGCTTCACAATGGGGAAAACCTACACTGGAGGCGTGTTCACTGAAGCCACAACCCACAGGCCTCTCTCAGGGGTCCAATACCACTACAACCTGAAAAATGGGCGCTCGGCCTATCAGCAGCTTTACCGGACTCATGCAGGTGCACAAGTGTGAGCCACCAGAGCCAGAATCCAATTCAGCGACACTGAACTACTGAACATCGACCTCGTACCTGTCCGTCTTCCACAGAACGCTCAACCCTTTCTCCCATTTATGGAAGCAGCAGCTAGCGTGCGCTAACAGAGACTTAGCAGCCTGTAGCCGCCTGTCCAACAAACAGTCATCGCCTGGAGACACAACATCCTTACCTCGCAATTCAAGTGGGTCCGGCTACTAGCTGATATGGTTAGGCTAGCTGACGAAGGTGCTGTCTGAAGATCAGGAGTCAGGGGGCTCACACTGTGAAGCGTAGGGGCTGAGCAGTGACCCAGCTGATACTAACACACGCTATAGTGATGAGGGCCTGTCCAGAAACACAACAACTCCTAATATGTGCCTGACTTAGATATGTGTTCAGGGGTACTGCTGTGGTGCGGTGACAGATGCGTTAGGATACTCTGTTATACTGTGACATCATAATCTATTATAATAATAAAAAAAAATTATATATATATATGCATGCAAAGCCTCAGAACTAGGTGCAGCTGAGCATGGCTTATGAAGCCGTCACACCTGCTCCCGTTCCCGCCCTGTGCTACTCTGTATTCCGCTGTAGGAAATCAGCCTTTTCGCCGCACACTGTTATGTGGGGGAAAAACCCAAAGGGTTCTGCTTTCAAGTGTTGTATTTTTAATGAGTGCTTAAAGATTCAGTGGGCTTTTGATGGCCTATTCTGGGCACAGTGCCCTTTCAACATGAAAGCTGGCCAACGAGTGTCAATCACAGGGGGACTGTCGTCTGACCCTCAACCCAGAGGCATCAAAAAAACAAAAGACCTTTGGGCCGGACGCTCACATCAGACAACGGCTCGACTCAAAGCGGCTCGACTCCAGCTATTTACAGAACCGCTTCTTCCACACTGGAAAAACTGCACCAGTGCACACACGAGGCAGCGCCTCGGGATCCGCCTCCGAGAAGCTCCGGTGAGTGCGCTGAGCTAAGTGGTGAGATGGTTGAGCTGAAGATTGGACAGTGGGGAGTGGTCCTAAATGGCCTATAATTAAATTTCTAAGTATGATGTATTTCAGAATAAACACTGAGAGCTATTTTTGGAGCCATGTTTATTTGATAAGAATATATTGATATACTGATATAAAAAGTTTTGGCCCCCTAGAAGCTCATACTTTTTTTTTTAAAAAGATGAAAGAATTTCTTGGCTGTGTAGCAGTATCGGCCAATTTCCTGCCCAAATGTGTGCTTGGCTAATGTTAAATAATATGTGGTTGGTGTACCTCAGCAGATAACATCACTACCCACCAAGTAGCCACCACCGCACGTGGGAGACTGGGTTTCGATTCCCGGTCTGGGTAACTGTGCTGTGCTACACCAATAAGAGTCCTTGGGCCAGACTCCTAACACTAGATTGGCCCACCTGTAATGTGATTAACCTTGTAAGTCGCTCTGGATAAGAGCGTCAGCTAAACGCTGTAAATGTAAATGTACATTTCTCTAACTGATCAGCGAACTGACATACATGAACTGAGTCGTATCTGCAGTCTAGGCATTGCTGCAGCCCTGCACGAGCCCCTTTGTTCAGGAGACCCTACAGTTCCCTCTTCAAACACTAGATGGAAACACAGACCTCATGCCTCTGGAGTCTGGGAATAAAACTAGGGGCCTGGTGGAAACCTGCCTCGACCTGACTCACTCAACCCAGTGAGCATCAGAAGACAGCAGCGCTAGCAAAGGCCACATGTTTGCGGTGGACAAACAAACCCGACATTCCACTGTTTCAAAGGAGGGAAAAACCTGCGACTGTAAGCGACAGCATTCCACAGATCACAGCGCTGAGCGGAACGCTCAGTCGGGAGCTCAGTTTTCCCAACCTCAGCCACTGGTGGAATCTGTGTTGATCTATGTTGATGTTGGGCTGGGGACGTCAATAGTCTCATTGGATTCCAGACGTATCTAATGTTATATAACAAAATACCGAGCTCCTCCTGCTGCTCCTCCTTCTGCTGCTGCTCCCTCCACCTTAAACATCCACTCTGATAACCCCCTTTTTGCACCATCAGTACTCTCACTATGCCTCCATACTACATGCCTCAGCTTACCTGTCCATTCAGTAGTAACCCTGATTAGAATGACGTTAGCGTTAGCGAGTGCAGCGTGAGCAGTTTCTATTAAAGACAACAGGGGGTAGTTAATCACAGAACACTGACCGTCCTCCACCGTTTGAGAGACCAGCACGACGTCGGCCACCTGCAGAGAGAGTTCATCCGGCTGCCGGGCCGTGTACGTCCGGATCACCTCCACCTGTATGTCGTCTGAGAGACACAGGCAGAACACTGTTAGATCTCAAGCTGCTTCATGTTTACAAATCACAGTATGTGGACAAGACACCTCACAAGCAAGACCAACAACGTCAGTCACAATTAGACACAGGGTGGTGGACGCACAGCCATCTCGTTCTTAATCAGTGTCCAGGTTCTGACCGCTGAGATGCTCCTGGCTGAGTATTTTTAAGATGGTGTGTTACAACCCCCTGTGACACCGCTGTACCACCACCACACGCACACACACCATCATGTCAGTGTCACTACTGCTGAGAATGGACCAAGGGGTCAGGGCCCCTGGGGCCAGAAACTGACCAATGATAGTAGTCTATAACTGTACACTTATATATAGAGGACCTGAGGGGTAGGTGGAGCTCCTAAGTGGCCAGTGAGCGATTACACAAGGCAGGAGACTAACAGGGCTGCAGGGCATCACATGGCCAGCAGGAGGTGCTGTTTCTCTGAGTAAGTTTGTGGGGACCTTTCAGATTGCCTGTGTAAGGTCACTGTGGACTGAAGGCTTCACAGGAAGTGAGCAGAAGACAGCTCAGGGAAAAGGCCGAGGCCGTAATCAGCGTTCAGGAATCTCCTCTACTGGAGTGTGTGTGACAGAGCTGAAGCGGAGGACGTCCTCGGTTAACGATTCCCTTTTCGGGCGTCAGGAATAGTGCATTCCCGTCTACCTGTACTAGCGATACCTGTCCATGGCTTACAGTTGAAGGTTTGATCAGGTGACACAAACTCACTTATTCTGTTGGATTTCCTCTTCTCATTATTACTCTGTCCCAGTGCACTGATCCAGCGAGCACGCTCATTACTACAGAGAGAGAGAGAGAGAGAGAGAGAGATAGAGATAGAGAGAGAGAGAGAGAGAGAGAGAGAGAGAGAGAGAGAGAGAGAGAGAGAGAGAGAGAGATTAATTATGATTGACACATGCTGCATTTTCCATCAACGTCTTAGGCAAATTCTCTTTAGTCACAGTCAAACCATAGTATTCTCCTGTGGGATGGTGCTAATGAGTGTTAATGAGATGTTCAGACATGGTTTAGCTTTGGATCAGTTTTAGTTTTTGTGTGAAGACCACAACAGCCTGAAAAAGGTTTACCTGAGAAAAGGACCCCTGTGAATAAAGCACCTGCGCCTATCTGAACACCAACACCTACCGATCCCCGTACTGATCTCGAACCAATACCCAGTACCGATGAGATATCCCGCCATTCCTGCATCAAGACTGGCAGAGGGC
>JAMWET010006712.1:472500-495000 GCA_024036415.1 Prochilodus magdalenae
CGAGTCGGCTGTGACTCATCTATTCACTAATTGCTGCTTAATGAGATGCCAAAGAGAGGTCTATTTTTAGGCGGGGGAGTGGGGGTCCGAACTTAGGCGTTCATTTCACTGTCAGGGGCGAGATGGACTCATCATGGGTCAGCAACGTTTCCACTGGAGGTGGGGACTCTCTGTTCCATAGTTATACTACACCCATTTCCATGATTATGCTACACCAATATCCATAGCTATGCTACACCCATTTCCATAGCAATGCTACACCCATTTCCATAGCTATGCTACACCCATTTCCATAGCAATGCTACACCCATTTCCATAGCTATGCTACACCCATTTCCATAGCTATGCTACACCCATTTCCATGACTATGCTACACCCATTTCCATGACTATGCTACACCCATTTCCATAGCTATGCTACACCCATTTCCATAGCTATGCTACACCAATTTCCATAGCTATGCTACACCCATTTCCATAGCTATGCTTCACCCATTTCCATAGCTATGCTACACCCATTTCCATAGCTATGCTACACCCATTTCCATGACTATGTTGCACTTATTTCTATGGCCATGCTACATCCATTTCCATGGCTATGCTACACCCATTTCTATGGCTATGCTACACCCATTTCTATGGCCACTCTACACCCATTTCTATGGCCACGCTACAGCAGTTTCCATGGTTCTGTTGCTCTTATTTCCATGTTCATGCTACACCCTTTTCCATGGCTATGCTACACTCATTTCTGTGGTTATACTACACCCATCTCCCATATCCATGGCCATGCTACACCGATTTCCATAGTTACACTACACCATTTTCCTATTTCCATTATACTACACCCATTTCCATGACTTTGCACTGATTACACCCCATGGAGTTTAATGCCGCAGTGAATTCAACAGTGAGTTCAGCGCAGCCATTAATGTTGGAATCCAGTGTTTTCGTCTTTCACTGCCAAAGAGTAAAATGAGTCGAGCGTGTTCCAGTTTCAGTCAGCGTGGGAAGAGCAGCTGGCCCGGCTGGACACACAAACACACACTCTCACAACAGGTAGCAGCATTCCCACACCAGCTGGTACACACAGCACAGCAGACGTGCTAACACACACACACGCACACGCGCACACACACGCACACACACACGCGCACACACACGCACACACACGCACACACACAGACACACACACACACACACACACACACATACAGACACACACACACACACATACACACATACACATACACATACCACGGCAGAGGGTCAAACTATATTTCATGAGGAGGGAGAAAGAAAGAAATAAGAAAGATGAAAAAAGGAAAGAAAGAAAGAAAGAGAAAAAGAGAAAGAAAAAAAGAAAGAAAGAAAAAAAAGGAAAGAAAGAGAGAGAAAGAAAAAAGAAAGAAAGAGAAAAAAAGAAAGAAAGAAAAAGAGAAAGAAAAAAGAAAGAAAGAAAGAAAAGAAAAAAAGAAATAAAAAGAAAGAAAGAAAAGAAAGAAAGAAAGAAAAAAGAAAGAAAGAAATAGAAAGAAAGAAAGAAAGGAAGAAAAGAAAGAAAGAAAAAGAAAGAAAGGAAGGAAGAAGGTACAGAGAGAGAAAAAGGACAAGAGGTAAAACAGGACAGTGGAGAAGGAAAGAGAGAGAGAAGGTGGAAGAGCAGGACAGGGAGAAGACGTGCTGAGCTCCAGGTGTGCCTCCCAGTGAAGGGTGTCTGTGCTGTTGCCTGTTACTGAATCAGAGCAGCCTCAGTAAGGTCCGTTTAAAGGCCTGCTGTGCAGCACAAGTGCCGTCATCCGAAACGGCACACAGTCCCACATGCCTCCGGCTAAGGTCCGGTTCCCCCTTCCCCACTCTAACCATCTGTCCACTCGTGACTCACGAGGACACAAACACCAAACTCAGAGTCGGATATAAGAGAGGGGGGGGGGAACATGACTGAAGCTGGGGACAGGTCTATCCTGAGACAGCCCTCACTCGCACGGTGACGCTGTCGGGTGGTAGAGTGATAGACCAGCTTGCGGATCAGATTCTAGGTTTGAATGGGCTCTCAGTATCAGCCCACACGTGATGTTTCAGCATCTGGACTGGAACCGACACCGTGCTGTATCTGCTATCAGGTTCATCAGCACTGGATATCAGCTGGGGTGAAATTCCCTCGTTCTGAACCGTGTCCTCCACTACTCCTCCCTCTCCCTCCCCCCGTTTCACTCTACGTGTGGAGTTTATTACTCCGAGTGTTGGGGGCTTTGGTGTGAAGCTTGTCACCGAAGGGTGTTAATGGAGGAAACCTCAGTAATTGCCCCTCATTTCCCCCCAATCTGACCCCCCTCAAAGCCAGCAGAGGATCTGTCACTGGGTGAGAACGTGTGTGGGTGTATGCAGCTGCGTGTAAACACATCTGTGCCTGAGGGTCCCTTCACACCTACGTCGTTTGGTCTGGACCGTCTGACTTTTCAGTTTGAGCTGAACCAGAACAGCAGGTGTGAAAGGTGCCCCGGACCACCGTCTAGGCCAACGGATACAAAGTCTGGTCGGACCAAAAGAGGTGGCCCTGGTCCAGTTAATGTACAGTATGAAACACTGGATGGCTCGGCCCTTCGGAGCAACTACTGCTGAGGCTGGCTCTCATCAGCCACTATACAAACAGGGGGATTGATCAATAACTGATGATGAATTTAGACTGATATGATCAATACTTATTGAGCTACACATACAGAAGTCTATCTCTCAGTATGGAGTCGGACCGCCATGTTGGCTAACCCAACACACCAGACGTCTCGGTATGGAGCTGTAGAGGTTCCTAATGGTGTCCTGTGATAATCCATCCCATGCAGCTTGAACATCCTCACACAGTTCCTGCAGATGGTGCAGTAGGGGTGGAGGTGGAGTGACACCGGGCCTTCTGGACGTGTGACAACAAACCGTTCATCTTGGTGCTGACCACGGTGCCTCCACACACGGATTCGTTGGGCGTCTCCACCAAGACTAAAGCGGGACTCGTCACTGAAGATGACCCGCTGCCATTCTGAGTCCCTCCATGACAGTCTGGTACGACACCACTGCAGTCTTTGGTGACGGTGACGTGGTGTTAAGGACAGTCGTGGTAACGGTCTGTGTACATGTAGTCCTGCGTGGTGCAGCCGTCTGCCAATGGTGCTGCACTAGTCCTGTATATGTGTGCAAAAGACCATGTGACTCTTTGGGAAGCCCCTGGGTTTCAGGGCATGCAGCCCCCCCGGTCATGATGTCACCAACACTCCCTCTCTCTCTTTGGTTCTGTTTCATCGGACTGTGTGAAGCTTGTAGCACATTGTTTTGGTGGTTGCTACACAGCAGCTTATTGTCATCTCGTCCTGTTCCCACAATCCTCCAGCCTACGTCTCCCCCCTCCCTCTCACACTCTCTCCATCATGCTCCGACTGAAGCCGCTGCATTTGGACTGGACAGCACTGAACCAACACCACATTAACAACAACTCTGTAAACAAATCCACCGTCGCAGCTGCAGAGTGGCATTAGAGCCAGTTTAAAGAAGCGCGCTGAGCTCAGACAGGCTCACACCGCTATGGGAAAAGCGCCCGGACCAAACTCAAAGCTAAGCACTGTACTTTCATTTCAACCGTGTGACAAACAACGTCAAAAACCAGGAGCCCGTCTGAGATCATCTCAGCTCAACACCGAGGCAAGCCGCTTCACTGCACAGCTAGCAAACGTCAGACAGCTAGCAGGCTGCGGCTGATGGGAACCGTGTAAACACGTGCTTGGAGGCCGTTCACAATAGAAACAGCGCACTGCTTCACAACATAGCAACAAAACTTGGCACGGCAGCCCCGAAACGCGAGGCAGGGAAGCTCAGCTACTAAACCGGATTACCAACTGTGTGAGGAACCTGATGCCAAGCCCACTGATGGCTATCGGACCAAACAAGGTTTGAAAGATTAGATGACTGACAGCTCAGGGTAGAAATCACTTCTCTGCTTCATGAAAGTCAACTGACTCTGATTAGCCAACGGAAATGATCCAGAGCCACATGGGACAGAGTCTTGCTACTCCATTAACGGTTCTGGACATGTCTTCCGTCTGGTAGTGTCTTCCGTCTGGACGTGTCTTCCGTCTGGACGTGTCTTCCGTCTGGACGTGTCTTCTTTGAAGATGCTAAGTCTTGCTCTGATAGCATCAGGATCAAGATAGCACATCGATACTTTCAGCCATGCTGGCTTCTTGTGTTTGCAAAAGACAGAGCACAGCCAACCAGACATTCCAGAGTTTTCAGGAAGCTGTGAGACTGTAAGTGACGGCAGCAGTTAGAGGAACGCTCCAGCGAGAGTTCAGTTTTCCCAGTTTGAGCCACTGAGCTCAGCCAAATGGATAAGCGTTTGTTGTGGAATTCTGAAATCCTGAGCTGTACAACTGACACCATAGAGTACAGAGCTCCTCCGGTCGCTCGCCTCCTTAAACGCTCTACACTGATACTCCTCCACCTTCACCAGCACTGCTGGCACCATCGACCAGAAAACTGTGAGGTGCATAATGACTCTTGGGGGATTCCTCTCACCGACCCCTCTTGCAGACTCCTCTCACTGACTCCTCTCTCACTGACTCCTCTCTCACTGACTCCTCTCTCACTGACTCCTCTCTCACTGACTCCTCTCTCACTGACTCCTCTCGCGGACTCCTCTCACTGACTCCTCGATAGCGATAGGCCCCGGCTGCCTTTTCTAACCTCTCGTCAATCGAGCTGGAAGTCCTGCTCCCGGTGAGATCGTTTAAAAGGCAGGGAGCCAGTGAAAGGAGCAGTATTCACGAAGATGGCTGAGGTTCTTAGCGAGCCACCGTCACCACTGCTGCCGCCTCTCGGCAAGAAACCATGTTCAGCAGCAAACAAAGGAAGTGACAGCAGAAGAAGAGTTAACACCGGTGCTGCTTTCCTCCTCTGGGGTCGCTCTTGGAGAGGAGAAGCTGAACTCACAACATTTCTACTAGACTGTCAGCGATAACACTGAGCATGTCCTGGCAAGGAGGCGGGATTGCTCGTCATAACCATGACACCACCCAGAGTTCCCTGGTACTGACGATATCACAGATTATGAATATTACTTATCGAAGATTATGCTCAAATCACATCACAGCTTTATTAAATTCATGTTTATAAGGCCTTACGTCACTTGCGTCAGTACGCGAAAGCAGTACGCGAGATTAGTTAGCATGTCCGAATACGTACTCTCATAAAACAGTGCACGAAAAAATCCCAGGATGACGTACTACACCGGGAGAGAGTTTGAAGTATGCGACCACAGCACCATGTCCTATCCCATGATTCCACGGGAGCTACAGAGCCAATCGAAGTGGTAAGGGGAAAAAATAAAAATGTGGAATGTGGGGAGCCCGCTCTTTACAAGTGAACAAATTCCTCAGCAGGCGTTTTCGGGAAGCTCCTGCTCGACGCTGCCTCCATGTGGAAGTGTTCATCGCATAACCTCACCACAACGAACGCTACTTTCGTTCACAGGTAAAAACGAGAAAAACTTTACCGACTTTTGGCTTTTAAAGAACGGGGTTCGCCCATTCTGACAAGACGTCAGCGGAGGTCGGGGTCAAAGGACATATGGCGGATGCAGTGTCCTGGACTCACATACTAACAGTACGTACTTCTTTAACGGCTGAGCCGTACACACTACATCGACTTCAGTACGTCATTTCGGACGCAGCCCTGGTCTCTTACACATACCATTTATAGAAGGGTTCCTGTACGATCCCGGATTACCGTTCCCTCTAAGACACGGCCGGATAATTACTTCACAAGTGTGACACGAATATTAAACTCAGATTACAGTATAATAAATGACAGAACTATTAAATAACACTACAGAAATCAGAGGTCCTTCTGGACGGGGGCTGGATCTGGAGGCCGGAGGCCGGAGGCGGGGCTGGTCGGATGTGTGAGTAAGTGTATGTGTGTGAATGGGTTTATAACTCGGTTTGATTAAACACTGGCGGAGTGCTGTGCACGCTGTACCACAGAGAGTCTGACCGGCCAACTCCCACACAAAAGACTTCCCAGCAACACGTCTGTATTAATATCTAATCTGTCTCGTCTGGGGAACGAGGGAGTAAGGGAGGGCTGAGAGTATATTCATTCACTCCCAGTAGAACGTCTCCGTAGGGAATTAGCAGTATAAGGAACACACTGAAGTTGTTCAGGTTAGAAAAGTTCAGGTCTGGTTCTGAAGCACACAGTGTCCCAGCACCTGCCCTGAATCGTGGGCCGACTGCTGAGCAGTTAAACTGCTGGCAGAATGTTACTAAGACTTACACCATCCCCGGCCTACCAGACCGGCACCCTGAGAAACCCACCCAGGGCCTGAAGATCCTCCATGACCATCATCTGTGTCATTCAGGGTGTGCTAAACCATCACTGTGAACTGAACGTAGTGCAGTGACCAGACCCAGTCTACACAGTCTGAAGTAGTGCAGTGGCCAGACCCAGTCTACACAGTCTGAAGTAGTGTAGTGATCAGAGCCAGTCTACAGACTGAAGTAGTGTAGTGACCAGACCCAGTCTACACAGTCTGAAGTAGTGTAGTGACCAGACCCAGTCTACACAGTCTTAAGTAGTGCAGTGACCAGAGCCAGTCTACAGTCTGAAGTAGTGTAGTGACCAGAGCCAGTCTACAGTCTGAAGTAGAGCAGTGACTAGAGCCAGTCTACACTGTCTGAAGTAGAGCAGTGACCAGAGCCAGTCTACACAGTAGTCTGAAGTAGAGCAGTGACCAGAGCCAGTCTACACAGTCTGAAGTAGAGCAGTGACCAGAGCCAGTCTACACAGTAGTCTGAAGTAGTGTAGTGACCAGAGCCAGTTTACACAGTCTGAAGTACAGCAGTGACCAGAGCCAGTCTACACAGTAGTCTGAAGTAGTGTAGTGACCAGACCCAGTCTACACAGTCTGAAGTAGTGCAGTGACCAGAGCTAGTCTACACAGTCTGAAGTAGTGCAGTGACCAGAGCCAGTCTACACAGTCTGAAGTAGTGCAGTGACCAGACCCAGTCTGAAGTAGTGCAGTGACCAGACCCAGTCTGAAGTAGTGCAGTGACCAGACCCAGTCTGAAGTAGTGCAGTGACCAGACCCAGTCTGAAGTAGTGCAGTGATCAGAGCCAGTCTTCACAGTCTGAAGTAGGGCAGTGACCAGACCCAGTCTGAAGTAGTGCAGTGATCAGAGCCAGTCTTCACAGTCTGAAGTAGTGCAGTGACCAGATCCAGTCTGAAGTAGTGCAGTGAGTAGACCCAGTCTGAAGTAGTGCAGTGACCAGACACAGTCTACACAGTCTGAAGTGGTGCAGTGACCAGACACAGTCTACACAGTCTGAAGTAGTGCAGTGACCAGACACAGTCTACACAGTCTGAAGTGGTGCAGTGACCAGACACAGTCTACACAGTCTGAAGTAGTGCAGTGAGTAGACCCAGTCTGAAGTAGTGCAGTGACCAGACACAGTCTGAAGTAGCCCAGTGAGTAGACCCAGTCTACACAGTCTGAAGTGGTGCCGTGACCAGAGCCAGTCTACACAGTCCTAAGTAGTGCAGTGACCAAAGCAAGTCTACACAGTAGTCTGAAGTAGCGCAGTGAGTAGACCCAGTCTACACAGCAAAAGCGAAGGAGGTATTGCCATTTACAGTGGGTATTCCCATTTACGGAACGAGTGCTGAAATGACCTGCTGAAGAACAGAAAGTACAGTGTGCTCGTAATTCCCGCCAGTGTGCGTCTCCAAATGTTTACTCAGCAAGGGAATGACTTAACGTCTCTGGTTTCTTCCAAAATGGGAAATGCATGAACGAGTATATACAGGGCATGTGTGTGCACATGTGGGCTTGCGTAAGGGGAATTCGTTCCATACAAGGAATCAAATACATAACCAGACATCATCAGCTCACCAAACACAATAACCAGCAAAATAATGCAATACCTCCACCAGCACCAACAACAGCTGTGTCTGGATTGGGACTGGACAAGTTTCTGGGTGTAGCCACATCAGTGTTCAGACACTCTTACATCAGAGAATTGGTCAGGTGGTCCAGATTTGGTGGAGGCCTTCCCTGACACAGTTCCGAGGAGAATTCCCTGTAGACTGGGATTTTATCCACTGCTGGTAGACCCGTATGACCGTACGCTTCCATACACCTGCAGATTCAGCTACTTCCTTCACACTATGGTCTTTGGCCACGCCCACATGCTCAGTCACTCCTTTTAGCCAATCATTAACATCTGCACTGTAGCACTTCTTCCCAATCTATGGATCCCGTCACTCACACCCACAGGTATTTATACCCACATCATCCCTGTACAGCGCCACCTGCAGGAGCCTGAAGGTACTACCACCTTTAACATGCAAGGTGGAGTCATTCATTGAAGTCGGTTCAGTTCATCATATTGTCAGTACAGACTTATTCAGAAATTAATTTCATTTTCCTGGAACAATTATAAAAAATGAAAAATTATGTAGCTGTGATGTCATAATATAGAGGTGGTACTTACAGTAGCTCCACCCCCAGGATCATGGGTACTGTTTCTCCTGTGCGGTTGCTGAGGAACCTAAGGCGGAACAAGTGGCTGGCTCCGCCCTGCCGTGATGTCAGCATCCCGGTGCTGGTCCGCGTTGGAGAGAGGTTCAGGTCCTCCGGCTGGGACTGTCCCACCCAAATCTGATCCCTCAGCGCATAATCTATCACTGTATAACTTTCCTCACTGAGAAACAGAGAGAGAGAGAGAGAGAGAGAGAGAGAGAGAGAGACACAGAGAGAGATACAGAGAGAGACACAGAGAGAGAGAGAGAGAAAAAGAGAGAGAGGGACACAGAGAGAGAGAGGGACACAGAGAGAGACACACACAGAGAGAGAGAGAGAGAGAGAGAGAGAGAGAGAGGGACACAGTGAGAGAGAGAGAGAGAGAGATAAAGACAGAGAGAGAGAGACAGACAGAGAGAGAGAGAGAGAGAGAGAGAGAGACACAGAGAGAGAGAGAGAGAGAGAGAGAGAGAGAGAGAGAGAGAATCATTATTGGTGTAGAGAGTGTAACAGCATTGGTCGTCACAGACTTGAGATGTATCGCTGCTGTCGTAACAAAACCTCTTCTCTACACTACAGTATGCAGCACAAGAGCTGCTTTCACTAAACTGCAGGTGAATTTAAATAAAGATCCGACAGAAGCAATATATAAATAATAAACAGAAAATGTTTCTTCAAATCTGCCTTAAAACGTCCTGCATCCACCTCTCAGCCATTACTGAATCTCTATCACCTGGTCTTCATTTTCACCCGGAAGTACACTGAGAGTGCCAAGCCAAGCATCTACAAAGGGATCGGAAAATAAAATAAATGTAACTTAATTTGGTTAAGTGAAAAAGACTAACCAGGAGAAAAGAAGCAAAGAACAGAGGGAAATTAATTAAATTAAATTATAAAATAAAAAGAATTAAATTTGGATAAACTAAAAAGACTAAATAATATAAAAGAAGAGGCAAAATAATTAAATTAAATTAAAATAAATTAAATTAGTATAATAAAGTTGTGATACAGTAAACTAAATTAAATAATACAATACATTAAATTAGATAATAAAATAAAATAAATATAATTTAATCTGGTTAAACTAAAAAAGACTAACCAGGAGAAAAGAAGAGGGAAATTAAATTAAATTAAATTATATAAAAAAAGGAATTTAATCTGGTTCAACTAAAAAGATCAAATAAGATAAAAGTAAAAATAATTATAATAATTAAAATAATCATAAAAATAAGCAAAATAATTAAATTAAATTAAACTAAATTAAATTAATAAAGTTGTGATACAGTTAATTAAATTCAATAATACAATACAATAAATGACATAATAAAATAAAATTAATATAATTTAATCTGGTTAAACTAAAAAGACTAAACAAGATAAAAGAAAAGAGGCAAATTAAATTAAAATAAAAAAGTTGTGATACAATAAATTACATTAAATAATACAATACATTAAATTAGATAAATAAAATAAATATAATTTAATCTGGCTGAATTAAAAAGACTAAACAAGATAAAAGAAAAGAGGCAAATTAGATGAATTTAAATTAATAAAGTTGTGATACATTAAATTAAATAATACAATAAATTAAATCAAAAACAAGCAAGAATAAAAAAAATAAAAGCCTCTGAACTGCTGTAAAAGGATGTGTGAGAGATCAGGCTGCATATTACATAAAGACGGTTATGAATAACCTGCAGTGGAGGAGCTTTCAGAGCCGGTCATCTGGTTCCACTCACCACCACTGTGAGCAATTCTGACTCATTTCACATCAAACTGCTCTGAATGAGTCTGTTTACGTCCTAATGCTTTAGTAATGTGGAAACTCAGAAAGACAAAAGCTGGAATTCCTCTGTATGCTGAAAGCGCTCCTACTGTAATCCCAGTCCTACTGTTCACTAGTCCAGAATACTTTCTGCCTGTAGTATTGCCAGGTCAAATCCAATATTTGGCATATCCAGATTGATCTGTGATCGTCTGGACCACAGGAAGTCCACACCACGTTAGTCTGGACTACCTGTCCACTCAAATCAGATTTCAAGGTGTCTTCTGCATCACCCACAACACTTCCAGAGTGACAGAAGAGCTGGGGTTCAAGAAGAGGACCCCAGAGTTCTGGGCCGTGAGTAGACCGAGCGATGAGGACGCAAGCGCACAGTTTGGAGAGTTAGATAGATAGATAGATAGATAGATAGATAGATAGATAGATAGACAGATACTTTATTGATCCCAGAGGGAGGTTAGATGATGCGCGTCCCTCTCTCCCGTTTCAGTGTGCGGGAACCACGTCACCAGTGTGGCTACGTAGATACTGAACCTACGTCATCAAACTGCTGCAGATACGCCGGTCTGGACACATAAACCCAGCCTGATCAATAACAGTGCGGACACAAATCCGATTTACCTGCAGTCTGATAATAGCTTTAGTTTCTGGATCTGAATAATCAGATTTAGTCCTGCTAGCATCCCTCCCAGCATCCTCTCCTAAACTCCCCAACAACGAATACACATCTATTCTAACAGCACGGCAGAAACGAGGCCCAGAGCGAGAGAGAGCAAGAGAGCAAGAGAGAGCAAGAGAGAGCGACAGAGAGTGACAGAGAGCGACAGAGAGCGAGGGAGAGCAAGGGAGAGCAAGGGAGAGCAAGGGAGAGCAAGGGAGAGCAAGGGAGAGCGAGAGAGAGCAAGAGAGATCGAGAGAGAGCAAGGAAGAGTGAGAGAGAGCAAGGGAGAGCGAGAGAGAGCGAGAGAGGGCAAGGAAGAACGAGAGTGAGCAAGAGAGATTGAGAGAGAGCAAAGGAGAGCAAGAGAGAGCAAGGGAGAGCAAGGGAGAGAGCATGGGAGAGAGCAAGGGAGAGAGCATGGGAGAGAGCAAGGCAGAGCGAGAGAGAGCAATGGAGAGCGAGAGAGAGCAAGAGAGATCGAGAGAGAGCAAGGGAGAGTGAGAGAGAGCAAGGGAGAGCGATAGAGAGCGAGAGAGGGCAAGGAAACCAAAGAGGTGAGGCAAGAGAGGGATTGAGGGAGCAAAAGGAGAGAAAGGCAGAAGAGCTAAGTGGGAGAGCAAGGGAGAGAGCATGGGAGAGAGCAAGGCAGAGCGAGAGAGAGCGAGAGAGAGCAATGGAGAGCGAGAGAGAGCAAGGGAGAGCGAGAGAGAGCAAGGGAGAGCGAGAGAGAGCAAGGGACAGCAAGAGAGAGTGAGAGAGAGCAAAGGAGAGCGAGGGAGAGCAAAGGAGAGCGCGAGAGAACACCACCACCACCAGCATTCCTGCAGCCCTGACACCTCAATGAACTACAAAACCCCAGCCCAACACAGTAAACCTGAGAAACCGAACACTGAAATTCCATCATGCCTACATTTCCCATGAGCACCTGCGCCTCATTAAGTGTTCCCTGCATGACCAGGCGCCCTCTTCCAGAGCTTGCGACATGTGGAAATGATTGGCGGGGGGTGGGAGGGGGTTAGGTAAAGCAGATCTAATGCTGCAGAGTCACGGAGCGTTCACAGATCACGCCAGCAGATCACAAACACAATCCTAACGGCACTTCAGACGGAACAAAACAAACCCAAACCCGCACACGGAACCACACCGAGCACAGCACCACCTGCTACTGCACATGAACAGAACCGCATGGGAAAGATATAATCAGAGTCATTACATCAGGGCTGTTAACAACAACAACAACAACAACAACAACAACATAAACATCATCAACAGCACCAACATCAACAACAACAACAACCACATCAACATCATCATCAACAACAACATAAACATCATCAACAGCATCAGCAGCACCAACATCATCAACAACAACCACAACAACATCATCCACAACAACAACAACAACAACCACCACATCAGCAACAACAGCATCATCATCATCAACAACAACATCATCATCAACATGAACCATCATCATCAAACAACCAACAGCAGCCAAAAAACATTTCATCATCATCATCATCAACATCACGCGCAAACCAACAAACCACAACAACAACAACCACATCAGCAACAACAGCATCATCATCATCATCATCATCATCAACAACAACCACAACAACAACATCCACAACATCATCATCATCATCATCATCATCAACAACAACAACAACCACAACAACAACATCCACAACATCATCATCATCATCATCATCATCAACAACAACAACAACAACAACAACAACAACATCATCATCAGCATCATCATCAGCATCAGCATCATCATCATCATCAACAACAACAACAACAACAACATCAGCATCATCATCAGCATCAGCATCATCATCATCATCATCATCATCAACAACAACAACAACAACCACAACAACAACATCCACAACATCATCATCAACAACAACAACAACAACAACAACAACAACAACAACAACATCACTATCTCTGTCTGTTTCTTTATGGATTATTAATTCCATGATTGTTTGTTAGCTCTGGTGAAAAGAAAATGACGCAGTGATGACAGAACAAGGGACATGACCTTGGAGAGTCACCTCAGGTGAGGTCGGTCATTCCCTGAGGAGAACGTTCAGAGCCATTTCTTGGCGTGTGTCACGGAGGAATTTGTTTTCCCCCATTTAACCCATCCGTGAAATGAAACAGCCACACCCAGACCCCCCCAACCACCCTGCCCCCCCCACCCCCATCAGCTCCACTGCAGGCTCAGAAAGCTGGCCCCTATGTCTGAACGTCAGTGTATCTCCGGTAGGGCTCTGTCAGAAACACAACGACTGGCTTTTGGTGTGACGGGACTCAAGTAGCTTGAACAGCTGTTTAAACCAAACTTCAAATGTCCTCCACATGAGAGAACAGCAGATCAGCTGCAGGTGGTGCAGGTGGTGCTTGTGTGCACGATGGCCTGAAGAACGGTTTAGCAGCTTTCCAGTGTTGGAGGAGTATCATACTGGGGTACATCAGGAGTATAGGTGGTGTATCAGGATATGGACTGGTTCAGACTCTCATCAGCTGGAGCTGTTCAGTGTAAGACCACCAACTACATCTGTTTGGGTGGGTGTGTCTAAAGGTTTGACTGGTCTTGTGTACAACTCGTATAGTGTAGTGGCTCACAATCGCAAGCTCACTGACAACAATGAGACATCACAGACTCCTGACGTCTCCAAGTCTCCGAGACGTGTCATTCAGGCCTCCACACGTGCAATGCAACACTGCATAGCAAAGCCCTGGTGTCCCATGTGCAGTGGGCTTTTGGGAATCTGCCCAGAATTCCCATATCAGTGCATCCCTGACATATCATTAGCGTTTTAGCTAGTTAACGGGCCAAATTGGCATTTTCAAGTAGTCCCATTAAACAGCATGAAATGAAATACATCTTGAGTGACAGTTTAACACGGCGAATCAGGCGTCGGCATTTTGGTACAGGCATAACAAGGACACCTGCCACGGTTCTGACTTTGGTCAATATCAACCACTCAGCCATTCGAGTGATAACCCGCTCAGTCTTTCATTCCACCATTTAGGAGATCTGGAGCATGTAACATATTCCCCATCCATCAAAACTACTCCGAGGTGAGTCAACCCCTGGAAGGAGGGCACATGCAAAAGTTTGGGCACACCCGATTAAATGCCATGCCTTGTTGATTTTGTAGGTGATGCATCCTGAACACACTTCTGCTCACTTTCATACGGTGGGGGAAAAACGGATGACGCCTTTAACGTCCTGTATTCCTACCTGTTTGTTAAACTTGGCCAACAGACAGATACTGGACTTTCACCTTGAGCTCAAGTCACGCCAACGTAACCCCACTTTTGCATACCACTGTAACTATAAATCCACCGGAGCGGACGACAACAGCAGCGCCGTATATCTAACACAAGGGTGTGCAGCGAGTTCAGCTGTCAAAAGCCCAGAAGCCAGGGTATGTGTGTGTGTGTGTGTGCGGGGCGATCGTGCCCATGCCTGTGAGGGAGCGCACGTGTACGCACATGCTTCCCCACCTGAGTGTGTGTGTGACTGAGAAAGACGTACTCGCCGAGAACTCTAAACGTGAAAAGCACAGGCCAGTCCGTGTTCTTTTTTTGGTTTTTTTGTTGTGTTTTGTTTTTTTTTTGTTTTTTTTTTTCTTTTTTGTGTTGGTTTTTGTTTTTTTTTTTTGTTTTTATTTTTTTTCCTTCTGGCTGCCAAAGCTGCAGACCCTGCTTAGTTCACCTAGCACAAGCCCAGACACACACGTTCGAGCAGGAACTCACATTTTAGCTCTCCGAGATGCCCGTATATACACTGCAGGCCTCCGTATCCTGCACCATCCCTCACTATTCTTACACGCTCTGCTCTGGCACTGCTCTGGCACGGCTCTGGCACTGCTCTGGCACTGCTCTGGCACTGCTCTGGCACTGCTCTGGCACTGCTCTGGCCCTGTGCTTCCACAGGTGGACACTAGAAGTGATGGTTCAGCCAAAAAAGCACGTGTGCGGTTCACTTCTGATCAGCCAACACACCTTGGGGTGTGAAGTTTGCTAGTTTGGTTTGTCCTGCAGCCACAGGGCTATGGGTCATGTGACGGAGGTCTGCATGCACACCCCTCATGCAGCTCATCTGAAGACATGCTCTTAATTAACAGTACGTAGACTGGCTTGGGTTTTGACACTGTACAGCACTCTGGATGGACAGTAGTTGCATACGTACAACCACACGCAGCCAGGCCAAAATTCGCTCCACACTTCTGTCCATTAATATAGCTCACAGTATGAAACAGCATTTAGAGGTGAGGGTTTAGGATTTGGGGGGCTGTTATCAGACGTCTTATGTTTCCATTAGTGAGTATTCGGCGGTCGTTGTGTTTTGGTTAGCTGAGAGCGAGCCTTCATATCTACATAGGAGCAGGTCGTCCTCCAACTGAGCAGGAGCTGCCACCGCCATGTTTCTACAGCAGCCTACGATAGACAAACCACACCCTGGCTGTAGAGAGACTTTCATGTGTCAGTTTAAAAGTGGTGGCGCTGTAGCTCCAGCTGGGAGACGCAGAACAAACAGGACTCCTCGCAGACATTCCTGACCACGGCGCATGTTGGTCTGTAGCTCTGAGAATTATTGTGATAGGCTGCTTATTAAATATACCAACAGCATAAAAACTAAAGCACCTTATTGGGATTATTATTCACCGGCTCCATAGGCAAATAGTCCCGTTCCACCTTAACCGGTGCATCAGTTAGTATAATGCATCAGGCCAGAACGCCGCACTCGCTGCACCACTTCCGGTGCAACTGGAAAACCAAGAAGCTGGGGAACGTCCTTGCTGGAAACACTGGAAACAGTGGTTGGTGTAGCTCAGCGGATAACACCACTACCCACCAAGTAGCCACCACCCCATGTGGGAGACTGGGGTTCGAATCCCAGTATGGGTGACTATGCTGTGCTACACCAATAAGTCCTTGGGCCAGACTTGGGCCTAACACTACACTGGCCCACCTGTAATATGGTTAACCTTGTAAGTCGCTCTGGATAAGAGCCTCAGCTAAATGCCAGAAATGTAAATGTAAATGTCTGGGCTGACTGACGTCCTGTGAGAGTAAGGGTGGGATGGTTCAGTTATGGGTCTGCAGTGAACCACTGCTACTATAATAATAACTCAGCTCCTGAACGGGAGTCGGCTACCCAGACGCCAATCTGATGTTCCGAGAGCTCTAATGACTTCCTCGTCAGCAGGGATCTCGGGATAAACACACTGATACACACACACACACCCATAGACCACCTGGAATGAGAAGCATGTTGGGCGTGTGTGTGTGATAACGGAGGGAGCAACCCCTCCTCTGCCGTTCTGATGATGTCATCACCAAACTGCAGCTACAGGCCCCTGATCCAGCTCTCCAGACACTCCAGAGGCACAGCGCTGGACCACTCGGAGATTTCAGTTCCCTCTTTTACAGTTTAAGACTAAACACATATCCTGTAGGAAAAACACAGCCTGATGCCTCCGAGCTGGAATAAGGGAGAGGAGAGGAGAGGAGAGGAGACAAAAGAAGAGAGAAGAGAAGAGAAGAGAAGAGAAGAGAAGAGAAGAGAAGAGAAGACGAGAGAAGACAAAAGAAGAGAGAAGAGAAGAGGAGAGAAGAAAAGACGAGAGAAGACAAAAGAAGAGAGAAGAGAAGAGAAGAAAAGAAGAGAAGAGAAGAAAAGACGAGAGAAGACAAAAGAAGAGAAGAGAAGAGAAGAGAAGACGAGACAAGACAAGAGAAGACAAAAGAAGAGAAGAGAAGAGAAGAGAAGAGAAGAGAAGACGAGAGAAGACAAAAGAAGAGAGGAGAAGAGAGGAGAAGAGAAGAGAGAAGGGAAGAGAAGAGAAGAGAGGTGAAGAGAAGAGAAGAGAAGAGAAGAGAAGAGAAGAGAAGAGAAGAGAAGAGAAGAGATAAGGGAAGAGAAGAGAGAAGAGAAGAGAGGAGAAGAGAGAAGAGAAGAGAAGAGAAGAGAAGAGAGAAGTGAGGAGAAGAGAGGAGAAGAGAAGAGAAGAGAAGAGAAGAGAAGAGAGAAGAGAAGAGAAGAGAAGAGAGGAGAGAAGAGAAGAGAGGAGAAGAGAAGAGGAGAGAAGAGAAAGGAGAAGAGAAGAGAAGAGAAGAGAAAGGAGAAGAGAAAGGAGAAGGGAGGAGAAGAGAAGAGAGCCAGCTGGGAGTTACATAAGCCTGTTGGATGTAGGGAATGAGGGAGGTAAACAGAGAAGAAGAGTGGGGAGGGGTGGAGCAGTCGGGGTGGGAGTAGTGTAGTGTGGAGCACAGCTTTGTTTTTGTTTTCTCCTCATGTGGGAGACAGACTAGCGTGACACTGAGGCTACTACAGTCCGCACACACACACTCGCGCACACACACACTCGCACACACACACACACTCACACACTGCTGCTGCTGCAGTCTGCCTCTCATCACTCTCTGATCAGAAACTCTATTTTTCTTCGGAATCCTGAGGAACGCGCGGCCATGTGCTCCAGCACTCAGGAGGAAATGAAAACCACCTCGCTTCCAGAAAGTCTCTCAAAGCAAGCAGCGTGTTCCCAAATACCAGGAGTGGAAAACAGAGTGAAGGAGAAGAAGGAGATCTCAATAACACCACTGACTGACATCACACACCGCCTTCACTCTAACACTGCAGCGGATCAGCCGAAAGAAAGCAGAGAAAGAGAGGGAGGAGAAGAAGAACAAAGAGGAGAAACAGAAATGGAAAAGAAAAAGAAGAGGGAGAAACAGAACATAAACAAGAATAATGGGGAGGAGGGGGAGGAGGAGAGAAAAAAGGCAGAGGGGAAGAACAAAAACAAAGAGAATAAATGAAACAGAAGATGAAGGAGAACACAAATGGGGAGGAGGAGGAGAGGAAGACGACTGAGGAGACAAAAATCAAGAAAAAGAATAATGAGGAGGAGGAGGAGAGGAAGAAGAACAATAACAAGAACTAGAGCCAATATGAAGTAGAAGAAGAGGAGGAGGAGGAGGAGGAGGAGGGGAAGAAGAAGAAGAAGAAGAAGGAGGAGGAGGAGGAGGAGAAGAAGAAGAATAAAAAGAAGGAGGAGGAGGAGGAGGGGAAGAAGAAGAAGGAGGAGGAGGAGGAGGAAGAGGAGGGGAAGAAAAAGAAGAAGGAGGAGGAGAAGGGGAAGAAGAAGAAGAAGGAGGAGAAGGGGAAGAAGGGGAAGAAGAATGAGAAGAAGAAGAAGAAAAAGGAGGAGGAGAAGGGGAAGAAGAAGAAGAAGAAGGAGGAGGAGGAGGAGGAGGGGAAGAAGAAGAAGAGGAAGAAGAAGAAGGAGGAGGAGGAGGAGGAGGGGGGAAAAAGAAGAAGAGGAAGAAGAAGGAGGAGGAGGAGGGGAAGAAGAAGAAGAAGAAGAAGAAGAAGAAGAAAAGGAGAGGAAACAGGTGATAAAGAAGAGGGGGGAGAGGAAAAAGATTGAGAAGAAGAAGAAGAAGAATCAGATCGTGAAGAAGAAGAACAAGAAGAGGAGGAGACGCTGATAAAGTAGAGGAGATGGAGGAGAGGAGAAACACTGAGGAGAAGAATAGGAACAACAACGACGAAAAGAAGATAAAATGCGCCTTTAAACCCCGCCCATGGGAGCCGCACGCATCCCAACATTCCCGTTCTTGGGAATCCAAACATTTAGACCCTAACACTGCCGGCTGATCAGGGGTTAAGGAACGCTGCAGGACGTATCGGATTTCCAATTCACAGCACAGCATCAATCACAACACGGAATCTCTTCCCACATCATGCAGCTCAGGACACAGCACGGTCGGCAGGCATACCGCACAAGCTCATTCCAAACACAACCCGGAATCTCGGGGACCACACAGCCAAAGACTGTGCAGATAAAAAGGCAGCAGGTGATGCGACTTACGCAACAGTGCTGCCAGTCAAGAAACATTCCCCCCGGAACGCCCTGCCACGGCACGCCGCGTAAACAAGAGGTCTGAATTCCAGTAACGCACGAGGTGCCCGGAATACACCCTGAACGCCATACGCAATTCCAAACCGTTACTGATCTGCGGCTGCGACAGCGCTGGAAGGTTCTCCGGAAAGGCTCTAGGCATACATGCCAGGCTGTAAAGACCTCACATGGGTTCTTTACAGGAAAGAATTCCGAACCACAAACAGGAACTCCCGTCTGTTCACGCAATCCCTACTGAGTCATACTTCATATGCAGCCACACAGTGGCGGAATCTTTCTAGGAACACCAACACCTACACCACACCACTCAGCTCGCGCTGGGCACGTCAGGACACGACACAGGGTGTGATGGGAAGCCGCGAGGAGGCCAAGGTCACTGCTGGAAGAGCACACTGGCTTTCTCCAAAGCTCCAGCAAGCTCTGACCTGTGCTCAGTCTTCCCATTACAGCAGGTCCTTCTTCCCAATAAGGGCAATGAAGTGAAAGCCAAACCGGAGGCAGCCTCCCGGCCAGACTGCAGGTCTGACCTACATCTGATCCCCGCATTCCTCTGAGATGCAGGCATGAAAAGCCGAGGGGGAGTGAAGCAGGTGAACAGCCTGGGAACCACGGCCTGCTTTAGGTGAGTCTGAACCTCACCAGCCAGACTTCCCACATTCCCACTTCCGCAAGGGCAGCTGAGCTGCAGATACAGGCATTCCCGCTTCTTCTCTGGTGGCTTGATCAACTTAGTCTGATCTGATCAATCTTACTGAGCTACACATACAGAAGTCTGTCTCTCAGTATGGCGTCGGGCCACCGTGTTTGCTAACCCAACACGCCAGACGTCTCGGTATGGAGCTGTAGAGGTTCCTAATGGTGTCCTGTGATAATCCATCCCATGCAGCTTGAACATCCTCACACAGTTCCTGTAGATGGTGCGGTAGGGGTGGAGGTGGAGTGACACCAGGTCTTCTGGACGTGTGACAACACACCGTTCATCTTGGTGCTGACCACGGTGCCTCCACACACGGATTCGTTGGGTGTCTCCACCAAGACTAAAGCGGGACTCGTCACTGAAGATGACCCGCTGCCATTCTGAGTCCCTCCATGACAGTCTGGTACGACACCACTGCAGTCTTTGGTGACGGTGACGTGGTGTTAAGGACAGTCGTGGTAACGGTCTGTGTGCATGTAGTCCTGCGTGGTGCAGCTGTCTGCCAGTGGTGCTGCACTAACAGGATGGCTCATGATGGACATCACTCTTGAAACTTGAATCATTGGCCTGTCTCACGATGTCAAACCTCTCCACCACCCTTCTGGGTGGAGCTCTATGTACAGCCATTCTTTGGAATGATGAGTGCACACACCGGACTCTGGGTGCGTCCACACGCACTTCAGTAATCCGATCACCAACACATTTCCCTAGTGATCTGATTATTCTTAAGTGGCCATGTAAACACTATACGCAGATTCCTCCGATCTGATTAAGGCCGAGAAGCCTGATTCGGAAATCCAATGCCGAGAGCTGGATTTCTGCTCCGTAATCAGATTTCACAGCGCATGTTCACTCGTTCTCCGATTTCCTTTGGATTCCTCAGTCTGTGCGTGTGGGAAAACAGACTAGCAGAAACGAGCAGGCAGTGTTTGGTACAGGAACTGCGAGATGGCGGCTAAACCGCTGACGGAATTACCGATATAGGGATACCATTCCTCATCACTGTGATGATCCACGTTCATTCGGTCAGGCACACTGAGTGGAGGAAGCAGGCGGCTGGAGTTCACAGCAGCCAGGTCGCCAAGCTTTCCAGAACTCCGAACTCTGTGGGGTACGCCGGCTGTTGCGGTGCTGCCACTGTGGCTGCTTCGGCATATCGTCGCTGTCCAAAGAAACCATGCATCTCCATTTTTGTCGATTTTTACTTTCATGCCTCATTGAATCACATGAGCTGCTGTTTACACTGTGTAGAGATTTCATGAAGAATGGACCGACAGTAATGGCCCAAAACCGCTTGGAAAGACGTCTGGTTCCATTGACTTCCATTCAAATTAAAGGAGGTTTTAGCCTCTCCTGTAAAGTTGGCGTTTTGGAGATGCCTGTGTTTCTTTGGACAGCGACGACATGCTTGTTTCTGTCTCTGCTATCTGGTTAACTCCTGGAAGAGCTTAAGAACTACAGGGGTTGGACAATGAAACTGAAACACGTGTCATTTTAGTGTGGGAGGTCTCATGGCTAAATTGGACCAGCCTGGTGGCCAGTCTTCATTAATTGCACATTGCACCAGTAAGAGCAGAGTGTGAAGGTTCAGTTAGCAGGTAAGAGCACAGTTCTGCTCAAAATACTGCAATGCACACAGCATTATGGGTGACATACCAGAGTTCAAAAGAGGACAAACTGTTGGTGCACGTCTTGCTGGCGCATCTGTGACCAAGACAGCAAGTCTTTGTGATGTATCAAGAGCCACGGTATCCAGGGTAATGTCAGCATACCACCAAGAAGGACGAACCTCCACCAGCATCACGTACTGACCTGGCCACTATCCTGCAAGAGGAATGGCTTAAAATCCCTCTGACCACTGTGCAGGACGCAGTATATGTCGTTCCCAAGACCAACTGACGCTGTATTGGCCGCAAAAGGAGGCCCTACACCATACTAATAAATGATTGTGGTCTAAAACCAGGTGTTTCAGTTTCATTGTCCAACCCCTGTACCTTCAGACAATGAACCGTAGAACCGCATGTAGCAACACCTCCAGAAATCCTGGATAATTATCAGCATCATAACCAGACCTCCACAACTCCAACAACGTCAGGAAAACATCAGAGTTATTAGGTTTCGCTAAGGCAGCGAGGATATACTGCGCCACAGGCCTGGAATTAGCCCTGAGTCCTGACATTTTCCTCCCGTGAATGTCAGCCCCTCTCTCTGGGAGAACCGAATAACCACACATGTGCGGGCTTACTGCTGCAGGTCACGGCTCTTTCTGGAATTCGCGTAAATGCCACTCATGATACTCTACCTGATTCAGTTCACATGCCCTGCGTGTGCTGTGTGTGCTCACCTCTTCTTGCGGGTGACGATGAGGACGTCGTTGAAGAGGAAGAAGTAGACCTGCTGCCGCGACGTTCTCTTAGAGAAGATGCCGTTCTTCTCCTCCGAGTAGGCCGTCAGCTCGCCCCGCTTCACCATCCAGCGAGAGGACGACACGAGTGGGAAAGGCTGGGGGGGGAGAGAGAGAGAAAGAGAGGGAGAGAGACAGAGAGAGAGAGAGAGAGAGAGAGAGAGAGCCAGAGAGAGACAGAGAGAGAGAGAGAGCGAGAGAGAGAGAGAGAGAGAGACAGAGACAGAGACACAGAGAGAGAGAGATGGAAAGAGAGAGAGGGATGGATGGAGAGATGGGGAGAGAGTGGATAGAGAGAGAGAGAGAGAGAGAGAGATGGGGACAGAGAGAGAGAGAGGGGATGAGAGAGATGGGGAGAGATGGAGAGAGAGAGAGAGACAGAGAGAGATGGGGAGAGAGAGAGGAAAGGGATGGAAAGAGAGAGAGGGATGGAT
>JAMWET010006712.1:497500-509454 GCA_024036415.1 Prochilodus magdalenae
CGGGATACGGACGAGATAACACAGTCCACCTGTAGGACCGCGCGAGAGCGCAGAGCTGGAACCAGCCGACGCTCGTGTCCATATGACAATCAAGGAATGCGTGCGAGAGCAGTGCATGAGCGAGGGGTATGTGGGAACGACTACATGGTGAACTCGGTTCCTAGATCGGCCCTGCCGTCCTGAGAACCCCAGACCACACAGCATGGGTTAGCTTAAAGCTCTGGTTTTCCCAGATGCTCTGCGGAGAGTCCAGGGGCTTAACTTCTCACCAGAGGCTGGAGTTTGTCCAAACGTACGGAGTCAGTGATGATTTAATAACGTCAGCGTTTACAGTACGGCTCCTAACACACCGCTCCTGATGTTCCCGGATCATTCCAGGAGGAATAATCGGATATTAATGAGGAGGTGTGTGTGACGTCATTCGTTATTCTGGATTGTCGGGACAGTCTACTGAGCAGGAAGTCGGAATATGCATATTTCTTCCTCTGAAGGTCTTCAAGCCAACACTATAGCACTGGGGAATGCTGGGGTCAGGGTTTCCTGGACAAGGCTGGGATAGGAGACGGTTGGAAAACTTGATAAACGTTTTTTGGGATCTGTGATGTGGAATGGCAGGATGAAGAGTCAGGGAAAGGTGGGTCCTGCATGTGTGGGACAATTACAAAATAATAATATTAATATTAAATTATTACCAGAATAAATATTGGAAACTGTTGGGATCAGTGTCGGGAATTGTTGAGAACAGTGTTGGGAAAATATGGGAATGTTGTATGGGAATATGGGAACTACACTGATTGTAGAATATTGGGATCAGGGATGGGAATGTTGTGATAGGTATTTGCTGAAGAATGTTGGGATCAGTTTTGTGGAATGTTCATGTCAGTGTTCAGGAATGCTGGGATATGCTCTGGGGAACAGGGAGGTCAGAGTTGGAAAATACTGGATTCAGTGTTTGGGAGTGGTGAAAGCTAATCCTGACTATAGGATATTGGGAATACAGGGTAGGGAATGTGGTGAGCAGTGTTTGGGAATACTATTGGGATGGGACTAGGGATAGCTGGGATCAGGAATTCTAGGATCAGCGTGTGGGGAAAACAGGGGTCTGTGTTGGAAAAAGTTGGCTTTAGGTTGGGAAATGTAGAAATTGGGGGTCAGTGTTTGTGAGGTAATGTTGGGATTAGTTTTTGTGCGGCTGGGAATGGTTCTGAGGGTCAGTGTTAAGGAAAAGAGGGGTGTGCTGTGGGATATGTTGGCCGCAAGGGTGGAAAATGATGGCATCAGGGAATGTTGAAATCAGTGATGGGGATATTTGGGGTCAGTGTTTGTTGGGGAGTGTTGGGGAACGTTGGGGTGTTTGTTGAACAATTCCCTCCAGGCTTTTCCAGTGGAATCTTCACCCTACATCACTAAAATCTGCCACAGGTGGAGCAGAACTGGGAGGACAGAAGGCTGGGTGTTTGGTCATGTACTGAACACCAAAATGTGTGTGTGTGCAGAGGCACAAGTGTGTAAAAGAGTTAGACTCACTCACTCACTCACTCACTCACTCACTCACTCACTCACTCACTCACTCACTCACTCACTCACTCACTCACTCACTCACTCACACACTCACTCACACACTCACTCACACACTCACTCACACACTCACTCACACACTCACTCACACACTCACTCACACACACACACACACACACACTCACACACACTCACACTTACTCACACACACACACACACACACACACTCACACTTACTCACACACACACACACACTCACTCACATACACACACACTCACTCACTCACTCACTCACTCACACTCACTCACATTTACTCACACACACACACACACTCACACACTCACATTTACTCACACACACACACACACACTCACTCACATACACACACACACACACACTCACACACTCACATTCACTCACACACTCACACCCCAGCTGCTGCTGTTTAAGATACACTGATGGCCCTCAGAGCTTTTAGATCCTCTGTAGATGCCCTCCGGGACATGCTGGACAGACCCAGCTCATGCCCATCTGGCCCTCTCCACGGCCTGGTCCGAGAGCTGCGTTAAGCGCAGAGGCATTTTTTGGCCGTTCTGTACGATCTCCGATTTGTCATGGCCGTACACCAGCAGCTGTACATTGGTGGAATTCCTTCAGATCCTCTGTTTTCCGTCTGGACTCTCTCTCCACAATGCTTCTCTCCTTTTGTTCTTCTGTCTTTCTTCTTCCTCTTTCTGACCACACTAATCTCAGCGGGCTTTAGCTCTGCAGGCTGGATCTATGGGGTACAAATGGTTTGCGGGATCTCCGTGGTATAAAGCTCAGTAGACCCGGCTCTGAGGCGTAGGGAGGCGTAGGGCTTAGATATCTGACCTCTAGATCAAGCCTTTTATCAAGTGACCCATATTTTAAAGTTTGAGATCAGCTCTACTAAGCCCTGTAGCTTACCTGGCTGTTTTGTGAGGAGCTGCACAAACAGCTGCACCCAGAAGGAATCAACCCTCAAGAATGAAACTTGGTGGGGAGGTTTGACATTGTGAGCCATGCCAACGATTCAGGCTTCACGCTCAGCTGCGCATGTGGCGTAAGCATGGACGGGCCTTATCCCTGTACCTGACTGACCCAACAGCCACCATTACAGACACTCGGTGAGCAGTGGTGTCCTCCATGGGTCGTCCTGTTAGTGCAGCACCGTTGGCAGACGGCTGCACACAGACCGTTACCACGACTGTCCTTAACACCACGTCACCGTCACCAAAGACTGCAGTGGTGTCGTACCAGACTGTCATGGAGTGACTCAGAATGGCAGCGGGTCATCTTCAGTGACGAGTCCCGCTTTAGTCTTGGGGGAGACGCCCAACGAATCCGTGTGTGGAGGCACCGTGGTCAGCACCAAGATGGACAGTTTGCTGTCACACATCCAGAAGGCCTGGTGTCCCTCCACCTCCACCCCTACCGCACCATCTGCAGGAACTGTGTGAGGATATTCAAGCTGCATGGGATGGATTATCACAGGACACCATTAGGAACCTCTACAGCTCCATACCGAGACGTCTGGCGTGTTGGGTTAGCGAACACGGCGGCCCGACTCCACCATACTGAGAGACAGACTTCTGTATGTGTAGCTCAATAAATATTGATCATATCAGTCTACATGTATCATCAGTTATTGATCCTGGTCACCTTTATCTTCCTCCCCAACAGCACCGCACTCCCACACCTCCGTCTGGGACGTATCGTTGTCAAGGACTCCTCTAGAGGACCGTGACTCTCCATCAGAGCTCACTGACTCTCTGCCAGTCTGCCTGCTGATGTGTAGGCCGATTACACCTGTGTGTTTGAGCCCTGACTCGCTTACCTTGATCTTAAATTCCAGTTGTGAGTTGATGGTGTACATCATTTCCGTCCGCTCCATTGTACGAGCACCCTCGTTACACTTCCGCACCAGCTGCACCCAAACAAAACCACACATGCCATTACTGGTTTAAAATCGCACGCCATCAGCGGATAAGCCGACGTCAGGAGCAACGGGTTACCTTGCTGACGCAGTGGAGTGCTTTGGTGCATTCCTCATACTGGGTAGAGTCTTTGGGCGTCTTCTGACAAATGGTCTACAAGAGGAAGAACAGGATGTGTTACAAGCTTGGGATACTTATACGCACAGCGCTCATAACCGCACACTAATCAAACCCCACATACTGTGCTGCGTACACATATCACATTCCCAATCTAACTTCAATTCAGTCATGAACCAGCTTAACATGGTTGGCTTTGTCTCTGAAGGTCTCTCTCTCACGCCTCCTTGATATTTCCAGCTCTGGTGCACTTGACAAAGGAAAAGAGAGAGGGGGAATAACCCAAACCAAACTTTCTCAGGCTCCAATCGTCAAGCCGTTCCATTCTACTTTCCCCCGACCTCAAAAAAAATTGTGCTCAGGGGACGCACAAAGAGTGAGATACGGAGGGAGGGGGAAAAAATAAAAAGGAGCGATGAGATATGACGCCACAGGCGGGGAATTGGCCTTTTTGTAGGCCATCTGTAATGGACTACAACCACCACTACTTCCTTCTTTTCAGCCAGCCGCCACTTTCCATGGAGTTTTCAAGAACAGGAGGGAACAAGGGAAAAGGAGGACGGAGGACAAAACACCGCTCAGGGAACCTGACTCCTCCTCCAGCCAGGGCCTAAACTGTTCAAGCAACCTGCAGCTACTGTACAGCAAACGTACAGTACAGTGCAATGCAACCTCTGGGCTCAACACGAAAACAAGCCAGGGGCGGAGAAAGGGAATAAGTCGCGTGTGAGTAATGAAGAGGAGAAAAGGAAAAACAACTGACAGGGGTGGGGGGTGGGAGAGAGAGAGAGGGGGGGCTAATTAACTTAAATTGTTGGGTTACGTAAGAGTGAGTCTGGCACAGTTCACAGAAACCGAGTCACAGGGACTCCGGTCGCTTTATCTGGTCCACGACAAACAAACCGGGAGGTAGAAACGAGGTGCTGAGATAGACCAGTGTGCGGGTGAGTGAGCGGTGTGGGTTTTCGAGGGGTGGGGCGTGCCTGCAGTGTGGGCATAGCTGTTGAGCTGGCTCCTGAGTAAGTACATCAGCTATTACTCACTCAACGGACTAATTCAGCTACCATGTCTCCTTAGGCTCATAGGCCCATCCCGCGAAGGTCCATCTGAACCAGGGACATGTGGTTCTGAATAGAGGTGGGAGAGAAAAACGAGGGGGATGGAGGGAATAGGGGGATTCTCTGATGCACACAGTGCATCCTCACACCCTGCTGTATATGAGGCTGCGTAGCCACTGACAGGTGACCGAGTGTATATGCTAACCCCTGACCTCCAATGAAGGCCTCCACAGCTGGCACATGAGCACTGGAACTGGACCTCTCCTGGTCCAATGAGCCCTGTTTTACTCAGATCACATGGACAGCCGGCTACATGTGCCTTGTTTATCTGGGGCTAGGGAAGGTGTGGAACCACAATGCATTGTGGGAATAGGGCAAGACAGTGGTGGGTGTGTCAGAGAGCCCATGTTGACCCCCATTAACCACTGAAGGCGTCTATAGTGGGCAGATGGGCATTAAAACTGGACCTCCTGGTTCAGTGAATCCGTGTGCCATGTTTACCTGGGGAAGTGATGGCACCATGATGCACTATGGGAATAAGACAAGTCGTGGTGGGTGTGAGTCTGCTGGGGAAACCCTGGGTCTAATCATAGTGCTGCCTGCCACCACACTGCAGCGAACCAGGGACACCGCTTCCTGCCAGTGTGGTATCCTGATCCGGCCCCATCTCTGCACACAAGTCTGGTCCAAAGTTCCCTAGACTGAGTTCCCCTTTTGAACTGAGAACCTATATAAGGATGTGCTGGAACAACAAATCTGATCCACAAGTCTGCTCTATGTTTGATAGAGGTTCTGATAGAGGGCTTGCAGTGTCCGTGCCATGGTGTGTCAGAGCCATATTGGCAGTACACCAAAAAGTGTATTAGGAAGGTGGTCTCATAATGTTTTGGCTCATGAGGGCATCATTTTTAACATATGGTCCTGGAACAGATTTTGTGTCCTTCTGCCATTAGCTGATGTGTTTGCCCACCCGAGCAAAGCCGTTTAGCCAGCCTAGCCCAGCATCCACACTTCGGCCGTAAAACAGGCGTGTTTCCAAGCACAGTCCATTCAACCAACCACAGAGACATGATTGAGGCAGGACCCATCTGATTCAAGTCCCATTCTCATGTCCTGTCCCTTCAGTTACAGAGTCAAACCTGAACCAAAGGTTAATCACGGCAGCTGGGAGAGTAGCCGGGAGTACGGAGGGTCATGGCGGGGGGGTTACTGTAACTCATGTAGCTACAGGGGACATGTCAGAGATGGCTACACCTAAAACATACGCTAGGCTCACTGGGAGTGCCGTTTAATCTGGGGAGACTGTTAGAGCGTGAAGAAGGTTTGTGTTTTGTCCACTCACATCCAGAGGCAGAGGAAGCCGTGTCACTCTCTGCATGGGGCAGGTCAGATCAGAAAGGAGCACCATGGGAGGTTCCTGCACTCAGGGTCAGCTTCGATCCGGCTCAGCACCTCCTTGAAGGATGGGCTCTTGCTTCTGTGGAGAGTCGAGAGGAGAAGTGAAGATGAAGTACTGAGACAGAGCAAAAACACTGGAGCCTTCTACTTTCAGCTCTGTTCTCCCTCTGAACACTAGCTGGTTAACAGACGGAGCTGGGGAAAGCGGTGCTCTCTGCACAGAAGGCCAGGCCTGCAGAGCTGAAAGGTCAAAGGTCAGCTATCGTAGATGACTAACAGGGAGTTCTGTGCCATCAGTCATGGAAGGAGATGAAAGGTCTAATCAGTGATTGGGTATTTGTGTGTAAGTGTACGTGGGCCTGGGCGCATGTGTCTGCTAGAACTGAAGGCATGTCTACGGCAAAGCCCTCACGTTCGGAGCTACTCGGAGGAAGCCGAGTCTTTCCCGTTATCAGCAAGTTTTGGTGTTCCACCGTTCATTTGTCCCTAATGGCTCCACGTTCTGAAAGATGGTTCTTCAGGGTTTCACTTTAGGACATGGAATTTCATACAGAACCAAGTGTATGGTTCCTCCAATGTCAAAATGGTTCGTCAGACTGATGGGAGACTGTGTTGTACACGGTACCCGAAATGGTTGACACATGCTTCAAGTGGTTCTCCATATGAAGTCACTGAGAGTGTGTAGATGTGTTAATGAAGCCTGATGTTTAGGTTTTCCACAGAAGTCTATGTCTGTGTGTGTGTGTGTTTGCGTGTCTGTGTGTGTGTGTGTATATGTGTGTGTGTGTGTGTCTGTGAGTGTCTCTGTGTGTGTGTTTGCATGTGTGTATGTGTCTGTGTGTGTGTGTGTGTCTCTGCTTGTGTGTGCGCATGTGTCTCTGTGTCTGTCTCTGTGTGTCTCTGTATGTGTGTGTGTGTGTCTATGTGTGTGCTTGCGTGTCTCTGTCTGTGTGTGTGTGTCTGTGTGTGTGTGTCTGTGTGTCTGTCTGTGTGTGTTTGCGTTTGTGTGTCTGTGTCTGTGTGTGTGTGTGTGTGTCTGTGAGTGTCTGTGTGTGTGTCTCTGTGTGTGTGTGTGTGTGTGTGTGTGTGTCTCTGTGTGTGTGTGTGTGTGTCTCTGTGTGTGTGTGTTTCTTCTGTGTGTTGGTGTGTGTGTGTGGTGTGTGTATATCCCCTTGTGTCCAACCTGTGTGTGTGTGATGTGTGTGTGTGTGTATTGGTCCTGTACTCCAGTAATACTCTGGAGCGTTCTCTGCTGATACACCTCGTTAGAGCAGTACGTCACATAGGGTTCAAAGTTCGACTTTGCATGTCTGACCACAATATCGCTGATGTCATCAATCACAATGTTCTGCTGGTGCCTGTCCTCCAGTTCTTTAAAGAACCTAGAGCGGGGGGGAAGAAAGATAAGAGGAAGATGAGATCAACTCAGTTCAACTCGACTCGACTCAACCCTAGTATTAATTCAGGTAGGCCACAGTCACCTACTGCTATTGACTGATCTCAGTCAGCTGACGTCTCAGCTGATCACCTGCACACCTATGATCGGCTACTTTGGGGGGAGGGGGGTTTGGGGGGGTCATTTTAGTTGGGTTCTCAGGTGGTTGTTCAGGGCGTGCCCAACTCTAGCCACTCTGCCCCATGTCCATGCAAGCCACTTCCATCCCATAACCTCTTTCTTACTGTGTCTCACCTAACCAGTGCCTTGTTTGTTGAAGCCTGTTCTGTTCTGGGCACCGTAGGAAGGGGGTCTTTATATAGACTTTATTATCCAGGAGAGGAGAAGAGAGGAGAGGAGAGGAGAGAAGAATGAAGAGGAAAATAAAGAAGAGAGCCACACAAACAGGAAGTTGACCCAACACCTCCTTCCCTGTCACACCTCCTACAAGAGGATCTCAAAGCCCCTACAGCAACCAGACAGGCAGCACAATCACATGTCACATTCTACAGCGTACAGACAGACACAGGCAGGTTTTCACCATGAACAATCAAAACGTCACGTATTAAAACACCGTCAAAATTATTAACGCAAAAACCTGCACAACGCCTTCACTACTGAACCACCATGTTTTACTATCATCACCAGGACTGGAATCTGAGGTACACACACACATACACACACACACACACACACACACACACACACACATACACACAGAGACACACACACACACACACACACATACACACAGAGACACACACACACACACACACACACACACACAGAGACACACACAGAGACACACACAGAGACACACACAGACACAGAGACACACACAGACACAGAGACACACACAGACACAGAGAGGCACACACACACAGACACACACAGACAGACACACACAGACACACACAGACACAGAGAGGCACACACACACAGACACACACAGACACAGAGACACACACACACACACACACACACACAGACAGACACAGAGACACACACAAACACACACACACAGACACACACACACACACACACACAGACACAGACACAGACACAGACAAACACACACAGACACACACACACACAGACACAGAGACACACACACAGACACAGAGAGGCCAGCAACAACCACGTCAGGAGACACACACACAAAGTACACAGAAGAGGCAACACAAAAACGCGACACGAGACACACACAACACAAAAATACACAACACACGAGACACAAAAAAAAGAACACCACCGACCCGCGAGCGGCTTCCTAATGCGGAAACCACACGCTAAGATCGAGGGTCACCACCTACGTCGGGTTATTTCACAGGTTGTGTTCCGCAGTCTGCAGAGGAAACACAGCAGAACCCTCTTGGAGGGGGGGGGGGGGGGGGGGGAAACTCCTGCTTGAACCTCAGGTTCAATCACTTCACCCACAGATGTCCGGACACAGTACCAAGCTGGGGAGCTATTTTTTATGAGTTAGTAACAATATGAGGGAAATGTCACTCACTGGAGGTTCGGGATACCGTCGCACAGTTTTCCCTAAAGTGTAGGTTCCAAGCCCTAGTGTTACTGAAGGACCATGTGCTGATAGGACAACGCATGAGAACCCACACAACACACACAGAGCGAATACAGAGAGGTCACAGCAAGCGTGATGGAGGTACTCAAACGTCAGGGGATCATCTTAGTCCAGTCCTGGTGGAGATGACCAACACGAATCCGTGTTGTTGCGGCACGAGTCGGTCGCACCATCGGCTTATTTGTCATGCATCCACAGTCTAGAAGGCCTCGGTGTCCACAGCCCTGACGCGCACCATCTGCAGTAACTGTGTGAGGAATGTTTTCAACTGCATGGGATTGGCTCGTCACAGGACACCATTAGGAACGCTCTACAGCTCCATACCGAGACGTCTGGTGTTGTGGGCTTGGCAATACTTGGCTACCCAACACCATACTAGCGAAGACTTCTGTATGTGTAGCTCAATAAATATGATCATATCCATTCTAAAATGCTATCATCATTATCGATCCTGAGTGCCTCTTATAACCTCCTTGCCCAACGTAGCAACAACCGCACATCGTCATCACCTCCTTCTGGGTGGTCAGCAACGTCTTTGGATTGATGAGTATATACACACTATCATACATTGATCTCCAACCCCAAACCACCACATCAGTGTCACTGCAGTGCTGAGAATGGATCACACCCACTACTGACCCTCTCGGTGGTGGTCCTGTGTGGGTCCCCACTGACCCCTTGGAGAACAGGGTAATACAGTATATCAGAGTAACAGATGGAGACTACAGTCCTGCACCTGTAAAAACTACAGGAATGTCCCTATTTATGGCCATGGACAGCTGATCAGTGGACACGTGTGAGTGTAGATAACAGGGAGGATGTGTTTTTACTAAAAGTGCGGGTGTGGCTCGTATCCCTTGAAGGTTTAGAGGCCTCTCCATGAGTTCCCACTTTAATCCTTGTAAACCAGTTAATAAGTGGCTACCATGCTCCAAGTTCACTAACCAAATAGAAACAGAACCACACAAACTCCCATGTTAAATTGAACACGTGTGTGGTTGGATGACTGGCCTACACAGTGCTGATCTTCAGGAGTCTACTGAAGTTCAGGGACAGGTAAGTGGCATGCTTAATGCGTGACTGTGGATAGGTATCCACACCAGCGTGATTATATAAAGGGCTGTGTTTAGTATGCTAGAGCTACTCCTGTTGGGTGAGGCACGTCCAGCGATGCGAAGTGCACACAAACCACCATCATGGTTGTTAACAACATGTAGTCACTGGAGCCCCGTATACATAGCTCCTCCAGCCACAGTCATGTACTCCGCGCCTTCAAATACAGTCATTCTCAATCGTAACAAGCGAGTGGATCGAATCCAGCCAGGGAGAACCACAAACACACAGCGCTCACTCCTTGCTTTCGCTCCCTCGTGGCCCTCTCTCAACAACAACTTCGGCAGAGCATTTCGGAAATACCTGACGCTTCAAGACGACAGGCAGGCTGTGGGCGTGGCGCGTGAAATGAAAGACTGACTCCCGTCAGTCGGCCGGGTCACTTCTATTCGGCAACCAGCCTGAATGAACATCCTAACTGCTGAGACTATCATTGAGTCGAGTAAAAACCGCACGGCTTGGGCTCCAAATACTGAATCATCAATCACAATCGTAGACAGTACATCACAATCGCGCCAGAGTCTGAAGGACAACAGAGGCACAATTCACACGCCATGAGAGAGACGATAGAGAGAGAGAGAGAGAGAGAGAGAGAGAATGAGATAGGATATAGAGAGAGAGAGAGAGAGAGGTGGGGGAGAGATGGAGAGACAGAGAGAGAGAGAGGTGGGGGAGAGATGGAGAGACAGAGAGAGAGAGAGAGGTGGGGGAGAGATGGAGAGACAGAGAGAGAGAGAAGTGGGGGAGAGATGGCAGGCTCCTCCTGATTCTCCTGAATTTCAGTGAAACAAAGCAATAACAGCAGCGCTGTCCGACTGAGTTACAGAGTTACAGAGTGTCTACCACCCACACATTACACAGCTGAGCCCAGATACACACACACACACACACACACACACACACACACACAAGACAGATACACACACACACACACACACACACACACACACAGATTCACTACCACGACACACACTCACACAGCCATCAGATATACACACGACACAACACAGCAACACACAGACACACAAGTCCGTCAGATATACACAACCACACACCCATATTACACACACACACCCAGATAATACCAACCACACACACCCACACACACCCACCCCATATACAACATCATCTACACACACACCACCTACATATACACACACACACACACACACACACACACACAGATATACAAACACTCACAGACACACACACACAGATATACACACACACACACAGACACACATTCACACCCCAGCAGCTGAGTAATAACAATAAATGATTTACAGCTGTTCTTAATGTCTAAAGACCCCTACAAGAGTCTAGAACGCAAACGATGAGAGAACGTATTAAATATATAATTTCATTAACATCATTTATCTAGAGCACAAACACTGTGGTAAGTACAGCACAGTGTTCATTTGTTGACGTAGTTTATCTAGAACACAAACACAGAGATAAGTTAACTCATTTACATAATTTATCTAGAACACTAATACAGACAAATACAGCATTACTGATGGTTATTCATTAACATAGTTTATCTAGAACGTTGACACCGAGATAAATACAGCATTACTGATGGTTATTCATTAACATAGTTTATCTAGAACGTTAACACCGAGACAAATACAGCATTAACGATGGTTATTCATTAACACAGTTTATCTAGAATGTCAACACCGAGAAAAATACAGCATCAATAATGGTTATTCATTAACATAGTTTATCTAGAACGTTAACACCGAGATAAATACAGCATCAACGATGGTTA
>JAMWET010006713.1:0-76630 GCA_024036415.1 Prochilodus magdalenae
GGAAGAGAGAGGGGAGGGGGGAGAGAGAAGGGGGAGGGGGGGAGAGAGGGGAGAGAGGGAAAGGGGGAGGGGGGGGAGGGGGAGAGGGGAAGGAGGGGAGGGGGAAGGGATGGAGGAGGAGGAGTGGGTGTGAAGTGATGGAAAATATGGGGGATTTGCGCTATAGTTGGCTTACCCTTATTATTATTATGTTTCTCCATCCTCCGGCTGCACGCTTTGGCAAGACTAGTTGCCTGACACCAACTTTTAGGAAGGTGACAGTAGGGTGAAATATTCGCCCCGATTGCCCCTTATTTTCCCCTCATTTCTCTATAGCAAACCCAATATGTTTTTTCTTATCACCCTACCAAATTTTGTCCAGACAAAATGACATTTTTCCCAGGTTCCTTGAGGTGCCACCTATGTACTGTGCCATTTGGACCATTGAAGCTCCCGCCCACTTAGATCTCTTTTTCTAATTAGCCATAATATGTAAACTACTTTTTTTGCGAAACTAGGTCTTAGGGTTTAAGCCTTAAATTTTCTGAAAGAAAAGTCTAGAAAAATCGATGCTTCTCACAAGACATCGTTGGATACACGGACTGCAGATAATAATCAAAAACATTGTCGCTTTTGTTAACAAGATGGGGCCGGCATATTGCAATTAACCTCTTTCGAGAAAATTACTTAATTAATTAGAAATTCTGTAACTCCACTCAAAAATAGTTTCACACACCCTCCCAAAAAATTTGAAAACTTTGGATTTGGTCCAGAACAGATCTGAGGTGGCCTATCGTTTGGTGCAGTTAGATTGATAGGGGGCCGCTATCAAGGCTCATACTGTTTCTCTCAGCAACCGTAACTCCGATTGATACCGGAATTTTGTAGGCTTCTCTTTGACAACAGGTCTTATAAGTGATCTTTAAGACGATTTGATACATAAAATTTATGGCGGTGCCTTAGCCCAATAGTTTTCGGTAGTCATTTGACCAGGCTTAACATTACCCAATCAGCATGAACCCTGATTGAGTGTGGTGTTTGGAGGGACTTTGTAACAGCCATGAAATTTCGAAAGATTTGGTCCACAAGGGTGGCGCTATTTTTGGAATCAAGTATATCTCATTAAATTCACCCAATCTCAAATAAATTGCATTTCTTTTTTCATGCACTAAGTGTTCCAAACAATTTTGTAAATATCATTGTGTTAAAAAATGTATCGTTTTTTTTTTATCTTTAACGAGTTTTAAGAATGCTACTTTTCAAACGTAGTCCCTGGATTTTGAATCATAAGACCTTTCCAAACTGTCTAAAATAACTCCTATTGGAGTCTCTATGTAAATAATTAATCAAAAGAAAGTTGACTTTTTTACTTACATGGCTTTCTTTTCTATAAATCACACAAACCACTTGGGCCGTGTTGGAATTTACAGCCCTATATTTCTACATAACTCCTCAGCCTTTTCTCAGATGACTCCATACTTTTCAGGCATGAACAAGCAATACTCTCTTGAGATGTACAAAAATTGGTGCAGTGTGAGCTCTTTAGGGCGGCGCTTATAAAGCACGTAAACCAAAAACACACTACAACTTCAATAAAATGGCTTAGGTGTATGCCTGTGGTGGGTGGGGACATGTTATGAGTTAACATACTGACATCATTGGTAGCCAAAGCTTGTCCTCTGTGATTGGGCATTTTTGGATTCACGCTCGTTAGTTGCTTGCCAGCATGGACCACGTTTGGTAATTACCTCGTCAGTCGTCAGGTCTGTGAATGCAGAGCGTCACTGCTACTTAGCTATTTTGTAGGCTCAAAGTTGTCAAAGGTCAATCTCAATAGAACCTGGATGACAAAACGTACGAACCATGTCTGCCTCAGTCCCCTGATAAATGATCTGTTAATACTTTAGAGGCTTTCTGAAATTAATCTAAGGTCTTTCAGCTCACTTACGGTGTGCCAATAATTGTTTCCTAATGCTGTAAGAGGGCCCTGTACACATGACGCCTCAAGCCTCATATAAGCGTTGAATAGACCACTGGAGTGCTGATTCAGTTTAGCGGCGAATGAAGACCTGATGGATAAACCTCCCACTGTCCCTATCAGTTTTAAATACCTCTGCTGCTCCTGGAAACAAGGTCCACAAACGCTGTAAGGGCCTTCTCGAGGCCTGTCAAAGGGTTCTAAAAATGCAGCTTCTGAACAGTTCTCCTCAATTTTACCCTCTACACCAGGACAACACTTGAACCTGAACGTACGTGAGATGTGTAACCTTTTTGATGAATATACAAATCGAAGTAACACATGGTTCCTAAGTTCGTCACGCATGACACTGCCTTAGCTGTGTAAACCTGTATTATCTTTATAGAATCTGAGAAACAAGGTCCGAACTGCTTTAAGGCACTTGTGAGGCCCTTGCTAGGTCCAAAAGGCCGTCCAGTGGCACTTAATGACGTGCTAGGACCCTCATTGCCCGCTTGCGTGCTATTTTTAAAATTTCTTATTGTCTCTAAGAGCCCAATCTCTGGGACTGTTTCCTACTACTTTTTTTTTGTCTGTTCCTTGTTATGTAACCTTGATGCTTAGGGCAAAAATTGTCTGGGCCAACTGAGGGTGTGACACTGAGTATATTTAAAGGAACTTGCAGAATATCAGGTATCGCAGAGAAATCGGTTCACTGCTCGCAATATAATATATAAATATCTACAAATACACACAGTATATAGGATACATATATAATATATAACAAATCCATACTAAAACCACTCATGCCTTTGTACAGACACAGACTGAAGAACGTATGATATTCCTAAAATAACCGACATCGATACCAATTACTATTCAGTTGTAAATCAGTACTAATTAACCCTTTTAGAGCTTTACAGCTAGAACTATACCCCAACACAGGTGTTAACATGTCTAATAATTCCCGAAAATGTGGGCTTGATAAATACAATGCGGGGCATCTGTATCTTTGCAGATGTGCTTTGGTTAATTTTTCATAAATGGAATAAGCGTGATGGACTGTTACACGTTCTGCCGCCTTAAGAAGATATGAGACATGTTTCCTCTAGCATACACTGTATTAACACTGGTGTCCTGCGGAGGACCATCTGAACACTAGCACATCATTAGAAATGATCACGTCCTGACGTTATGGGGCTGTGTGTGACTAGGTCTTCTAGCTGTGTGCTTGGGCTCTGCACTAACCACCACATGGGGGAAAAGGTCGAATCTCGCCATTCGCATCTCCTCCTCCTCAGGTGACCTGCCTGGAGAGGATCCTCGATAAGCACTAAAATAGTGTTTTTCATGAGTCGGTGACGGATTAAGGAAAGAATTTTGTATTGGTGTTGGTGCTGGTCTTTGGTTTTGGAACCAAGGTCTGTGGTCCTCACTGCACCATTTGGTAGCGCTAACGAGTTTGTCTACCTGAGAGTCCATCTGTTGCGATATCTTCTCCCTGCTGGTGCGCTCCAGTGCTGTCTGGGCAGCACCAGGTTATAAATTGTTTCCTTTCTTTTCTTTCTAGTTTTTGGTGCTGATTAATATGTTTGTTTGTGTCTGGTTACCTTGAGTTTGGTTAGCAGTCACATGCTAACTTACTTTCAAAGCCTCTACTGACCCCATCCTGTCCTTCCACAGACTGGGAAGCCAGGTAAACTTGGTTCCTTGTGTTGGGCCGTTTTTGGGGTTTTACAGTGGTTTTTTAGTATGTGCCATTTGGTGCAGACTGTGGCTTTATAACCTTCCAATTGAAAGGTAACATCATACAGTGAGGTATCTGAAAATCAGATGAAGGGTAACATGCAGTTGATGTATCTGAAAGAAATCAGAGTAAGAGACACATACAGTGATGGGATCTGAAAGTAATCAGAGTACCTTGTAGGGCTTCCACCTCATAAACAGTGGATTCCCCTCTTACAGAAGAGGGAAGGTCGGGATCTACAGTGGCCCGGTCGAATTACGTCCACAGTGCGATAGAACTACATCCACACTGGCAGTTTTCCTACAGTAATTCATTATCTATTACAGAACTCAACCAGCAATGGAACCAACCAGTAAAACCTTATAGTGTTTGTGATTTAGATGCCTATTGGTATACTGGTCACCAGTAAAACCAGTATGTGTTGTTGTTTAGATGCTAGTATACTGGTCAGCGGTAATTGAATTGAACAATGCCAGGTCACCCTCAAAACAGTATATGGTGAGTTCTAGATTGCTGGTATACTGGTCAGCCCCATTAATGACTTTAATGTACTGCTTCAACACATTAAACCGAGTATGTGTAGTGTTCTGGATGCTGCTATATTTGGTCGTGCCAGTGAAACCAGTACAACATAATACTTCACATCATCAGCTTTACCAAGAAGTGAAAACTATAGTGGAATATTAATGCTAATGTCAGCTAGCGATGGTTCTCACTCTGCATTGAAATGTTGGCGGAGGCTAGTGGAGTTCAATACTAACAGCTTTAGCTTTAACACTGGGCTTCTAGAGCTTATAAGACATTAATGTAACATACAGTCATCATCAAAGAACAGCTGCACCCAGAAGGAGGAGGATAAAGGTTACCAGGAACAATAGATGATGATACATTTAGACTGATATGATCAGTATGGGGTTGAGCAGGCTTGTTTGCTAACGCAACATGCCAGACGTCTCGGTGTGGAGCTGTCCTATGATAATCCATCCCATGCAGCTCTAATATCCTCACACAGTTATTGCAGATGGTGCGGTAGGGGTGGACCCTGGTGACACCAGGGCTTCTGGATGTGTGACATGTGAAAACAAACCGGTCATCTTGGTGCTGACCACGGTGCCTCCACACACGGATTTGATGGTCGTTTTCACCAAGACTAAAGCGGGACTCGTCACTGAAGATGACCCGCTGCCATTCTGGGTCAATCTATGACAGTCTGGTACGACACCACTGCAGTCTTTGGTGACGTTGACGTGGTGTTACGGTAACGGTCTGCCTGTATGTAGTCCTGCATGGTGCAGCCAACTGTCAGTGGTGCTGGCACTAATAGGATGACTCATGGAGGACATCAGTTAACATTTTGCCATGTCAGAGTATACAGAATAAACACCTGAGATTTATTATTTATCCCAAGATTACAATGGGACTTCTGAGATCTTACACACTGTGCTTTGATGAGATCCGCTGTTGGTTCACATCACTGAGGTATAAAAGGTTCCCAGTGACTAATTAAAGACACTCCCAAATTCATTCATTCATCTTCAGAACTGCTCATCCTTCTGGGACACGGGGCTGCTGGAACCTGTCCCAACACTATTTGAGCAGAAGGCAGCCCAGTCCATCACAGGGCCGACACACAGACATACACACTCACAGCTGGGGAATCTTAACCAGAGCTGAACACATGCATGTTCCATTCTCAAGCGCCACCAAACTATTCCACTGAGTCGGCTCTAATCGAAGTTATCAGTGAGATTCGCTTAAATCCAGATTCTGGAAGACTGACTGTTCTGCTACTGTTAGATCTCAGTGCTGCATTTGACACTATTGACCACAAAGTTCTCATATATAGACTGGAGAACTGGGTTGGACTCAGGAACTGTCCTAAAATGGTTCAGGTCATACGGGATGAGAAGGAATTATTTTGTTGAAATAGAAATTAATGTATCTGAAACTGTGTCGGTGACCTGTGGTGTCCCCCAGGGCTCAATTCTGGAGCCACTCTTATTTAATTTATATCTGCTTCCTCTGTGTGAAAACCTGCAGGACTATGGGATGTCCTACCACAGCTATCCAGATGAAACTCAAATCTACTTGGCCCTCAGTCCGAATAAGTATGGTCCCCTCGACTCACTGTGTATGTGCCTGGAGCACATCACTGATTGGATGGGTCAGAACTTTCATTATTATATTTGGGAATAGACATGAGAGGCACAGACTAGCTGCATATCTGAATTCAACATCCCTAAAGCCTAAGAGCTAGCCCCTAACCTTGGTGTACTAATCCACTCTGATCTCAGTTTTAGCAGTCACGTCAAACCGTCACCAGATCAGCTTACACCACCTTAAGAACATTAACCAGATCAGAGATTACCTGTCTACACCAGACCTGAAGAAACTCATCCACGCCTCCATCTCCAGCAGGACTGATCACTGTAACAGTCTTCTAGCAGGTCTTCCACAAAAGACAATCAAACAGCTCCAGCTGATCCAGAATGCAGCTGCCCGAGTTCCCACCAGGAGCAGAAGAAGGGACCACGTCATGCCCATTCCTAAACCCCTACACTGGATACCAGTCTGCTACAGGAGAGATTTACAGTCCTGTTACTGATCTATGAATGTCTCAGTGGTTCAGGACCAGCATATTTATCTGACACGGTGCAGCCATATGAGCCGAGCCGAGCTCTCAGATCGTTAGGAACAGGTCAGTTATTCCTGCCTAAGGTAAAGACTAAACATGGAGGGGCAGCGTTTAGTTACTGTGCAGCTGTTAAATGGAATCAGCTGCCAGAGGGCATTAGAAAAGCCTCAACGGTAGACAGTTATAAATCCAGACTGAAGACATTCCTGTTTAATCCTGCTTTCAGCTCCGCTATCAGTAACACTGTTACTCTCCTGTAACAGCACTTCGTATTCCTCACTCTTATACCGACTTTTATTTATATTATATTTAATGATTTTAATGATTAGCACTATTAATATTTTAATGATTTTTAAATGATTTATTTTGCTTTTATTTTGTTTTTATTTCTTTGTATTTTCTCCCTTTTATGTAAAGGACTTTAAACTGCCCTCGTGTATAAAGGTGCTATACAAATAAACATGCCTTGCCTTGCTTAGCAGTGTCAGTAGACGTTAGCTTAGAAGTGTCAGTAGACGTTATCTTAGCAGTGTCAGTAGACATTATCTTAGCGGTGTCAGTAGATGTTAGCTTAGTGGTGTCTGTAGATGTTAGCTTAGACATTAGTTTAGTGGTGTCAGTAAACATTAGCTTAGCAGTGTCAGTAGGCGTTATCTTAGCAGTGTCAGTAGACATTAGCTTAGCAGTGCTAGCAGACATTAGCTTAGCAGTGTCAGTAGACATTAGCTTAGCAGTGTCAGTAGATGTTAGCTTAGCAGTGTCAGTAGACGTTAGCTTAGCAGTGTCAGTAGACGTTATCTTAGCAGTGTCAGAAGATGTTAGCTTAGCAGTGTCAGTAGGCATTAGCTTAGCAGTGTTAGCAGACATTAGCTTAGCAGTGTCAGTAGACATTAGCTTAGCAGTGTCAGTAGATGTTAGCTTAGCAGTGTCAGTAGGCGTTAGCTTAGCAGTGTCAGTAGATGTTATCTTAGCTGTGTCAGTAGATGTTAGCTTAGCAGTGTCAGTAGGTGCTAGCTTAGCATTGCCCCCCAAAGGTTAATCATATTTCAGATTCTGTGCTGCTTGTTAAGCTTGTTGCACACGTCTCATCATGGTACATATAGGGTGACCAGATTCCAATTTACCAGATGTGGGACAAAGATGTGGGACAAACTATGTTTGTGTGGGACAATGTGGGACACCAATGCATCAAGATAAAATAGTGTGTAATAGGGTAAAATAACTTTAAATTAAACATCTCTATTCTGCCCCTTTAGCACATAAAACTGCAAATAATAATGTGTTTATAAATAAATGAAAGAAACTTAACAGAACAGACAGTTCTTTAATGTGCTTTAAAAGGATACAGCTTTCCAGTTTTCTCTAACAACAGAGAGCAACAACAACTCCAGCACAACCCAACCAAACCCAACCAAACACTACATTAGTCCTTTTTTCTAGTAAAACAAATTGACCATGTACTGGATAATGCAGCATCGGCTGTTTATCTGCACAAAACAAAACTCAGTCAAATGAGAATCACGTATATTGACTACAAAAAAACATTTACTAATCTAAAGGCACCACTGGGTATAAAATTAGCAATTACATAAATTAATAAAAAAAATTGGTCAAGAAGAAAACAAAAAATATATTAAATAATCTTTTATCCATCCATTTATCATAACACAATCAATGCTCTTTCAGCACCAAGAAGAACACCTGGCTGATTTTTTGAACTTCTGTCCATCATAGGTCTTTCAGTTTTCTCCATCACACCAACAACTGCAGGCAGGCTGGGCCCACACAGACAATGTACTTCTAGCACCAGAGAATGCATCTAGCAGTGAAGCACAAGAATAGAGCAATGTCTTAAAATCTTGCACCACACTTGCTCAGTGCAATATTCTAATTTATATCTTAGACAATGTTTATCTTACCTTAGATGTTACTCTTGGCTTTGTACTTTTTGCTTGAGCGTGCAGCTTCTAGTAAATCCTTCTGCTTAAGTGCAAAGCTGTAGAATTCCTTACAACTGTATTCAAAGTTGGTCTTGACTTGAATTTCACTCTTGATAAGCTCCACAGAGCAACGATTCCTCTGGTCACTCCAGGCTGCAGTCATGAGGGAAAACACTCTCTCTACAGAAGCATTGGTGATGGGGATGCTGAAGAGAAAGGATGCAACAGCAGTCAGATTTGGTGTCTTAGTGCTCTTAAGCAAGATCTCCCACTTCTCCACAACAGGAGCTTTTTTCTCCACAATTTCCTGCTGCCGTGGCAAAGTCATGCAGTACTCCTCATAGAGTTCATCCATGTCCAGTCTTCCCCCTATCTGTAGGACCTCCACGGCATCACTGAGCTGGGAGAATGTGAAGATGCTCTTCAGTGCCAAGCATGTAACCTTCTTCTGGTAATTGTTATCTGTGAAGTCGTACCATTTTTCCAGGTAGTTGAGTGCCATCTTGTAGAAGTTGGAAAAATCACGTTTGATTGTTGCTGCTTTTTGGTCTGGAAACTGTTGGAGAATAGCATTGGTCTCCATTCCAAAGAAGCAATCAATTTGTCGCTGTTGGAGCTTTGTCTTGAGAGTGAGCATTGTGTCATATAGCTCACAGACAGTGCCATCCTGTGTCCCTCCAACAGCAGGACAACATCATGGAAGATCTTCAGTATGTTATTGAGGAAAGCCAGGTAGGCCTGTAGCTCGAGGGGTTGCCCCTCACCATCCTGATCCGTTTTTAACAGCTGCCACAGTGCTTTTGGGCACTGATTCTCTCCAAGTGACAAGAAATAGCTCTTGATAGCTGCCCAGCTGTCATGTAGCCTCTGCACAGCAGGCCACACACTCAACCATCTTGTGGGTACATGTCTCCGTACGACATGATAATCTTCCTCCAGAAAGGCAAACACTGCTTTCAATTCCTCTGTGCGCTGTGCAGACACTGAAAAGTGACTGAATATTTTGTTCACTACAGAGTCAATGTCAACATTCAGCATGTCTCCAGCATGCTTTGCACAGTTGTGTACTATGTGGGCCATACAGTTTGCCTTGATGATGCCACTGTTGTCTGCCTTTAGCTTTTGGAAAACAGAATTATTTTTCCCATAGTTTACACTAGCATTATCAGCTGCATAAGCTGAAATCATGTCCAGTTGCAGGCCATTTTCCTCTAGCTTGCTTGTAATCTGGCGGTGTATGGTAGCAGCTGACTCATGGCTATCTTCATAAAAATCAAGGATTTTGTTTTTCAAACCCAACTCTGGTGTCCAATATCTCAAAGACAGTGGGAAGAGTTTTGTGGTGCCATGATTAGATGCATCTGAAGCCACTGAAAAAAATGGTGTGTGGACTTTTTCATCACTTGTGAGTTCTTGAACCACAGGCGTTTTTAATTCCTTTAAACAACTCTCCACAGAGGCAGGTGCAAGCACATCTGTAACTATGGATGCTGCCTTTGTACGACCACATGACATTTTTTTTGCAATCTCAGAGTCTGGAAACATGGTCGATGTTAGCTTATTACCACAGTCTTCTGACCTGTATGATAGGGAGTGTTTCACAGTGTGGTAAACGCTAGTTAGTTCAGCTGCTGTTACTTTATTTACGCTTGAATCTAGTTTGGGTTTTAGCAGGAACGTATGCATACACTGGGAAGTCTCCTTTTGAGCTACACGTTTTTTGTGAGTCTCGCATTGTCTGTGTCTTTTCACATCGTATTCACCTCCGTGTGAAACGGAAAAATTACTCAAACAAACGTCACAAAAAACTTTACAAGAGTCACCTTGCACTGGTTTCACCCAGGGGTAAATAGTTTCCCAGTCTCTGTTATAGCTGCATTTTCGTTTTTTAGATCGAGTCGTGTTTACCTCCCTGTCCTCCATAGCTCTCAACCCTTCTGAATTACCGGTGGTCTGATCTTTAGGTTAGTGGTCACAATTAACACCACCTAACTAAATTAATACACACAGTTCTGCTCTACTGACCACACTGAGGAACATCCACAGTGCAGGCTGGAACCCTGGAATTTAAAAACCTCCTTTAGCAGCATCACCTCCACCAAACGTTTCCTGTAGCTGCAAATGAGATTTACACAATGTTGAGGAGGAATTTTGGAACATTCCTTCCTGCACATATGGCCCAACGGATATCACCACTTGTCACTGAACTACCACACCATGTGGGAGACTGGGGTTTGATTCCCCACCTGTAATATGATTAACCTTGTAAGTCACTCTGGATGTACTAATGGACTGAGCATGGGCTGGACAGGTTTCTGGATGTAGGCCACATCAATGTTCAGACACTCTTGAATTGCAGAGATTTGGTGGATGCCATCCCTGGTACAATTCCGAGTAGAGTTTCCTTGTATTCTGGGATCTCAGGAGTCCAGGTCCTCGCTATACAAGCTCATATATACAGGCCCCTTCAGAACCCACCCTGCTAAGACAACACTGGCCACTAGAGGGAAGCATGGAGACACTCTGCCGCAATTATTGGCAACGAGTGGCACCTGTTTCTCACTCTACTTGAGGGACTCTCAACTTGGCGTCTGTGCTCAGTCTTAAGCAGACTCACTGGGTGCACATGTTTCTAGACTCGCTGGTGGTACTGGTAATCGCTCTTGAGCGGTCTCTGAACTTTGTCTTGGCTTCTCTAAGCTTTTCTTTTAGTGGCTGTGAAGCACTAGAGTAAATAAGTATGAGAATGTGTCAGAGTGGTTAGCCTGCTCTCTGCTCAGTCCTCTCTGAGGAAAGTCAGTTCTAGGCTGACATGAGTGAGTGAGTTTGAGTTTAAGGTGCAGACAGGGTCAGTCTGGCTGCTCGCTTGCGCTCCCACAGTATACCGGTATCAGCAATTAGAGGCCACTAGAGGTCTCCCTTCCCCAGAACTGTCTATGACAGCCTCTATGATGAAGCCACCTGTACCTCATTACAGCTTCACCTCTAACGCTTCTCCAGTACAGCAGTATTGCCAGTTCCTAAGCGTCCTAGCTGTATGTGTCCTGGGCACTTTTACTTTTGTGCTCTTCAGCCTCTGTTTGTGCTGTTGCCTGGACTGATCCAGTGTTTCTGGTCCTGTTGCCAGGCAGTTGACACCTATGTTGTTAATCATTTAGTGCCATTCTGATGATATAAATAAAAACAACAGGGCTATAAATCCCTGTGGGGTGTGAGTGACGGGATCCATAGTTTGGGAAGAGGTGTTACAGTGCAGGGAATGTCTCGTTCCATGTGTGGATAAAGGCTCCAAAGCAGATTTTAATGACTGGCTAAAATGAGTGACTGCATTTGGGCGTAGTGTAGTGTGTAGCTCAAAGATGCTGGGCAGAATGAGTAATGGGCCACTAATGAGGGCTGAGGGCTCTCTCTGGGCCCCCTGACAATGTCCACCTTGCACCTTGAAACAAAAACACACCAGACAGTTCTGGGAACACTGTACTCTCTCATACTGGTCACTGGAAGTTCAACATGGCACCTCATGGCAAAGAACTCTCTGAGGATCTGAAGAAAAGAAGCGTGACTCTACATAAAGATGGTCGTGGCTGTAAGAAGATCCAACACCCTGAAACTGAGCTGCAGCGCGGTGGCCCAAACCATACAGAGGTTTAACAGGACAGGGTCCACTCAGACCAGGCCTCATCTTAGATATGAAAGTGTATATGAGGATAAAGATCTGATTAGGGACACTTTTACCTGCTGTATAAAGGTAGCCTGAGAGGTCACCTGATTAGCATGGCAAATCAGTTAGCTACCATAGGCTAACACCAGATTTGCCTGTTCAGTTACATTGGCAAGCTCAATCAAAGTATGTTCCTCTACTGGTGATGTATTTACAGTTACAGATGGATTAGAGTAGGCTCTTGTTATTTCAGTCTCTGTTGTCCCTCTTCTGCACATGCTCTGAGGGGGGCGCCAGCATGCAAAGCAAGCAAGTTGTGAGATTGGTGGAGCTGGAGAATGGGACATGCATGCTAATCTGTTCAGCTCTGGTTAAGATTTGTGGCACTGGCAAGTAGCTAAATTGCTCTCTAGGTGTGAGTGTGTATGTCTGTGTGCCTGCCCTGTGATGACCTGGTGGGCTGCCTTCTGCTCAAATAGAGTTGGGACAGGTTCCAGCAGCCCCCATGACCCTACGTCAGTGATGTGAACCAACAGCGGATCTCATCAAAGCACAGTGTGTAAGATGTCTCAGAAGTCCCATTGTAATCTTGGGATAAATAATAAATCTCAGGTGTTTATTCTGTATACTCTGACATGGCAAAATGTTTAATATCATAAATCACGTGTGTGAAATACACTGTTAACTCGTCCACATCTCATTAGGGTTGGGCTACACAGTCACTACACAAGTACCACACATTCCTTAACAAATGATGGTCTTGAGCTGTACACTGTAGAAATGTCCTATGTAAGACTACAGATATACACAGTACCCTACTGTTATCAACATTATCCTCTATTCTGAATATTATACATACGCACAGACGTTAGGAGATGAAAATTAACATATGAACTGTTTTATTCAGTTTTCCAAAGATACAAATACTAAAGGGTTGACTGAAAACTTTCACTGTATACTCTTACTCTGATTCCTTTCAGATATTTAGCTAAAGGTTACCAGGAATAATAACTGATGATACATTTAGACTGATATGATCAATATTTACTGATATTTACTACACAAACAGAAGTAGCTTCTTTTAAATCTTTAAAAAAAAATCGAATTATATCTTTAATAATAACATAAAATTAAATTTGCACTTCATCTTGATCAGTCTTTGTTGGTGTCCAGAGACTACAGAGGTGGGAAATCTTGTGAGCCTAGACCACATCCACAATCAGTAGAAGGTCGAAAGGGAAAGGTCGACCCTCACCTGGGGCAAACAGAGGGGACAGGGGCTGGGGCAGCAACGTGAACCTCATGTCAAACCTACCAAGTTTCAATCCGGTCAGTCGATTCCTTCTGGGAACTTACTATGTTATCTGAACAATAAACTGGAACAGATAAAACGTTTACAGCACCGTACTAACCACTGAACATTCATTAGTATAGCAGTATCTCTCCATCATGTCTATTTAGCTTCAGGCACTGCACCTCTTTATGATCACATTCTTTACTTGGTGTTCAGTAGAGCTGGTCATTTGCTGTGCTGCTGTTCCTGTCATTTCGAGCGCCCTCGAGTCCCACCACCTGTAGGAGGTGAAGCCCAAAAGTTTCTGACCCGGCCCATAAAGAGGACAATGTCCGACGCGTCATATCATCCCAGCAGAATCCATCCTGCCACACGTTTGTCACTATGTATGGAACCAGTAGCAGCACCAGCAGATCACAGGAAAGCAGCATGATGATGGAGGCTGAGACTCTTATGATGGTGATAGAAGACAAGGAGGGCCTAAGAGCTGTAAGACCCTCTAAAAACTCCAGCAATGAGGATCATGTGATCCTGAGTGCTAACATGAGAACCCCCAGATCTCCACCTTGGGTCTCCTGTCCTGGTTTCTCCAGTTCATCACCCGACATGACCACAACGATCCTATCCCATGATTCCACAGCAAATACAGAGCCTTTCAAAGGTGTGAAGAAATTGGCGGAAAAAAACATGTTTATGTTTACTGGGACCTCCTGCTCGATGCTGCCCATGTGGAAGGGCTCGTCATGAAAACCAACCACAACGAACACTGCTTTCGGCAACAGATGATCGTTAACCGAAGATTTTACCACTTTTGGATTTTAAAGAATGGGGTTTGCTGCAGTTACGTGACGTCAGCGGAGATAATTGCCCTTTTAGTCTCTCAAGTATGTATATATATCTCAAGTATATATATATATATATATATATATATATATATATATATATATATATGTATACACTTTACATGTCCATCAGTTATCAGTTATAGAGCCGGAGTTCAGCTCTGTGTGACGAACCAAAGCCGCTGAAGCTTCGGTTTGATCCGGTTCAGTTTAACGGCTGGGCTGCTGAGAGCGAGTCAGCGCGCGCAGGTGACCGTTAAAGGAATATGGTGGCGCGACAGTGTGGGGTTAAACTGGTGCGGAGTGAGCCGGACCAAACCGGAGTTTTAGCGTTTGGGTTCGTCTAACAGAGCTGAACTCCAGTCTGTAATTTGATAAATATGTAAATAAACCGTAATAAAATATCAGTAAAACCTTTATAACTGTTCAGTATGAAGCTCCACAGTGAGTTATAACCCTAGTGTATTACTCGGTGTTCGCTCGTTTAAACGGTCCTGCTCGTCTCGTCTCCTCCACCCGGTAAGTAACGACACTGCCCGGTTCATTTCTTCTGTTTTATGGTGTTTATTTAACAAATAAATGTGTTTCAGTTTTATTATACCTCAGAACCAGCAGCTCCGGTTCGTTGCTGGTATTTAGTCGGTTAAATCTGAAACTGTAAACAGTACCCGCACTTTAGAGACGGTCCCATGCCGTCTTTAGCGATTCGGACTATTTCCATCAAACGTACTCGGCGAAGGAAAGATCGGGAACTTTGACGGAACATAATGTCTGTAGTTTGTTCCCTGGTTTACCAAGACGTAGAAAATGCAGTTTCGGATTTTACGAGGTTGTCTGGGAGCGGTAGGAGGCATTAAAGGCGAAAACCCGCCGAATATCCAATTTCAGCCTAACTTTACCGAGGAGTGTCGTTTAGCCAGCTAAGCTACAGCTGGTACCGCTGAGGGAGCTAACGGTAGCTAGCTAGCCTAGCCTCCTCTGTTCATACGGTGTGAGCTCCATGTAAATGGGGTTTTATTGTATTTGAGAGTTTTACAGGATGTTTAAAAGATTGTTTAGCTGAGTAACTGCTGATAAATGGACTTATAGGCGCCTAGCCAGTACCTAGCTAGCTAACAGTGTCTGTTCCGAAGTAGAGTTAAACTGGCTAGCAGTGGGAGGAGCAGTACAGCACGCTGTGTTTCTGTAGTGGATTATAAAGTCACTGTGTTACAGCAGATTATCCGGGAAGATTACAGGGCAGGAGGGATTGGTGATGTAGGATGGACAACATTGTTGATTGGAACAGTTTGTTTTGCTGATTTTTCAGAGAGGAGTCAGAACACAGATATCATTTACCTGTTGTTTTCCATATCCGTAAAGCCCATACAGGAAGAGGATTACTCAAAACTACAGGACGAAGGTGGAGGAACAGCTGTCGTGCAGTGAGCTACAGTTTCAGGGATCAGCTCTGAAACGGGTAATCTCCTTTCCTTGTCCTGTGTTCAGTCTGTACAGGTCTAGATAGAAAAGCTGATGTGATTGTGGATCGACTTTGTTTTCCATGTGCTCAACAGATACAAGTACAGTGTGCTGATGTGCAGAGACAGTACCAGTGTCAGAGACCCCATTAATTGCTCAGCAACTAAATATAATATACCTTTTTAATATGTAGTGTTTGTCTGTTTACAGCTTTCATTCTTTCCAGGCGCATGCATGGATATTTTTCCACATCTCCAAATATCCCCAATCCCATTCGGTGAGGAACAGTGCTGGTGTAATACTGAGTGAGACCAGAGGGGGGCAGCAGAGGTCTTTACACTCGAAACAAGCCAAAGGATCTGGAGGTGCTGCAGAGGCAGGTAAGCTCATCCTGTTGGCGATCAAACTGTTTTTTTTTTTTTTTTTTTTTTTTTTAGGTAAAGGCCACAACAGTTTGGATTTATGATCATATCAGGACCAAGTCAAAGAAATCTTTATCCAGTGAGAGATAAATACACTTCCTGTGGGTTGTTTGTATCACAGTGAGGGCGGGAGGGCATTCTCTATTTGATATTATCAATCATATTTGAGTATTGGTATTATTACTGTAATGTCTAATGTTACACTAAAGTGTATACTGGCATTATATTTTCCATTGTTGTATATTTCTGAAATATGTAATGTGAAATTTTAGCTATTATTTAGAAATTCAGATACAATCTTAATATGCCAAAAATCTGAATATAGCCTTAGAGCTAGCTGTGTTAAATCTGAACTGACCAGGGCAGTGGAATAACTAACAAAATAGTAGTAGTAGTATTTTAGCTGCCACACACACGTTTTTGTCCTCACTCATCCTTTATTTAATTCTGCAGCTGGTAGTTGGAGCCTAAAACAACTACAACAAAGTGACAGATTTTACTGCTTATTTGTTTGGTAATAGCAGTGCGCTGAAATACCAAAAGTCATGGGAGAGCCGTATGTACGTTGATTATGAAGTGCTGTTACTTCAGGGGAAGGCTTGGTAACGCCCATATCTGTATAAGTTGTGAGGTGTTATCTTGTGAGAGAGGTTAAACACCGGCCAGCATGCTTGTGGCAAGGCAATGTGAATTATCTGCATTATCTTCCTTAAATATCCCATAATTGTAGGGTCACATGATGTCCACCAAGCAGGGCAACATAGCAGACACCAGTCAATGCGTTTTTTTCTTTAAGGCATTCAGTTTTGTTCTGTTTGATTAGTGACTCATAGAATCAGAGGTGATATTTAGAGGGCGTGTCACATTACACTGCAGGATGAACTAGGATCTCTGCAGTAACTACTAGGAGCTCTATAGGTGTGTAAGAACGATGGTTATAAATGATACACAGTGAGTTACACACTCTGGGTGGGGGTTTTTAATATACTGATCTACAGGCCGACCAGTAAAACAGTAGACTTGTATAATAAACTGAGCTGCTTTGTTATTTTGTAAACTGATTCTATTGTTTCCTTACTCCTCTATTGTGAATGAAGTATTATCAGTATGAGACATAAATAGGCAGACACTGCTTATCTCCATCTTTCCGGCTGTGTACACGCTACTTTCCAGATCTACATTTATATTTATAGACCCATTTGCATGTAATTACAGCACCGCCAGAACATCACAAAGTGGACTCATGTTTTGTCCAGGGAGCTTATATAACCATATATGGAGAAAGTAAAAATAATATCCTGAAAACGAGTAAAATCAATTCTATAATTTCTCCAAGTAATTTTTTGACGGTCCCCAACACTGCATAGGGAGAAACAGAGCTGCCAGCGGTATGAAAAGTGCTCTATAAAGAAACATTTTTTATTTATTATTATTAATTTAGCAGGAAATTCCTCTGAGGTCAGTAGAGCCGTTTCTGTAGTAAGACTCGGCTATGAAGGCCTCTGCAGTAATACTACAGGTTTATACAGACATTGGTCAAAGTTATGTTGTGGTACGCTGTAATTTCTAGTCCACTAGATGGCAGTAGTAATTAACATGTTGATGGTGTGTATCTGTTCAGTCAGTGTCATAATAGAGTATCAGGCCTGCTGTTTGAACTGGCTGAGAAGTGTGTTCAGTAATAAATGAACAAGTCAGATATACACTCTTTCTTTTACTGATGATCAGAAACATTACAGCTCACACCTGGTCGTATATGTGACGTGTAAAAGTGCAGGTACACTCGGTAAGATCGTTAAATTAACATAATACAGTCGGAGTATAAAAACGACACACGAGGGGTACAGGCCACGATCTGAATCCCTGTAGCACTAGCTCTGCCTGAAACACAGTATAAGATCACAGCGTGTGTGGATTTGTGTAGATCTGTGATTATCATCTGTTAGTACATGACGTTACAGCTGAACTGATTTAGAAGCACTTACTGAAACCACAGATAGACCACTGAGATGAGCACTGCAGCACTGAGAACCCAGAACCAGAAGAACCTACACAGAAAGTAAGAACACAGAGACGTTCACAAGATGCTGGAAATCTGAAATGGAGTTATTGGGCTTTGAATTTGAGCACTTAATGGATCATGTTAGTTTAGTCCTGTTACTAACTGCAGGCTCTGCATTGTACAAAAGGAACCTCTACTGAAAACCTGTCAGATTAAACAGAGCTTCAAATAGCCTCTGCTGAGTAAACTATGCCAGACAGGAACTACGTATTCCAAAACAGGCCACACATAGCCTTTATAAAGAGATACCAATCCCTCATCAGGAACACAGAGGGATCTGTCTGAGGGATCGGGTTCAGCTTAGGCGTACGCCCTTTATGTACTGTTCATGCAGATTTCTGCAGAGGGGGATCTTTCTTTCAGGAACTTCTTCAGTCATTTCAATCATTTTCTCACACATTTGTGGGAAACCTGGTGATCCTTAATCCTTCATTGCTCCTACAAGACTCAGCCACTGTTGTACATGTCACTAAAAATAACAGATACATAATAATAATAATAATAATAATAATGTAGCGTACATAAGAGAGACTGTGTTGGTCAGAAAATAAAACTCACAATTTTACCAAACGGTTTTTGAAGTTATAAGTGAGTGTTGGACTTCAATATTACTAAAGTTAATGTGAGTTTGAGCAGTGTGTTACTAAATGTCGCTGGAGTTTGAGGATTTAAACATGACTTAAAGATCAGTTGTACTGGTTCAGCTCTGGAGGATGAACCAATAATAATGAGAATGGGGAAAAACCTGTAAGGAACTAAATAGAAATCTACTGTAAGACCATCACAAGCACGATTAAACAATGTCCCACTACAAACACTGATCAGTTTATGGTGAATAAAATGATGAATCAGTTAAGAGAAGTGATATTTAGTCCCATATTCACTGATGAATTTCACACCAGTATTATAAGATTATTTACACACTAGTCAGTTTATAGCGTCTTTAAACAGTCTCTCTCTGAAATGGTGAATTACAGGTAGAATAGCTCGTACGACATCAGTACAGTTCCTCCTACCGTTTACACTGAACACTAGTTACACAGTAAACCCAACTGAACAGTGTAGCACACTGAACACTAGAGTTACACAGTAAACCCAACTGAACAGTGTAGCACACTGAACACTAGAGTTACACAGTAAACCCAACTGAACAGTGTAGCCTACTGAACACTAGAGTTACACAGTAAACCCAACTGAACAGTGTAGCACACTGAACACTAGAGTTACACAGTAAACCCAACTGAACAGTGTAGCACACTGAACACTAGAGTTACACAGTAAACCCAACTGAACAGTGTAGCACACTGAACACTAGAGCTACACAGTAAACCCAACTGAACAGTGCGGATATTCTCCTCTCACCTTTTAGCTCTTCTATAACTCTCTCTGTGGAGTGGTGGGTGCTAGAGGAGATGCTCAGGGGGAGGAGATTTCTTCTGCTCTTTGATGTAGATTAAAACTCATCACTCTGAGAAGTGAATACCTGTAACTGCTACCAGATATTTACCTTTGTTATTTATAGATTCTGTTATCTGTGTTTTTCTAGTCTTAATAATTATTTTGAATTAATATAAACACACACTGTGAATATTAATATATAAATGTGTGTGTGTGTGTGTGTGTTTGTGTGTGTGTGTGTGTGTGTGTGTGTGTGGGTTTGTGTGTGTGTGTGGGTTTGTGTGTGTGTGTGTGTACGTGTATGTGTGTGTGTGTGTGGGTTTGTGTGTGTGTGTGCGCGTGTGTGAGTTTGTGTGTGTGTGTGCGCGCGCATGTGTGTGTGTATGTATGTGTGTGTGTGGGTTTGTGTGTGGATTTGTGTGTGTTTGTGTGTATATGTATGTGTGTGTGTGTGTGTGTGTGTGTGTGTGTGTGTGTGTGTGTGTGTGTGTGTGTGTGTGTGTGTCGTACTAGCTGAACATACTGGTTTTGTGTTTACTAGTTTGGTTCCCACACGTACCGGTGCAGCCTCAGTCTGTATCGTGTAATCATTTGGTGGTTTGTGCTCGGTGTGGTGACTGCTCTCCTCTCAGTGGTCTGATGTTTCAGTGAAGTGTATAAACAACTTTAGAGACATCATGGTACACGACCACAAGATCATAAAGATGATTATTAATCATGTACATCTTGATGGTGTGTTTACAGCATCATAGCCACCTGTTTTCTCTGCTGGGCTTTTCACATGTTTAGCGATGGAGACGTTTAGAAAGTCTGTGTTAGTGATTAGCTGACTGTTACAATCAGGCTCCGGAATTTTGGTGCTGGTCACGTCTACTGACTGAACACCAGAGTGTCTATGAACAGAGTAAGTGTTGAACAGTGTGAATGTTCAGAGTGAACACTGAGGAGAACATGGGTTTTTATGACCCAGGTACAGAGCATAGAGACTGATGAGCTTCTATGATTTTCCTGATTAAAAGAGTTATAGGCATGTATTCTAGAGCCCTCATATCAGACACATGTGTGAATAGATCAGTACCCCTGCCTTACATACCCCAGGTGTTTTTGAAGGGTTACCATGAGCCATAGTAATTTCTTTACTGCATACCTACAGTATTTAGTCAGCCACTGATTGTGCAAGTTCTCCTACTTAGAAAGATGAGGGAGGTCTGTAATTTTTATCATAGGTACACTTCAACTATGAGAGACAAAATGAAAAAAAAATCCAGGAAATCACACTGTAGGATTTTTAAAGAATTTAATTGTAAATTTTGGTGGAAAATAAGTATTTGGTCAATAACAAAAGTTCAACTCAATACTTTGTAACATAGCCTTTGTTGGCATTGACAGAGGTCAAAGGTTCATTGTAAGTCTTCACCAGGTGTGCACACACTGTAGCTGGTATTTTGGCCCATTCCTCCATGCAGATCTCCTCTAGAGCAGCGTTGTTTTGGAGCTGTTGCTGGGTAACACGGACTTTCAACTCCCTCCACAAATTTTGGGGTTGAGGTCTGGAGACTGGCTAGGCCACTCCAGGACCTTAAACCACTTTTTACTTAGCCACTCCTTCGTCGCCCGAGCGGTGTGTTTGGGACCATTGTCATGCTGGAAGACCCAGTCATGTTCCATTTTCAATGCTCTCACTGATGGAAGGAGGTTTGGCTTAAAATCTTACGATACATGGCCCCGTTCATTCTTCCCTTAACATGGATCAGTCCTCCTGTCCCCTTTGCAGAAAAACAGCCCCAAAGCATGATGTCTCCACCCCCATGCTTCACAGTAGGTATCGTGTTCTTAGGAGGCAACTCAGCATTCTTCTTCCTCCAAGCACGACGCGTTGAGCTTTTACCAAAAGTTAGTTTTGGTTTCATCTGACCGCATGGTATTCTCCCAATCCTCATCTGGATCATCCGTATGCTCTCTGGCAAACTTCAGACGGGCCTAGACATGTTCTGGCTTAAGCAGGGGGACAGGCCTGGCACTGCAGGATGTGTGTCTCTCTCGGCGTAGTGTGTTACTGATGGTAGCCTTTGTTACTTTGGTCCCAGCTCTCTGCAGGTCATTCATCAGGTCCCTCCGTGTAGTTCTGGGATTTTTACTCACCGTTCTCATGATCATTTTGACCCCACGGGATGAGATCTTGCATGGGGCCCCAGATCAGGGGAGATTATCATAGGTCTTGTATGTCTTCCATTTTCTTACAGTTGCTCCCACAGTTGATTTATTCACACCATCCTGCTGCCTATTGTAGAGTCACTCTTCCCAGCCTGGTGCAGGTCTGCAATTTGATATGATCAAATTTTCTGGTTTTAGTAAGGACCCTAGCTCTGAACTAGTTGAAGTTTACTTAAGTTCCTATTAGAACATCCTGACAGTAGTGAGTTACAGTAGTCTAGTTTCTCTGCATCATGCAGGGATAATGCGTTTCTTAGCTTAGCGATGTTACGGAGATAAAGGAAAGCTATCGTAGTGATATTATCTATGTGTTGATCAAATGATAAATCAGAGTCACTTATGACGCCAAGGATTTTAGACACTAAGCCGGGTATAATTGGGAAATTGGCGAGATTTAACATTAAGTCTGATAGTTTCTGTCTTGTGGCTTTTGGACCCAGAAGGAGAACCTCTGTTTTATCTGCATTAAGATGGAGAAAATTTTGTGACATCCAGCATTTCACATCTCTTGCGCATGCCTCAGTTATCTGTAGTTTAGGTTTGTCATCAGGTTTGGCTGATATGTATCGCTGGGTATCATCTGCATAGCAGTGAAAGTTAACGCTATGTTTACTCATAACTGTACCCAGTGGTAGCATATACAATGTGAATAACAGTGGTCCTAAAATGGAGCCTTGGGGGATTCCATATTTCACTTTTGTATGATTGGAAGAGACATTGTTTACTTCTACAAACTGGTAGCGATGGGTTAGGTAGGATCTGAACCATGATAAAGCTGTTCCTGAGATTCCAACTTTTTCTAATCTTTCTAGTAGGATACTGTGGTCAACTGAGTCAAAAGCTGCACTGAGATCGAGAAGCACTAACAAAGATACATGGCCTTGATCAGAAGCAAGAAGGAGATCATTTGTTATTTTAACTAGGGCTGTTTCAGTGCTGTGTTGGGGCCTAAATCCAGATTGGAACTTTTCATATATATGATTCTTATGTAGATATAGACATAATTGTTGGGCCACAGCCTTTTCTATGATCTTAGATAGAAATGACAGATTCAAAATAGGTCTGTAGTTAGTCAGAACACTAGGATCAAGATTTGGTTTCTTGATCAGAGGTTTAATAACGGCTAATTTACAAGTTTTGGGCATGTGACCCATTGTAATTGATGAGTTAACTAACATTAGCAGCGCTTCAGTTATAACTGGAAGTACTTCTTTAAGTAATTTTGAAGGAACTGGATCTGGTGTACAAGTTGTACAATTTACCGAAGAGATCATTTTCTCCAGTTCTTGCTGTGGAAGCAGATAAAAACCTTCGAGCATATCATCTAAGACTTATTTTGTTCGCTAACCGGAGACCGGTTTGGTCTAATATTAGGGGCTGGATGTTTAGTCTAATATTCTCGAAATCCATAAAGACATTACTAGTGAGGTTAGCTGGAATCTGAGGTTCAGCACCTGCCTGGTTTTTAGTAAGTTTAGAAATAGCACTAAAAAGAAATCTAGCGAATGACACCTGCCATCGATATTTGTTACTGAGTGGCACGTGCCGATCTCGCCCCTCGTTTGGTGGCACTTGTCAGTGACACCTGCCATGCATGAACCTCGCGTGCCACTTACAAAATGCACGTAGCAACAGCTCCTGTGAGCAAAGCAGTTACTCTGGGCAGCGGCTACTCTGGTCGGCTAATTACAGCGGCACATCGTAGCTCCACCATCATGGAAACCGTGACGAAGAAATCGATTGAAGGCTTTGTACATGTAGAATTTCGTTGATTGTACCGTTGGGTGCATGAATATAAGGGAAACGAACCACTTTAGCCATACGCTACAGTTCTTATTAATAAATAATAAATATTTTATTGTTTATATTCATTAATGATCAATATTGACTGTAGGCTGTAGGCTTAATGGGGCATACATATTTAAAGACAACGTAAGACACAGACATACTCACAGCAATTCATTCTCTTTACTGAGTCAAGTATGTGTTATTCATGCTAATCTTAAATGTCTTAGTGAGTGAGAATTGCCTTCGTGTTTTTATTAATTAGTCATCCCTGATCATCTGGACTCGACTGCCACCAGCATTGTGCAGCTCAGGAGTGGCACTAGTCATTTACTACAGTGAAAGGCGCTGGCATGTGCCAGTTTTTATATGGATTATGTTTCCTTACTAAAGGCTATCGAAATGTAAGTTGTCTTATATTTAAAATAGTGTCCAGGCTGCCTTGATATTTTGAGTTATTTGAAATTAAAATGTGTTTTTGGTTATAAAACACAGATTTATAGAACTGTTTACAAATTTACAATTTGAAATTCAATTAACTCAAAGATTTTAAGACTACCCAAACACTAACTGTAAAAGTAGAAAAATGTACATGTGTATTTTGTAAATAAATATTGTGAACTTACCTGCTTGTAACTAATGTTTTTACTAAAATAATAGCAAATATTAATCATTAATCTAGAAATATCATCCTTAATCTAAGAGAGTGCAACAACAAGACATAATGCTATTTGAAAATCATTGAATACAAATAAAAAGTTACATACAATGTGTAGAAATTGAATGGTACAGTATGTGTAATAAGCAAGCACTGTGACTTAAGATTCAAAATGTAGACTTTATTACTCAATAACAACTATTATACAAAAATATAATAAAAAGATATGATAAAGATAAAAAGACAAAACAAAAGCAACTCAAGCATGCACTACAGGGCATTAAAATGACAAATGTTTTGCGAACATCATTTCAGTTTGAAATCTGTTGAACCCCTCCAGCTTCCTTAGAATCAGGATAGTGATCTTGAAGAGAGATAAAGCATTTAACAGTTAGCTTTTTGACAACATAACAATATTAAATATAACAAAAAGCTTTTCTTGAAAATTTCAATACATACAGTGCTTGCAAAGGAAGGAGTGCATTCTATAAACACTCAACAATCAAAAACAGATTAGAAAACCAACTCAGTGTTTGGGTTTGTTGATGTTTGTTACATAATTCTTTGTCAAAGGGCACTTCGGAGAAGAAATAGCTTAAGAATACTTGCATAACAATAAGATGTAACAAAAGTAATACTTGCCTTGCAAGCACTGTAATTACTTAAATGAGACTGAACCATACCTCTGGAGCCATGACCTCTAAAACGAATGAGGTGTTCTGCAGAGTTGACCTGTCCAATTGTAAGACAGTAAAACTCCTTTCTATGATGGCCTCTAACTGTAAAAAAGTGGATAAAACATACTGCTGACTAAATATTTATGGAAAACACCTATTAAAGCTACAAAAACATATTTGCAACGAACTGTTCCTGAAAGTACAGGAGAGGTATTCTACAGAATAAGTACATAGTGAGCTGCGTGTTACACAGTTAAGGTTTGTGCAAGACAACTGCATACTTGTTCTTCCTCAAACACAGAGATGCATCCATCTCTGTGTTGCTTCAGCTTTGGGTCGAATGTTGGGTTCTCGTGAAGATACATTCTATTGGACTTCAGTGTTCCCGATCTGAGGTCATTTTGAAGCATCTATGCAAGACCAAGAAAAACAAAACAAATAGGCAGACTTTAATAGCTTGTAAACTTTATATATGATACTAGGTGAAAACTATAATTTACCAGGATTTCCTCATCTGTTACAAGATTTATTACAGGCCCTTCACGTACTGCAGCCCATGTACTGTAAATAGAAATAAAAAAAACATAAGTAATAGGATGCCTTAATTAACAGGAGGACACCTTTTTGTTTTCTAATTTTTATTATATAATAGACTCTACCTTTCATATTGATATGGCTCTGGAAAATGACAACCACAGCTGAATGGGGTGTCTTCCTGAAATGTGCACACATCAATTCCTGCACACTCACTGTGCAGCCAACCATCACAGTAGTCACACTGTACCCACTGGATAGTTTTGACTAATGGGTGCATTGACCTGTAAATAAAAGAAATGACATGTCTTTTCATATTTACATTTTTCCTTCAATTACGTAATTATACATCCAAATAAATACTAGGACTTACTTTTTTCTGACTCTTTGGTACACACAGGCATAAATGTCCTGTGCAAGGCAGTGGTTTCCTACTCTTTCTGTTGCTTCTTTTCGCCGTTTTAGAGGTGGAAGGTCCTGTTAAGACAATCAGTATTTAATCACTGTTTTGCAGAGACAAATTCTTTGCTGTAAAATAATGGTCATCATCCCATACCTCTAGTGCCAAATCTTTTACTAAACACGAAGCATGGTATATGCGCAGATGGCACAGCTGCCCATGGTGAAGTATGTCTGTGGACATTTTTATTTCTTTTACATCCATCTCAGCCATCTGTTAAAGAACCACAAATTAGTGGATGTCTACATTATATAAAAAGTGGCCATCAAACAAAATAGTTTTAACATACTGTGCACACAAACACCCCACAGTTGTAGTCATCTGTTTGCATCCACATCTCAGGGCTAGACATCTTCCAGCCATGTAAGGAGTCATGCTGCCGAAAAACATGTCTACAAAACACAGAACATCCAACTAAATAATAATAATAATAATAATAATAATAATAATAATAATAATAATAATAATAATAATAATAATAATAATATTAGATTAGATTCAACTTTATTTTCATTGTGCAGAGTACAGGTCCAGAGCCAGTGAAATGCAGTTAGCATCTAACCAGAAGTGCAAGTACATTATTATTTACACAAAGTGCCGTAGTAATAAATTTAAACACATACTATAAGCATATCCATATGCATATATGTGTATGTATAACAGCAGCATTTACAAATTAATGTTTGAATTGTAAGAGTAGTGCAAATAGACAGTATGTACACAAGAAAAAAACATCTGATGTAGAGATAATATGAGAACAGTATGTAAACATGAGTGTACAGTTGGCTTGGCAATAAATAAAGTGCATTAACAGTACAGAAAGTGCAATGTAACTTAAAGTGCAGCGTTTATCAGACACGCAGCCTCATGAAAAAACTGTTTCTGAGACTACTGCTGCGGAATATTATTATTAATAATAATAATAATAATAATAATAATAATAATATTTGTGAAACATACAAGAATCGATATGCAAAATAATACTGATCTGTTTCTAGATAGAAAAATATTACACCTGAGCATTTCCATCGCTTCTTCTTCCACTGTTTTGCATTTCCCCTCGGAATCATAAATCCTTATTTCTTTCGCAGGGATATCAAAAACCTGTTATGTGTTAAAAAATTGAAGGGTAAAATTAAAGGTCATACAAATTATTTTACGGTGTTATAAATATAATATGTGTGTGTGTGTGTGGGATGAAGTCAAACTGTAATGTACATCACCCAAAGAATAAAATGGTTTCCCCACTCAGGTCCAAGCGATCCCCCAACAATTCGTGGCCAGAGGACCTTCTGTGCATTCTATAAATACAGAAACACTTCATAAAAAAATTAGCAGTCACTCTATTTTCAGAATTGCAACTGAACATTGGAACTGAATTTTAACTGAATACTTTTTAAAATTATTTTAAAGGATTAATTTCATTGCAAATGATACCTTAAGTTGTTCAGTTTCATGTTCCGATATGTGCCTGTTTGATTGCCATTCTCTGTGCCACACAACAAATTGGTGTGTTGCCAGGGCCACAGTCTATAGACAAGGGAAAATAAAACCTTCTTAACTGTAACAGAGCCTAATAACCTTGGGATTTTAAGAGGTAGATACAGAATGGTTTAAGATGTGTTTATGCCACAGGCATAACTCACCGCACTTACATTTTGTGTTTCTGTTGCAATCTGGGCAACACGACAATTAACAGCCTTTGGAAAGAAACAGATATCAAAGCTATTTTCTTAAACGCTCAAAAGTATATAAATAATGAGAATTGAAGCAAGAATGGGTATTTTGGAAGCATTTTACACTTACATCATCAGTAAGCCAAGGAAGCCTTGATTTTGGAGACATTGGTGCTTCAACAAGATTCTGAGGACAGATGCTCATCAGATCTTTTACACTTAGTGCAGCATTGTCAGTGAACCGAATTACTGTTTGGCGGTCACTCCTTGGCTCCTCGAAGAGTTTAATGAGTTTTTCCTAAAAAAAAAAAAACAGTTAATGTCTGTATTTCATTAAAATACAATCCAACTAAAACAGCTAACAGGTATTTGAAACTTGGGGAAAAAACTGTAATTACCAAATTTCCAGGCTCTGTAGGAAACATGGTCACTGAAAATGTGCTGCCAGGAGAACTCTGGGTCTCTGTTTGCCTCCGAGATTCTAAACTTGGAAAATTGACTTGTCTTCTCTCTGTTAGTAAAAATGAAATTGAAAAAAAATGTAGGATGTACATTCTACAATCATTATGCAATCATTATCATTAACCATAATTAATATAGTAATTCAATTTTCATTTAATCAGTTTAATTGTATGAACTTTAAGTGTCCGAAAACACTGGGCTATTAGCACAATGGCTAGTAACTAAATACAATAAGTATAACAGTAACTAAAAAGTATAACAGTTATGTATCTTTTTATGCATTAGTGTACCTTGTGTCCCAAATGTAAGCTTTCCACTGGGGCCCATCTGCAAGATTTCTTTGGTCTGCCGTTGCATGTCTTTCATATATTTATTATTTATCCTCTGATTGTGCAGGTGGAAATAAAGTCGCAAGGAAAACATGAAATGAATGTCCTTCATCTGGCAAAATGAGTACTTGCTGGATGAGAGCTCTCTGTTTATCTGTTCAGCAGAAGATGAATTGACCAAAGCTGCCAGATCTGGCACCAACTTCAGACTCCTCAATTGCTCTTCAGGTCTTTTTTGGTTTTTTTCGTAGAATCTGTCATACAGTGAGTACCTATTACTGGTTCCAGTTTCTGGGTGACTGCAGGACAACCGGTCTCCTGAACTGTCTTCTGTGGCTGTGGTTCCAGAAGTAAAGCCAATACATGAAACCCAGGGTAAACGTACTTGCAGGCATTTGTTGGTTGCATCCTGTATGTTTTCCTCTGTAGCAGCACAGAGTCTTCCATCATTTGGCTGGAAGAAGCGTTGATTTGTGCGATTATTGACATGTCGAGCCACTCGTCCAGCAATGTCTGAAATGTAGACTGTAGGAGGGTGTCGGAAACTCAAGAGGGCATCCCCATGGTCACGGGCAGACTCTTGCCACCACAATGCTGACTCGTAATATACAACAGAGTGTATACAGCCCATATGCAAAACACCACCTGAATAATAGATATAAATTGGACACAAAACAATATCAATCAGTCACTGATGAACATTGACTGAAGTAAAAATTATTAACAAAACAGTTTTACAGAACTACTACAAAAACAAAATGTGTTTGCAAGTGACAGAAGCACAAACACAAGGTAATTTCTACCAACTAGATACAGCTTCATGTACTCCGTTCCATGTACTGAAGTAAATTTGTTATGGATTTTGGTTTTGACGTTGAAATAATACTAGTAATAATACAAAGACATACACTCACCAAGCCCTTTTTTAAGTACTCAAAACCTGGTATATACACTCATTGTCTTTTTTTATCAGCCATATAAGTACATTTTGTAGTTCTACAATTACAGATTGTAGTTCATCTGTTCCTTTTTACCCCACATTTACATCTAGATGCAAGGAAGTGTACCTAATGAAGTGGTCAGTGAGTGACAAAAGATTGCGAAAAAATGGTATCTACTTTTACTGACTGACATTTTAGTCATTATGATTTAGCTCCTAAAAACTGTGTTACTGATCAAAAAACTTTGGAAAAACTTTCAATATTAGATCAAAGTGACCCCAAAAACAGAATTTCACCTAACAAATTTCAGTTTGTTGTACTACAATTCTATAATTTACACAGCACTAAAACATGCTTGCCTAGTACTTTTGTGTTTCTACAAAAGTCTTTGTAATAACATACTTTCACTTTCAACAAAGTAGTATCACTCGCACTTGAGTGTAGATTTAGGCTTCTCAACACATCACTGGTGTTGACTGCATGACTTAAATACAGTTAAATACCCCTGCTCTTACCTCCAGTTTTCTGCAGTTTGATGAACATCTTAGGGTAAATATCTTTATAAAGAAGAAGCTCTTCAAGCCTATTTATCAGGTCACTTCTGGATCCAACTTCAGACACCCCAAGAGCTTTGCAGGCTGCAATTAAATCCTCTTTCCTTGGCTATGTGGATACACGTATATAGGATAGAAATTAGTGTATTAACACATGTTAAAACAAGTTGTTGTGCTTAGTATTACCATGTCCATGTCCTGGATGATCATGTTTTTTTATAATAAGGTAAAATAATTATTTATGCTGTAATTTTATGGAAATTGCTGATAACATACCATTTTTGACTGCAAAATGCTCAATATAGTGTCCTCGTCAATGTTGTGAGTTCCTCTTGATATGGTGGCACGTTCCTTTTCAGAAAGACCTTTAAAAATCTCTGTCTTGGGGATGACGTCATGAACTCTTGTATGTTCTCCAACCCATGGTGTGAACGCAGAGTAAGTCAACATACTGGTAAATGGATTGCCCACAGTAGTGTCTAAAAGAAAATATTTTATCCATAATTAATAGTCTAAACTTCAGACTTGTGTTTCCACAATATACTGAAAAGTAACTTCTTAAAAGCTCACCATCACACAAACCAGATGCTATGATTTCCTTTTCTAGCATCTCCCATCTTGTCTTAATGTTTACTTGTATATCCTCTGTACTAGAATTGGCAGTGGTTGGGCGCTTCAAGAGGTGAACTGACAGGCAGACATAAAAAAAAAACAATGCTTTCATGCTGTGATAGATAATATCTGGCATGTCTAAATAAAACTACATTGACTTTATAACCAATTCCTGATGGATATTCAATTCCAATGAAAATGAGGGTTTTAATGATTTAAAAGAAATTATAACAGTTCATATTTTCTTACCAGGTACATCAAATGCAGTTTTCCAGTTTGCATCTGCAATTAAAATGGGTGCATTGTGGCCACAGCGCAAGCAGAAAAAATCGTAACTACAACTCCTCATTGCACAAAAATGGTAGAAGGCTCGTCTGACTGTATTGTGAGGAATTATAATTTTGCCATGATCTTCCAATGTTGTCAGGAAACGTCCCACTGCAATGTGATTCTGTCAAGAAAATGTATTTGTAGAATAATTTGTAAAATAATACTAAATACAGCACCATAATACAAAATAGAACTATTTCTTGCAAACTAAAAATATATTAGAAATATGGCAGAAATATAATACTGTGATACACCAAGAGTATATGTAGCATATCAGGACATGTACTGTTTCAGACATGTCATAAGTATGAACTGTTAAGTGAAAGCCTGTAGAGTCTTTAAGATAACCAAACACATCGATGTAGATGAGTGTGTCTAAACTTTTGGCTGGTACACTACATAATATTAATTGCAATTAAACAAGTGTCCTAAATACATATCATTTATACATACATGCCTTTCTTATGTTACATGCAATAACTCATGAATAATTAATAAACCATTAATATGAAAACATTAATTAAACATTACACATTAATTTATATTAATGTTTTCAGGTGCTTACCGAAAGTCCAGATATCATAAGTGAGCATAAGGGAAGGGACAGAAAGACTCTGTCATTGAAGTTGTGAAACCCAGATTTATAATCTTGGAATCTCACAAGCATTCTACAAACAGGGCACACCTTCCCATATACAGGAACCCCTAGAAAGATTCAATATTATTTGCAATTAGTAATTTAAATAGCAGTAGCTTAAATAAAATCATTTTTAAAATGTTAAGTTGTGTAACTAACCTTTGTTCACAGAAAAAATGCAATATACTGTCCCATTTGTTGTCAGCAGCTGGCTCTCTTCCAAAGCTGGAGGGCAAGGGCCAGGACAGTATGGACATACAACCTCCAATGGCTTAAATGATTCTGGGACTTGCTGTTCTTTTGTGGCAAGGTCAAATGGGAGATCCTCTGGGATTTTCTTTTCTCTATATAAATATTCTGTAATTTTAATGACATCAGCTGACCTCCCATTGTACTGCCTTGGGAGTTTGTCAATTTCTGTGACTCTTTCTTCTATATCATCAATGTCCTCCAGATTTGAATCTGCTGTTGCTTTAAGAAGATGTGGATGTTCTTGAAACATGTACCACACTGAAAGGTACCTATGTATGCAGCTCACTTTGCTCTTCACTCTGCACTGGCAATGCCATTGACCTGACTGGCTATCAAAGGTAACACGGGTTCTTGCAAACTGACACCAGTTGTCCTTTTTGTTTGTAAAAACAGAAAAATATATAAATCGTTCCGCAAGACTATTTTCTTCCCATAACACTGGGAAAACACAGTCTACACCTTGTGAGCGTGCCTTTGTATTCATATCCCAACATTCCTGTTTTGTAGTTCTTGAGATGAGGCCTCTGTCACTCATTAACTGAAGAGATTTGTCTGACAGGAGAGGGGGAGGAGCATATGCCAATGCTTTGTTGGTCCTCTCCAAATGCTGGCACTCCATTCCAGGATTACCGCTTTTTAAAGCAACTGACATGAGGTCTTTGCAAATGGGTACTTCACAGGAAATATTCTGATAGAGCACAGATTTGCACACATGAACTGGCACCCTTGGTCCATGCTGGTCTTTTGGAGTGACAAAAATCCCATTTTTAACATCAATGCAAATAATGGGTTGCCTTTCTTTGTCATGCTGTGTCTTTTCATGTCGTCTTAAATTTGAAATGTTGGTGAATTGAGAATGACAGATTTTACACTCCAGGCGATTAGATTTAGGTTGGTCCTGAGCAGTGGGTTGTTCTTTTGTTTCTGGACATTGTTTTCCTAAAAAAAATAAAATAATAATAATAATAAAAAAAATATATATATAAATGCATTAAGTATATACATACATACGTATCTATGTGTGTGTGTGTGTGTGTGTGTGTGTGTGCATTAATGTAATTTATACATATTACAAAGTGGGGGAAATGGTACTCACTGTTTGGGTTTTTTGTCACCACCAAACCTGCATTTTTGCAAAAACAGTAGAAAACATATCAGAAAAATAGAAATATATTTTCCTCTGGCCTGTTTTCTATATAAATTAAAACTCAGAAAAAAATCAAAAAAGAAAAAAATTATACAGACCATGATTTGTAAGGTGTTTCTTAAAAGATGATGATCTGGTAAGTACTTGATGGCACCTAGGACAGTGCCAGTGGCTTCTTTTTGATACATGTCTCGCCAAGCAGAAGCATGGTATGGAAAATTTGTCTAGGTTAAAAAAAAAAGGATGGAATACAATATAAAAAATTATAAAGAAATATGTTAATATCAATGTTACAACAAGGACAACTGTTACATGCCATACTACATACTTACCAATGCCGTTGTGTTTGTAATGTACAGCTAGCTTCAAATGCCTGCTTAAAAGATGGCCGTGTGAAGCTTTAGTTTTTTCACAGTAGGGACAGTCAAGATCATCCCTCAGTGAAAGCAGTTCCTCCTCTAGGCTAAACTCAAACACTCTATCTGAAATATAAAAAAGTCAGGTTTCTTTATAGATCATCCATGGTAAACATTAAACATACAGTAATTTTTTGGCAAAAAGTCTCTGTAAGGAATGTCACACAAATGCAGTGTTTTTAAGGTTTTTAGGTGGGAAAAGCAAGGATTTAGTCTGGGTAATATCTGGCATTTGTCACAATAAGAAAAAGTCATCTTTATTGCTTGTATGAACTGGCCCACAATGTCAAACAACTTAACACACACAAAATTAAACCTCTCCCACCCTTTTCTACTAGTTCATGTACACAAAATATTCATTCATAGCTCAAATAAGCTAAAGTGTCCTTTTTGTGATTGTGCAAGAGGCATATACAATCCTCTAATCTGCAACTTTATTACATTCTACAGCCTGTTATTTAGTAACTACATATAAATGTGCGTTTGCTGAGGTATTCTAAAGAAATAAACATATGTAATAGAAGTTTGGACCTGCCTGGCAATTTAATAAGTTGTAATTCACCAAACACTTTTTTTCTTTACTTTGGACACCTATGGTGACTACTATCTAGCTACTTTGAACTCCACTCGATGTTTCGGTGTTGTGAGTTACGAGTATAAAAGAAGTTTATCTTCTTTCATACATCTCTACATCCTTTATTCAACACTTAAAAAAATGTATTTATCAGGAACATTTATAAAATACTCCTATAATACTACCGTTTCAATTGGCACTTCTAGCGGCCACGTTACCTGTCATGACTAGGTGTTTTTAGCTTCGTCAGCTGACGTTAGCTCTTGAATGATCGCTAGCTAAAGTTCGACACATCTCACATTACAACAAAAAAACCCACAACTAAATGCCATAAAATATATGTACGTTTGGGTAGTAAGGCTCAAACTAAAAAATCTACATTACCTGACATCGCCATCGACGTACAGCGGGACACGCAGCAAATGCATCAAAATGAACAGTATGAAGTCCGTCAGTCTTTGTTCTCTGAAGAAATTACTGCCACCTACTGTAGATTTTACAACAGCAGCTTTGACAGTATCGCGAGAGCTGCGTGCGTGCTGCGTGCGCGTATGTTCTGTTTTCTGTGTCGGGAAACCACTTTAAAATAATTTACTTAAAACTATAAAAGTTAAGTTACACAAGCTAGAAATAAAATAGCTCCTGTAATTAGTACATTATAAGTATATTCATATGTGCAACTTATGGGCCGTATGGTTCCAAAGACATGGATTGTTGGTGCATATGATAGGGATGGTTGGCACAATAAAAGTCTCATTTCAAAGAATAAAGGGTAAATAACAGAAATAATATGAGAATTACATTTAACTTAAATAAGTGGCAATGACAAACATTTGATGGCAACCTAATATTTCATAATCATGTAAATTTTAATAATGATAATAACGATAATAATGAAGTTTTAACATCTATCTTCAACTTAACAGATGTAATGTTCAGAATGCTTGACAATATGGATGCATATAGGGAATTTGATTTACTGTTACATTTTTGGGGGGGTTAACCTTACTGACTCACCTATGAACAACATAAGGCTGAATTAAAAAACTGGTTTGCTGTATGATAAACAAACAGCTGCCATTGTTGAATGGGGCATTAGTTCCACAGCTGAGTGACACATGCTAGTGCCTTTCACTTCTAGGCAGTATTCCCAAATACTAAAATTGTGATAATTCATCACATCAGGGCTCTAGACTAACTTTTTGAACTGGTTGCACTGGTGCGCCTAACGTTTTTTCTTAGGTGCACCAGCACCAAAGTTAGGTGCACCCAAATTTTTCAACTGCATCACATTCAGCAGTTTTACATGTTCACTTTTTCTTTTCTTTTTTAAAATCGCTGTCCATATAGGCAATATTGACTTGTAAATGATTACCTAACAATGTGGTCAGCATAAAGTTCTTTATTTGAAGCACAATTCTACAAGAAAGGTAACACTTGGGCAGTGCATTTGTCGGGCATGTAATGTGTTTGATAGATGCGTTGTGCTTTTTCAGCGCTTCAATTCTAAATGTATTAGAACCAGTCACAAACGCACTACTGCCGGCCATGGTCTTCCCACACTCCTTACAGTCAGTGCAGGCTGTGACTCGGAGTCGATCGTATGTGGCTAGTTATCTGATCTGATAACCAACACTCTGACACGGAGCCATCAGCCTCCCAAGTTAACTTAATTTTCGAACGGACCAGGCCTGAACTTAACATTCTTAACCAAAATGTTGTAAATCATTCTTTTCGCCGTCTCTCGCCATCCGCAGCTACACCCGCTCTGTTTACCTGACGGGCCTAGGCTACTCACCGATCTGGGGTGCGTTTCCCAAAACCATCGTTGCTAACTACGTTAGCAACTTACATAGTTGGAACGACACAGCTGCGACGCAAGTGTTTCCCAAAACCATGGTTCAAACTATGGAGGTAACCACGTTGGTAACTTACATAGTCCGAACCATCGTTAAGCGACACAGGTGTTTCCCAAAACCGTAGTTCCACCGAACGTTCGCAAACACTGTCGTTAAGTTGAGTAGTTGGAACTACAGCTATAGACCTGTGGTTAGAAGCTTAGTTCCTGATGACCGCGTCATCGATGACGCAGGACGCCAGGTAACGTGTCAGTATGCTGAAAATTTACATGAAACTCCGGGTACGAACATTTATACTGTCAAAGGCTTTGAACGTGTAGTTCCCAACACACATCTCAGTGTATTTCTCTGTTTATACTTACAGCTGCATTCTTTAAATAATATCGCTGTAATCCATGCGCGTGTGTTAGCTGTGTAACGTTAGACAGGCTCTGTTTTTTCAGCATTATTTCATTCCGAGGTGTTTCTGTGGTATCACTGGTAGAGCAGGAGGTGGGTAAATAGGCTACATGTTGCTGGTTCCAGTTCAAGACATGTTAGGTTGTAGGGTAAATCGTTCAAGCAGGCAACTTCTTTTAGTTCTGAATAAGGAGAACATGGGTCCTTGCTGTGAACCTTTTTGTATTCATCCATGTATTTTTATTTTGGGAAAGGATGTTGTTTACTGTGACATTGCTATACATGAACATTATCTTAACATAATCATAATAAGACAAGTAAATTTATAAAGGGTTTAAATTCATAAGTAATATATAATGATTGTAACTGAATATAGGCCTAGAACAGAAACAGGGTGAGTCGGGGGTGGGGTGAGCTTATGGGCCAAACATATTTTGTATTAATTGCTGCCGTACTTCTAGGCCTGCAGGATGCATTCCATCATGTTGTAGAAGGTAATCATCTTCAGTGTCCTCTACAGAGTTCTCCTCATCATCTGGTAACTGCACATTTGCTCTCAGGGCAGTGTTGTGCAGTAGTGCTGTAACCACCACCACAGCACAGGATTTTGTGGGGTTAAGTTGCAGGCCACCAGCAGACTTGCTCAAACACCGGAAACGTTGCTTCCACAACCCTATGGCCCTCTCCACGACAGCTCGAGTTCTGGTGTGAGCGCTGTTGTATCTCTCCTCTGCCTCAGTGTTGGGCTGCTGGATGGGTGTAAGCAGGCAGGGACGCAAAGGGTAGCCACTGTCTCCTAAGAGCCAGCAGCCCTCAAAGCCACCACCTTCTGCCACCCGGCAGAGAGCAGAGTTGGCCCACATGAAGGCATCGTGGGTGCTCCCTGGCCACTTGGCCACAATGTCTGTGAAAAGACCCTGGTAGTCACAGACTACCTGGATGTTCAGGGCTTGGTATCCCTTGCGGCAGAGGTATACAGCTTCATTGTTAGATGGCCTTGCAATTGGGACCAGCGTGCCATCGATCACGCCAATGACCTGGGGAATATCAGCAATGGCATGGAAGCCTTGGTTGACTCTTGCAATGTCCTCTGGTGTTTTTGGAAAGGTTATCCTTTTATCAAGCTGTAACAGCACCTGAGTCACAGCGGTTACAGCTCTGCTGATGGATGCCTTACTGAGACCAAGGCCATCTCCCAACACCTCGTAGAAACTACCTGAGGCGTAAAACCTCAGTGCAGCCAAAAGCTGCACAGCTGGACTTAAGGCATAATTACGCCGAGTGGCCCTCACCAGATGGGGGTGAACAAAATGAATTAAGTCCTGAATGGTTGCCCGAGAGAGACGATATTTCCGAATGATGGCCTCATCTGACAGGACTTCAAGGGGGGTTAAAGGTGGTGCGAATGAACTCATTCATATACACCACCTCACTACGACGCCTGCGCCGACGATTCAGTGCAATAATGCGCTGTAATGCTGCCATTGTGCTAAGGACCTCCATGTTGCCACATCATTTATAAGAAACAGGAGACACTTGGAGTTAATTGATGGGCTGTTTTTATTGGTGGACATATGTATCCAGATACAATTGTTATTGCCAGCAGGTGTGGTACATGCATGAAATGTTTAGGCTATTTAAATAGCTATTATTCCGGATATGTAAATACCTTTTTTTAAATATAGACCTAGCATTAATACCCAGTCATCACTTAACACCTTTCAATAACTCATCATGTGTTTTGTTTTTCAGACCTGATGTTTTAGAACTAGGAGTGACCTTTATGAAATAAACTAAAAAAAAGTGTTTTTTATAGAGGAAACAGGAGAGACTAATTCTGATTAAAGGATCAACAGCTGTTGTTTCCTGATCACTGTGTTGTGGTTCTGTGTATTTCTCAGCTTGTCTTAAAATAGCTTATTGAAACAACATGACATTATAGCTACATGTTGGGGTATAGTAATCAAAATCTAGTAGTCCAAGATTAATTTATATATTTTATTTCCAATTTACTGAAGGAGTGCCAACGACAGATACATTATACACCTCCCACGACTAGAACAAGGAAAAAAAAAAAAACAACCAAAGAATGGGTAGAAGGGATGGGGATGCAGGAAGGATCACTCAGGGTCTGTTGAAGAAAAGAATGGCTGTTTATGCCACCAGTATATAATGCAATGCAAATAAATAGCAATAGTATCTTACTTTCAGAGGGGGGGGGATACATTGCGACACTGGGCCTACTGGCCTGTTGGGCCAGTAAGGCCAATTTCTCCCTCCGGTAGGCCATAGTCTCCTCATGGTGCCGCTCATTCTGTTCCCTCAGGGCTGCCAGTTCCTCCCTGATGCCCCTCAGAATTGATATTTTTTCTCCCTCAGACTTGAGGAGCTCTTCACTGCATTGGCAGTGGATCTTTCTGCGCCGACGGGCCTGGGTATGTAAGTGCCGCTGTGGAGAGGCAGCAGAATGGGTAGCAGAGCTCCCAGACTGAGGGGATTCTGGGGGGGCAGGGGACAGTGCAGCCCTGAGGGCCTGATGGCCATGCCGTGCAGTGCCCAGTGTTGAGGGGCCCTGTGAGGGGGTGAGAGATCCTACAGTGCTCGTTGTGGCAGTGCCTGATGTTGAAGGGCCCTGGGGATCAGACTGCAGGGGCCCAGATGGTGATGGTTCAAGAGGAGACGGGTGGGGTGTTGATGTCTGGGAGGTGTGCATGCCACAGACATCTATGCCACCTGGGACTCCATCCAGCACTTCTGGGCCTAGGATGGCCAAAACCCTCTCCTCATCAGGAGTAAGAGGTTGCAGAGTGCTCCTTCCACCACCAGTTCTTTTGTTGCTCCCTCCTTAGAGCTGCAGCCTTCCTCTTTGTCACACTGGCATAGTCTCTCCATTTTGCCCTCACATCCTCTGCAGTGCGACTCCATCCGTGTCCCACTGAATTGATCTTCATAGTAATCTCTTGCCATGTTTTTTTTTTGGCAGTATTTGTAATAGAATTCTTTAGTTTTGAAAAAATGATGTGCTGATTTACATATACCTCATCAACCAGAACACTGATTTCTTTACCAGTAAACTGAGGCTTTCGTGCCATTTTCGTTATTTCACAAGCCTATGGGACTTGTCTGATAACTAGCGCAGAGTTTATATAGTGTAGAGCATGAACAAGTAGCAGGTGGTGTCTCCCTGATTTTACACCTGCTCTAAATTGGTTAATTATTGTATGACCACCCCTGAAGTAAAAAGGCCAGAGCATAACTGACAATTTGCCTTTCTTGTGCATGTGTGAGTATTTCGCAGCTTATGAAAAAGATAGAAAGTTAATCTTTAGAAGTTAGAAAGTTAATCTTTATAAGAAACATTTATCAAGGGGACACCACTGACATCTTTACAATACCTTAGTGTGTAAATTAATAATCACTAAGAGCTTTCGTTGTCCTTATGAAAAGGTGGGAAGAACACTTCAACTTCGAACCCGCATCTGCATGCATGAGAAACTGATCACATCGCTATCGCACAGCGTTTTCATCAGATTAGCCCACTGCGCCAGAGACTAGGCGACAATCATTAATTATCGCAGTATCAGAGCCTACAAATGCATTGGTGTGGCTAAGTTCTTCCATTTGTTTCTTTTAAAAGAAGCTTTACATATTATTATCATGTTCATAATGATACTGATAATATGATAATATTTATTATTATTATTATCTTTTTTTATTAGCATTTAATTGTTGATTCTATTAATTTTATATTTGGATTTTTACAACATGAATAAACATGGGTTGCCAAAATAATGTGTTCATTACGTGATTTCGGTCACAACTATCATTCTCTGGTTTAATCTCGCCGGTTCGTGAGCTTTCCCGCAGTTTCCCGCTGTGAAAGTCCGACCGGACACATCTGGAAACATGGTGGTTCGAGCTATGGTGGTTCAAACCAACATGGTTCAAACTACTGTGGTACTAACAAAGTACGACGCTTTCGGGAAACGGTCGTACTTCAGATGTTTGTTAGTTTAACGATGCATCGGACCATGTTAGTTCAGTGCTAACCTCCGTCGTTGTACGGGAAACGCACCCCTGTCTGACTGCTAGTGTTGTGTCGTTCGCGAACGATTCGTTCGAATGAACGAATCATTTGAGTAAACGTACTGAACCGAATCACTTCCTCAGCTGATTCGATTCAGCAGCGACCGTGCAGGCCAGCAGGGGAACTGCGCTGTGGTCTGTGAATCAATGAATCACCGCGAATCTGGTGGCGGAGACTCTTATTGCGAGGGAACTGTGCTTGCTCAGTGATTCGTTCACTGAACTGAGGGCTCCCGTTCACTCACTGATTCGTTCACTGAACGTACTGACACTGTGATTCACATTCTCGCTGCCACCCAGAGGACTGTTGCTGAGGACGGTATTTACGTCCCGCCCTTCACTATCTTTGATTGGTTTAGACCACGAAATGGGCCTAACGTGTGTCTGTTTTTAACCACAGGGAGACTTTCAGAGGCGCGAAGGCTTTTTCCTTTTTTCCCCTATCGAACGGCTGGTCGCACTGGTGCGACCTCAGATTTTTTTTTGTCGCACAATTGAGGAATTAGGTCGCATGTGCGACCAAACTGGTCGCACTCTAGAGCCCTGCATATCTTCAGCATAATGTTTGCAACATCAAAGATTGATAAATAAACAATGACATGTACCACTGACAAATTAAAAACAATAACACAAGCATACTTTCACCATATGTTTAATGCATACAAGGATAAACAGAACACAATTCTGTATAAGATAATAATTATTATCATAACCTTCAGTTAAAGTACATGAATACATGAACAGTGTACATAAAATATTACATCGTCCAAAAATAAAAGAAGGCAATTATTATCATTAATAAATATCATTATTGTAAATACATACACACACACACACACTTACACACACACTTTTTACATGCATTTACGTTTTACATGCAGGAGCTGGTACGTGCCTGTATTAAGGGAATGGTAGATGCCATTGCTATGAGCCAATAGCGAATGGCGTAAGCGGCAAGTGCCACTCGATAGCTCTTATTTCCTGTTGCCAGATGTCAACAAGGGACTAAAATCTTGTAGCTAGTGCCTCTCCCGAACGACAGGTGCCACTGCGTTTAGTTAGTGCCTCTCCCGAACGACAGGTGCCACTGCGTTTAGCTAGTGCCTCTCCCGAACGACAGGTGCCACTGCGTTTAGCTAGTGCCTCTCCCGAACGACAGGTGCCACTGCGTTTAGCTAGTGCCTCTCCCGAACGACAGGTGCCACTGCGTTTAGCTAGTGCCTCTCCAGAACGACAGGTGCCACTGCGTTTAGCTAGTGCCTCTCCCGAACGACAGGTGCCACTGCGTTTAGCTAGTGCCTCTCCCGAACGACAGGTGCCACTGCGTTTAGCTAGTGCCTCTCCCGAACGACAGGTGCCACTGCGTTTAGCTAGTGCCTCTCCCGAACGACAGGTGCCACTGCGTTTAGCTAGTGCCTCTCCCGAACGACAGGTGCCACTGCGTTTAGCTAGTGCCTCTCCCGAACGACAGGTGCCACTGCGTTTAGCTAGTGCCTCTCCCGAACGACAGGTGCCACTGCGTTTAGCTAGTGCCTCTCCCGAACGACAGGTGCCACTGCGTTTAGCTAGTGCCTCTTCCGAGCAGAAAGTGCCACTGCGTTTAGCTAGTGCCTCTCACGAATGACAGGTGCCACTGGCGTTTAGCTATATGCTGTTACAAACACTGATAAGGCACAACAAATGAAGTCAAATGAATATATAATAAGAACAGAAGCCTATGTTTTTCGTGTGTTGTCAAATTGTAATAATGTGCCTGTACTGCATGTATACTGAGCCTGTACAAAGCCTTCAATCGATTTCTTCGTCGCTTTGTCCATGACGATAGAGTTACGATGTGCCGCTGTAGTTAGCCTACCCGAGTAGCCGCTGCCCAGAGTAAGCGCTTTGCTCGGTTTGAGTGGCACGCGCCGTTTATGTATGGCAGGTGTCAGTAAACGAGTGGCATAGCGGCAACTGCCAATACGTGCCATTTCCGGACAGCGGAGTTGCCACTTCCTGCTGCCAGATGCCACTGCCGGACTGAACCCTTACTGGATTGTTTTTGTTATTCTCAATCAGCGAGGCTAAATATGCTGAGCGTGCTTTAGCGAGTGCCCTTTTGTACTCGAGAAGGCTGTCCTTCCAGGCACAGTGGAATACTTCCAACTTAGTCGCTCGCCATTTCCGCTCTCATTTACGTACTGTTTGTTTTAGGTTACAAGTTTGGTCGTTGTACCACAGGGCGAGCTTTTTATGATGATCCCTTTTCAATTTGAGTGGTGCTACACTATCTAGAGTTGATCTACAAATATTTTCTAAGCAGTCCGTTAACCTGTCTAGCTCAACTGAATTGGATGGAGAGCGAGCTAGGGTCGATAAGGCTGGGAAGTCTTCTATAAATTGTGTAGCAGTAGATGATGTTATTAAGCGCTTCATACAGTGACGTGGGGACGAGCGAGTATTTAGGCTAAGATGTAACTCAAATGAAATCAAATAATGGTCGGAGACTACTGAGGTTTGAGGGAGTGTATTTAGGTTGTCTATGTTAAGACCCCGAGTCAAAACTAAGTCTAGGGTATGATTACAGTAATGAGTAGGCCCTGCTACATTTTGAGTAATACTGATAGAGTCTAAGATTGATGCAAAGGCCTTTTTCAGTGGATTATCAGCCTTTTCAAAATGAATGTTAAAGTCTCCTACAATTATTACTTTATTACTGCACACTGCTAAGCTTGCTCTAAAGCCACTGAATTCATTTAAGAAATTTGAGTAGGGTCCTGGCGGTCTATAAACATTAATTAACGAGAATGCATTCTTCTTTGTGCCCGGATTAGTTATATTAATAGAAAGAATCTCAAAAGAGTTGAAGGTATCACAGTGTTTCTGGTTAATCTCTAAAGTATTTCTATAGATTACACATACTCTCCTCTTCTGCCTTCTAAAGTTTCTTGACGAACTAAACAGAATCTGCAAAAATGTCTTACAGAGAAACTCTCCTGAAAACCTGAGATACTCTGTTGGTTCAATTACTGGAAAATTCACTTTAAAGTAGACATTTCTCCTGTAATCTATAGAAAGAACACCTTTCTTCGAAGTTTGAAATAAAGGATTTGTCCTGAAAATGGCTTCTAATACTTCTTGAACAATGGAGTCATCAAGATCCTGGTTATGTTTCCTAAGAATGTCTTTTACAGCCTGATGTGCATGCAAACTTGAAAGATACACAAGATCATTCAGCTCTTCAAGTATTTTTTGTGTTGCTTGCCTTGACACATGTAAGACAGTTTGCATACAAAGAAAAAGTGATGCAAGTTTATGCTGAAGAGTTATTGAGTCTGTTTTTTCTGTTGCTGATGCAGAGGTACTTGGCGGCTCATTCTCAATCTCCACAGTTCCAAATCAATCTCCTGATCCAAAATCTGCACTTCATCAGGATTATTGTCCTCCACTTCATTAACAATTGCAATTGAAGTTCTGAAGTCTTTTACTGTGTGATCTTTATGCAGCCTGCTTTTATGACTACTAAATGTTGAAGTCAAGTTGGTTTTAAAATTACAGTTATTGAACGGGCACCTTACTGTATCATGCCTCCTTGTTTTGCATTACAAATATCTTTGTAATCACAAAGCTCGCACTTAAAGGTACAATTTTCGTGATATGGAAAAGGTTTAGTATGGCATTTTAAGGGGTGACACCTTAATGAATCTGCTGTTTTAAAGGAACACACACAACTAGAGTAGAAACAAGGCCAGCGTGTACCATGGAATCCGTGACGTACTCTATGGTGCTTCAACAAAACATCTGGGAATTTACTTGCGAATGAACAGATTTTGCAGTGCATCTACCACATTCTGGGTTCTGAAAAAGAAAAGATTAGTATTAAGTACAGTTGCTGTTTGTCACAGACTTTGGTCAAGTTTGTAAATGTGTACAAAGAAAATATCCACGTTATATAGCAATATGTTAATATATGCAAGATATGTCAAATATGTGTCAAAAGTCTATTTAAAGGATAATAGATTAACCAGAGTGTATTGCAAACTGCATTTTTTAATTCTTAACAATAAATCATTAATCATGCATGGAGAAATTAAATGTAAGACTAAGATTTTCTGAATACCACCCAGACTAAATTAACACCTCTTTCATAATAATAAAATGGCAGAAAGTACACAAAAACATTCCGGTGATTATAGTGACTTTACCCAGTACAATCAATTATATGGTGTCTTATGTGTGCAAAATCATAGCAAAAATAAGTTTTTTCCTCAAAGGGACAATCAATGACAAAAGGTATGAAGATAATGCTTGATGAATATAATCTTATATATTCCATTAAAATACAAGCATAATAAAACAAAAAAAAAGAGCACGTAGTCAAAATCTAAAGTGTTAACAATTGATAAAACCGATCACTTTCTGATTACTTTAAGCTCCCATGCCTCACAAACTAAATGTGGAGGTTGTCAGGTCCTACAGATACCTTGGTGTGCACCTGGACGAGAGGCTGGACTGGTCAGTAAACACTGACATAGTCTACAAGAAAGCACAGAGCAGACTGTACTTCCTCAGGAGGCTCGGGTCCTTCAGGATCTGCCAGAAACTCCTCCTGATGTTCTACCAGTCCGTGGTGGCCAGCGTCCTCTTTTATGCTGTGGTGTGTTGGGGAGGCAGTATCAGCAAGAGGGATGCTGGACGACTCGACAGGCTGGTGAGGAAAGCTGGTTCTGTGCTGGGACTAGAGCTGGAGTCCTTAACACCACTGGCAGAGAGGAGAGCCCTCAACAAGCTGCTGAACATCATGGACAATGTTCACCATCCTCTGCACACCACGATCATCAGGCAGAGGAGCTCATTCAGTGGCAGACTGCTGTCCCAGTCCTGCTCCACAGACAGACTCAGGAAGTCTTTTGTCCCTCAGGCCATAAGACTGTTCAACTCCTCCCAGTACAGCAGATGAAAAAGTGTGTGACACTCTTTCATTCCGGTCCCTCCATGGAAACAACCCCATCTCTGCACACACTCCCCTACTAAATGCCCTCCTAAATGCCCTACATCTATTTATATTGTATTATTCTACTCCATTCTGTACTGTTTACACTTTTTGCACTGATAATTATTTATATTACTGCGTATTTGCACTGTCTGGATGGCTGAAAACAGCCATCTTCTTAATTTGCTTAGCAAACGGTATACCATTACCTCCATCTATACTTTACACTTTACACAGACACTAAGGACTCTATTTTTATACCTTCATACTTTATATAGTATTGTATCTATTTGTACAAATCTATCTTGCTTCTGTTGTTACTTCTGTATAGTTTGTATACCTGCTACTGGATGCCTTGAATTTCCCTCTGGGATCAATAAAGTATCTATCTATCTATCTAAACCAAACAAACGTTTTTCTAAGTTCTATGTTAGCTAGTTAGTTAGCTAGCATTGCACTCCGAGTTATAATGCCCGTTTAGTTAGAAAAAGGCACAACTGCAACATTCAGACGCTGTTTGGCGGTATACATTGGCGAAGTATTAAAAAAAGGTAGAAACCGGGGAGCACAATTTTACCCCAAAATGTCTGATTATTTATTCCGCATTTTCACATCACGTTCAGTTTGGCTTTACAATGGAAGCAAATCCTGGGGTGGACAAAACTGCCCAAAGGCCAAAATTAGTTAGCTAAGCTACCTAGCTAGTTAGCTAATGGCTTTGAGCTTTTTCTGTCAGTTACTAGGCTGTGTTGTTAGCTTGCTGTACCTAGAGTTAATTGTAATTACTAGGCTCAGCTGTGGTTTCAGGTTAGCCCAAGGTGTGAATCACAGGGTGTGGCCTAAGGCACATATATTCAGAAGGTGTCCGCTACAGACAAAATGCGGTGTGAAGAGGCCCATCACAGATGTCTACCTCCAACCTTGGCTAAGTATCTCTCATGTAATTTATACCTGCACTTGAATTTACACTTCTGCTTCTCCACTATGTGCTTTACAATACCTGTTCTTTCATCTCACAGACCTAGAAGATCTCACGGTCACCACAGGAAGCGCAATACCAGCAACCTCATCTACGCCCCGCGGTCGTCTCCTACTCAGACCAGGGTGGTAGGTGGGCTCTGGAATTGTCAATCTGCTGTCCAGAAGGCAGACTTCATCTCAGCTTTAGCATCCCACCACTCTCTGCACTTCTTGGCTTTGACTGAGACTTGGATCACCCATGAGAACTCGTCAACTCCAGCTGCTCTATCCTCTGCCTTTAACTTCTCCCATTCACCGAGACAGACTGGCAGAGGTGGGGGCACAGGTTTGCTGTTGTCTAGAAAGTGGAACTTTACTCCACTTTCATTTCCTCACCTTGCAGTTTCATCCTTTGAATATCATGCTGTCACAGTGTCCTCCCCCACTAACCTTCATATCATTGTCATTTATCGACCTCCTTGTCCTCTAGGTAACTTCATCGACGAGCTAGACACTCTTCTGAGTCTCTTCCCTGTTGATGGGTCCCCGCTTCTCCTACTCGGCCACTTCAACCTCCCATCAGACAAGTTGCAGTCATCATGCCTGCAACCACTAATCATCCTTTGACCTCACCCTCAACCCATCCCCTCCAACGCATCGAGGTGGCAACACTCTGGACCTGGTCTTCAGTAGACCTACCCCTGCGCTGGATGTCACAGTAACCCCTCTTCACTGCTCAGATCATTACTTTCTATCTTTCCCTCTGTCCTGTCCAGCTCTTCCTGTCCATATCACCCCTTCACATTCCTCCTTCACTCGGCATCGCATTTAACCATTTCTGTCCTCTTCCTTCAACCATCCTCTACCCTCCCTCACCCTGATCTTCTCCTCTCTCTCCCTGAACACTGTTACAGATACTTTACTTTCTTCTCTCCCATCTGCATTTAACCATTTGTGTCCTCTCTCCCCCAGGTCAACAGGATCTTCACCACCTGCCCCCTGGTTGTCAGACGTCCTCCGTAACAAGCGTAGAGAGCTAGAGAGAGCTGAAAGGAAGTGGAGGAGATCCCAGATTGACTCTGAACTGCACACCTACCAAGCCATCCTCTCCAGGTTCTCAGGGGAAGTGACCTCTGCGAAGTCATCTTTCTACAAGAGGAAACTGGAGGAATCGGCTTCTGACCCACGCAAACTATTCAGTATCTGCTCCTCTCTCCTCAACCCTCCCTCTCCCCCTCCTCCCTCTTCCCTCACCCCGGAGGACTTTGTCACCTTCTTTGAAGAGAAAGTGAATAAAATCCGCCAGTCGTTTTCCTCTGTCCCCGCTCCTCCTTCCATTAATCCTCATCCTCTTGCCACAAACTCCTTAACCTGTTTTTCAAACAAAGCAACTTTCTTCTCTTTCTACAGACGATGTCCTACAGCTACTGGAATCCAGCAACCCAACGACCTGCCCACTGGATCCCATCCCATCCACACTGCTCCAGTTAAGCTCCCTGGACCTGCTACCCTTCATCTCCTTCCTTATAAACTGTTCCCTGTTATCAGGTCATGTTCCGCAGGCATTCAGGACTGCCAGAGTGGTTCCCATCCTGAAGAAACACCCTCGCTGGACTCCTCAGACATCTCACATTAGTTACAGACCGGTATCACTTCTTTCTTTTCTCTCTAAAATTCTCTTGAACGTGCTGTCTATAATCAACTCTCCTTCTTTCTCTCCCAGAACCAGCTTCACCAGTCCATCTTTTACATCAACCAGTCCGGCTTCAAACCAGCCCATTCCACGGAAACTGCTCTCATCGCAGTAACTGAGAGGCTTCATGCAGCGAGATCAGCCAAACTTTCCTCAGTTCTGATTCTGCTCGACCTGTCTGCAGCCTCTTCGACACGGTGAACCACAAGATCCTCCTGTCTGTCCTCACCGATCTTGGGACCCATCTTGAGGCACTGCATGGAAGTGGTTTGAGTCCTACCTGGAGGATCGCCACTATCAGGTAACATGGAATGGGGTCCACGTCTAACTCCATAGGCTCTCCACCGTGTCCCTCAAGGCTCAGTGTTGGGTCTCTCTAGTTTCTTCTCTTTACACTCTTTCTCTTGGAGAAGTAATTGGTTCTCACAGCGGCTTTCTCTTATCACTGCTATGCTGATGATACGCAACTCATGCTTTCCTTCCCATCATCTGATACACAGGTGGAGTGCAACCGCATCTCAGCATGCCTCGACAGACATCAGCTCATGGATGAGCTCTCACCACCTTAAGCTCAATCCCAGCAAGACTGAGCTGCTGTTCATCCCCAGCACTACAGGTCCTCACCGTGATCTTGCCATCTCATTCGGGAACTCATGTTGATGTCCCCGACTGAGGATGCAAGAAGTCTTGGAGTGATTCTGGATGGCCAGTTATCCTCTCGGCTCTTCATAGCGAACCTGACTCGGTCATGCAGATTCCTCCTCTACAACAGTCGAGGATGTTTCGACCCTTCCTCTCTCAAGGAAACCCCCCCAGCTGCTTGTCCAGTCTCTGGTCATTTCAAGGCTAGACTACTGCAACTCGCTCCTGGCTTGGTCTTCCTCTGTGGGCCATCAGGCCCTTTGACTGTCAGAACGCTGCAGCCTGTCTCATCAAAATCTTCCAAAGTTCACCCAAGTCACTCCACTGCTGCGCTCCCTTCATTGGCTTTCTGACCGTTACCCGCATCAGGTTTAAAACTCTTCTGCTGCCTACAAAGCCAAGAATGGACCAGCGCCTCCCTACCTTATGGCAATGGTGAAGAGTCAAGCTGTTCAAACGAGCCCTTCACGCTTCAAGTACAGCTGACTCGGAACCGCCATCCCTGAGAAACACATGGAAGACAAGCGTTTCCTCCAGACTCTCTCTGTACATCCTGGGCTCCCAGATCATTGGTGGAATGAACTCCCACTGGGTGTCTTAGAACAGCTATGCTGATGATACGCAACTCTCGCGGTCTTCATCAACGCAGACTGAAGACCCATCTCAGGTTTGCCTGAGTGAGTGAGCTCTACAGGCTTAATGTATGTGTATGATGCTCAGCTCTTAAGCTCAATCCCAGTAAGTTGTGTGAGCTGCTGTTGCAGCACTATAGTGCTCGTGTGATCTTGCCATCTCTCTCTAGGAAAGTAAGAATTTTCGCCACATTCGACTGAGGATGCAAGAAGCACGGTTCTCAGGTTGCTCTGAGTGGTGAGTTTTAGGCTAACGTACTCTCTAGCTATGAATAATGTATTAATCACTAGGTACGGTTGCAGAGCCTCTGGATCTGACATCTGTGTCTACCTTAAATCGTGGTGATCCACTTCCACTCAAAAAGTAACTTCCTGCTAACTAGCTGGAATCTCCAGTCCTTCCAAATAGAGCTATTAAATAGACTTTATGTAATTTAAGCTCTGCTCAGAGCCTGAAACTAAAACCTTAAATATAAAGATACTCATAGATACAGCTCTATCAAAATGTACTGCACCTGGATGGTGATTTCAAAAGATTGTACAAAATCTTTTTTGGTTCCATGTTCTCCACCTCTGGTCAAATAGTTTTTTTTTTTCTTAAAAAGAATCAGAATTATGTCTAATTTAAGCTCTGCCGAGCGCCTGCCAAACTAAAATAATAATAAGGATCTGCTCATAGAGCCCATCAGAACAAGTCATTTTTATTCCTTTATATTACCTCTTTTATTGAACAAGTCTGAGGTGAAGATCTAGCGTCCCCCTAATAACCACAGCAGTCCTGCAGCATCTGTATTTAATGTGTCCAGTGTTTCTCTACACCCCTCTGTCCTTCCTGCTCAGTGCTGAACGGGTCTGATGTCCTGTTTCTCAGACCCAGAGTATATAACCTGCGTATGAATCCTCTCCTGTTGTGGACGTCTTGTAATATTAAAGGTGAGCAGTCACGTTCGGCTATTCAGGGTTAGAAGACGCTGCTTAATGAAAGAGCTCTGAACAGAAAGATCTCTCAGCAGCACGACTCTCCAGTTTATACTCACTCACACCCTGCACACGTACCAGCGTATCTACAGCGGCCCACTCTTTCCAGCAGCTGAAGCAGTCTGCCCTGAGTTATTACAGACAGCCGAACCTAACTCAGGCCTCTGTGTCTGATGGAGGCTGGTCTGGATTTGATGCTGTTTAAAAGTCCAACTTTAAAATCCTTCCTAAAGTGATTTAAACACATGTGACTGTTTCTCAGTAGAACCTCAGTTTGGGTTCTTTACAGCAGCTTTGATAGCTCATACAAGGAAACACCAGAATCTCATGACTGGCTCTGAAGGTTTATTTAGACAGAGAGAGAACTGATCCAGGCTGTTTGTAGGTGTGACTGTTCCCCTTTAAACCTTTCCAGTGTCCAGGTAGTTCAGGTTCTGTCTGTATGTGTAACTGATTAGGACTTTAGCAGTGAGTTCTAGCTCCATGGTGTTCCTCTGTTTGGTGTAGATGTGTTTATGAGTACACACCATGTACTAGTTATGTCCCTGTGTGGTGATGGTGTCTGTAATGACTGTGTGATGGTGCTGTGTGTTTATGGCTGTAATAACTGGATGTGTCTGTGATGTGAATAAAGTCCTGCTGTGGTCTGAGTTTAAGTACAGGATTGTCATGTGATGAATTTCAGCACATTAGAGACGTTTTTACAGGGTTAGTTCTACCACTGCTGAGAAGACCAGTCCAGGAGCTTCCCACTTAAACTGCTTCCTTCCATCTTAGTTCATGTTGCTGTAGCATCCACCCCCACCACACCCCCCACAACTGGGGAACACTGTAGGGCCAACCACCATCTATTAACACTGATGTGTCTGACACTTCAGTTATCAGTTCTGGACGTGTTCTGTTTGGTTCCGTGTATCCAATATTTCTCAGGAGTCCAGAAACCATTCTTCCAAATTCATGCGCACACATAAGCCTATAACAACGTTCACATGTGTAGTAAGAAATCCAGACATTCCATAAACATGAAGCTCGGACTATTCTTTAAATTATGGCCCGTAATATTAAACGTCCCATGGAGAACTGTTAACACTGTTAAAGTCCCATATGGTACCATTCACTCACCAGTACCTACAGACTATACACGGAAACTAACAGTGGGGGGCGATACTGAGCACAGGTGTATATATGCAGATACCATTATGGCCTGATTCTGTTCAGTTATAAAAGCCAAACATTAATATACCCAACACTTTCAATATTTCATCAGCTCTATACCCCACTGTCTTTAAACTGTCTCAGAGTTTAATACCATGCTACGCTAGTAATGGACCAATCAGACACAGACATGTTCACAGATCAGCCAATGAGGAGTGGTGTTAGTGAGGGAGTGACTCTAAATGGAGGAGAGAAGAACGGCTCCAGAGTCAGGTAGGCTGATCAGACTTTATTCTGAAATGAAATGAAGCTGTTATTTTAGTAAACGGTGGGAAAATGGAAAGATACAAGACCAAAACAGAAACAGTGAATCTTCAGCAAGACCAGATCTGCTCAGAGCTCCGTTTACAAACCTCAGGAGGGCTTAACTGTTCATCTATTAAATATTAATGTGCAGGATATTCACTAAAACACTCTCTAGCTGCTAGCATACATGCTAATAGTGTTAGCATTAGCTCCCTAGATATCTAACAGCACCTTTGTGAAGTGTTTACTGTGATAACTGTATAAATATCAATGTTCTAGCGTTCTAGACTCCATTCTGGTGCTCTTAGTGCTCTGTAATAGTGATTATAGAGACTTTCCTCTCACCTGGAACGATAGTTTCTGACTGGTGTTCCAGATGAAGAGGAGGAACGGGGCAGAACTGCGCCATCTGCTGGTGAGGAGGAGGGAGGTGTAATAGTGGTAACTAAAAATAATAAGCCCAGGAAACATGCACACACTGGCCCTTTGTGTACTAGCTGTGGGCGGGGCCTAGCCTGTTCAGGTTCTGTAGTCTGCATTATGCCTGTATCTGGAACTCTGGGTCTGATTTCTCTGTAGCAGAAGTGAATGAGTTTTTGGAGAATGTCCTCATCAGAAAGTGCTACCAGCATTTCTATTAGACACTCCTACTTCCTGCTCCACCTTTAGATGTACAGTCAGAGACGACAGCTCATCTGCTGCTGCGCTGGATAGTTGGGTTGATGGGGTGTTCTCAGTCCAGCAGCACAGCTGTCTACTCACGCCAGCACCATGTCAGTATCACTGCAGTGCCATCACCCACCTAATACCTGCTCTGTGGTGGTCCTGTGGGGGTCCTGATCAGTAAAGAACAGGGTAATAAAGTGAAACAGAGAAACAGATGGACTACAGTCTGTACCTGTAGAACTACAGAGTGTCCTGTATGGTCAGTGGAGCTGATAGAGTGGACACTGAGTGTAGATACATGGTGGTTTATTATTATGGCTGAATGGTGTAAGTTTATATATACTGTATATGTATACAGCCTTTGACCCGTTTAGGTTGTGATGTGCAGTAGTTTCCAGTCCACTAGATGGCAGTAGTGAATAACAAGTTGCTAGTCTGTATCAGTCAGTATCATTAGAGAACAGGCCTGCTGTTTGAAGTGGCGGAGAAGTGTGTTCAGTAATGAAGGAGTCAGATATACACTCTCTCTTTTATTGATGATCAGAAACATTACAGGTCACACCTGCTCATATCATCTAACATGGATATGGATTGTAGGATGTTATGATTTTAACAAAATCCCCTTTCACTGGGTAATATAATGTTTTTGCTATGTGTAATATCCAAACATACAGCAGCAGCAGCAGCAGGTGGGTTTCCACAACAGGACAAATCTCCAGTACTGTGTGTACTGGGTGTGTAGTGTTACTGGGTTATTTACACCTCTATATAATTTATGAATAATTATCATGTCACTGTTAAAATCAAACACCAAACATGCATAACTAACATCTATTAAAAACACTTTAGGTTCAAAGTACAATATTAATTTTAAACAAGCTCAACAAACACAGTAGATAAAGAATGTACTGAACATCCAGACTAATATTAAAACCAGCTTAATCCCTCATTTAAACAGGAACTAGCTTCACCAGGATTAGCAGGTGTAGCTACTGCTCTATAGCAGGTGGAACCTGTGTGTACGTTGTATAGAAATGGCAGAGCTGATATCTTTAGAACTACATGAATGACTTCAAAGGGAAAAATCTTTCCGTGATACTTTTCCGTCGTTTTCTGCCTGAACAGACATTCCTTAGATTCCTGAACCCCATAAATTACTTCCGAATGATTTTAGAGAACATGATCCACTCCTGCTCTCAGGACACTCGGATTCAGCTCCTACAAGGTTTAGGTCTGGACTCGACTGGAGGTGCTCAGGTCCTAACTCTCCATACTCGGTGTTGTCCCCTGTGGATGGTCGGCTGGGGTCCCAATAAAACTAGAAATAAAAATACTGTATGAAAGTCATTAACCAGCTCTCAGCTGCAGATCTGTACCTCTGCAGTCTGTAGTCACGGTGACTGCATTCTCCACAGGACACCCACTTAAGCCATGTCTTATTTTCAGTATGAAGTCACGGGGAGCTGGTCCTCTTTACTGATCTGTCAGAAAAGCATTTTACTCTTTCAGACTAGTGCAGCCATCTGCTTAAGGTACGGACATCAAATAGTTTAACAAGATATAAATATACAATTATAATATAAATATATATGATATACACATAGCAGAATAATATAAATATATACAATATAAATATAAAACTATAACATAAATATATACTATATTAATATAAAAGAATTATATAAATATATATTATATAAATATACAATTATCATATAAATATAATATAAATATATATGATATAAATATAAAATAATATAAAACATACAATATACATATCAAATTATTACATAAATATATAAAATATGAATGTAAAAGAAATAAATACACAATTATAATATAAATATATATGACTTACATATAGCAGTATAATATAAATATATAAAATATAGATATAAAAATTAAAACATAAATATATACTATATTAATATAAAAAAATTATATAAATATATAAGATACGAATATAAATATATAAATATAAATGTATAAATATATATATATATAAATATAAGTATATATATATAATATATAAAATATATATATAAATTATATAATATATAATATAATAAATAAAAAAATAATATATAAATATAAAAGTATAACAAATATATACAATAAAAGTATAATATAAATATAGGAGATATTAATTTTAAAATACAATATATAAATAAATGCAAAAGTATAACATAAATACATATGACATAAATATAAAAGTATAATATAAATATAGAAGAATAATATAAATATATACGATATATATATAAAAGTATAACTAAAAAAGAATAATATAAATATAGAAGACATAAATATAAAAGTAACTGCACTATTACTAGGAATATTGAAAAACCCAAATTCTGATTTTGAAATGATGAAATTCTGCTGATGAATGTTCCTGGCCCAGTGTTTCTGTATGTGTTAATATTTAGATTTAGAAAGTTTAAAAGCCTGAAATTCAGTTTAGAAATGGTGGATGTGAAGTCAGTAAGAGCTGGTATGTTCATATTTCCCCCTGATTTTACAGTTTTGATGTTAATTGTTCCCGGTTTATAATCTTACCTTGACCGTGTAAGTAATGTAATGTCCGTATGCTGAAACGGTAGCGTCAGAGCTTTCTCCAACACTCTCCAACAGAGTGAGGACGCCATGGCAGCTCCTCTGTTACCCAGCCCCCCCGTTCATTTCCATAATCTTTCAAACTCACGTGTTCTCAGACGCCGGGGTCACACTGTCCATTTTCCTCATGTGCTGTGTGTACTGTATATGCTGTGTGTGCTGTGTGTGCTGTGTGTGCTGTATATGCTGTGTGTGCTGTGTGTGCTGTGTGTGCTGTGTGTGCTGTGTGTGCTGTATGTGCTGTGTGTGCTGTGTGTGCTGTGTGTGCTGTGTGTGCTGTGTGTGCTGTGTGTGCTGTGTGTGCTGTATATGCTGTATGTGCTGTGTGTGCTGTGTGTGCTGTGTGTGCTGTATATGCTGTGTGTGCTGTGTGTGCTGTGTGTGCTGTGTGTGCTGTATATGCTGTATGTGCTGTGTGTGCTGTGTGTTCTGTGTGTGCTGTGTGTGCTGTGTGTGCTGTGTGTGCTGTATATGCTGTGTGTGCTGTGTGTGCTGTGTGTGCTGTGTGTGCTGTGTGTGCTGTGTGTGCTGTGTGTGCTGTGTGTGCTGTATATGCTGTGTGTGCTGTATATGCTGTGTGTGCTGTGTGTGCTGTGTGTGCTGTATATGCTGTGTGTGCTGTGTGTGCTGTGTGTGCTGTGTGTGCTGTGTGTGCTGTATATGCTGTGTGTGCTGTGTGTGCTGTGTGTGCTGTGTGTGCTGTATATGCTGTGTGTGCTGTGTGTGCTGTGTGTGCTGTGTGTGCTGTGTGTGCTGTGTGTGCTGTGTGTGCTGTGTGTGCTGTGTGTGCTGTATATGCTGTGTGTGCTGTGTGTGCTGTATATGCTGTGTGTGCTGTATATGCTGTGTGTGCTGTGTGTGCTGTATATGCTGTGTGTGCTGTGTGTGCTGTGTGTGCTGTGTGTGCTGTGTGTGCTGTGTGTGCTGTGTGTGCTGTATATGCTGTGTGTGCTGTGTGTGCTGTGTGTGCTGTGTGTGCTGTGTGTGCTGTATATGCTGTGTGTGCTGTGTTCCAGCTGTGGTTTCAGCTCTTGCTGTTCAACACCATCATCATGTAAACAGCAGTAGAACTTCAGCTTCTCCTCAGTGACATACTGGTGCTACTGCTGAGTCTGACAGCAAATTACAGGTAATGATAGCAAAACATGAAGCAGAAATTCTATAGTTTGTGTTCTGTGTGAGATTTTCAGAGTTCCAGTGGTTCTACAGGGTGGAGTCTGTTAGCACGGTTAGCTGTGACCGTCACCTCGAGCTTAATCCCCTGTAGAACTCCACCCATTAAACTCCACAGATCTAACAGAAGGAGAATCAGAACTCTGCAGTGTTACTGTATGCAGAGCTCGGCGTGATTCAGGATGGGATTTTGTTCTGGTTGTTACATTTCCTTTCTGTATCACATACTTTCACCATAATCTGATAACCAGTCCTTTACTGGATGAAATGCTCCTGAAGAAGTCTGAGAGATGAAAGAAGACAGACACATCCACCACTGTGTTAAGGCATTATGAATGATTGTATGACCTGCCTGACTAATATTCACCATCATCATAACTGAAATTATATATCATTATATATTAATACTATATAATACTGTATATATAATGTAGTATATGATCTGTTATTAGAAATATCAGCTTCAATCATCTCCAGCTTCTTATTTAGAAAGGACTCAGTAGTGACTGACAGTACACAGGTCATGTAGGATTATGATTCAAGGTTTATTCAAAGTCCCATAAAGCTGTGATGTGTTTTATAGAAGGAGAGCTGGAGTTGAGTATTAATGCTGATTTATGACTAAGGCGTGTGACTAATCAGCTCTTTTCCAGATGTTCATGTTTTCTTATCTGATCATTTCCACTCAGTGTGGGATTGTGTAAAGGGTTCATCTCGTCCTCACAGCTTTCCTTCCCACACGGGTTCAGCGCTGCAGCCTCTGATGGGGCCTGTGTCGTGCAGTCGTTTGGTGGTTTGTGCTCATTGTGGTATCTGCTCTCCTCTCGGTGGTCTGTACGCTTCAGTAAAGAGCATCAGCAACTTCAGAACCTGCATGATTCAAGACCACGAGAAGATCATGTGACCGTGTTCTTCTCCATGGTACCTCCTCAGCTTCATAGCCACCTGGCATGTGTCTTTCACACCCTGTGAGCTCCACATGTTCAACAGGTGAGTGGTGTATGAGGTGCATTCATTATTAGCAGACTATCTCAATCAGGACCCAGAGGTAGGATACCAAACTACACACACATGATCATCTACTGACTCAACACCAGTGGGAGAGCAGCAGGAAGTGTTAGTGAAGATCCTGAACACCTGGAATGCTCAGAGTGAACATTAAGAGGAGGTTGGGGGTTTTGTGATGAAGATGCTGATACAAAGTGCTGGTGTTGTAGTTAAAAACCGAGACCGGGATAAATTAGGTTCGGGCCAAGACCAAGACTTTCAGTAACTGACTCTGAGCCAAGAACAGGACTTTCAGTAACTGACTCTGAGCCAAGACCAGGACTTTCAGTAACTGACTCTGAGCCAAGACCAGGACTTTTAGTAACTGACTCTGAGCCAATGACCAGGACTTTTAGTAACTGGCTCTGAGCCAAGACCAAGACTTTTAGTAACTGACTCTGAGCCAAGACCAGGACTTTTAGTAACTGACTCTGAGCCAAGACCAAGACTTTTAGTAACTGACTCTGAGCCAAGACCAGGACTTTTAGTAACTGGCTCTGAGCCAAGACCAGGACTTTTAGTAACTGACTCTGAGCCAAGACCAGGACTTTTAGTAACTGACTCTGAGCCAAGACCAGGACTTTTAGTAACTGACTCTGAGCCAAGACCAAGACTTTTAGTAACTGACTCTGAGCCAAGACCAGGACTGACCAGTCAGACTCTGAGCCAAGAACAGACATTTCACTACTGACTCTGAGCCAAGACCAGACTGGGGACAGTACAGTAACTGACCATGTACAGATCTGAGCTGCTTCAGGGGACCAGGCATCTTATACATCACGTGCACACTGCTGGACAGCTCACTGAAGGCTGTAGACCCGTCTGGTTTACCAGGGATCTTTTAAAGCGGGACTTTATCAGCTAGTTCTTTTTCTTAGAGTCATGTGACCACTCTGACTCTATGAACTGCCAGTCTTTACAGTTGATCCCTCAGAGACATAGGCCAGTGACCACTGTAGAGTAAGGATCAGCCTGCCCAGGAGTCTGAGCAGAACAGTCCTCCATGGGAGTAACAACCTGCAGCTGCTGATAAGCTCCTTGGAAGAGGAGTCTAAAGATCTTGTAAGGTGATGTAGTACAGACTCAGGTGACCAGAGATGGAGTAGCGAGACCTGAGGATGGTGTTTTACAGGCGGAGTTAAGGCTTCATCAGAACTGGCTGGTAGCCGTGGTGACCAGGGCAGAGTGGGACTGGGATCCCTTCCAGGATCAAATGTAAACGTGCAGAATTCCAAAAGTCTTGGGACAGCAGTACATAACACGATTATGAATTGGGGCTACTTCAGGGGACGGCATGGGAACACCGACACCTGTGTGAGTTGGGAGGTGATACTTTATAAGTGAGGCTGAACACTGGCCAGCGTGCTCAGGGCAAGGAGATGTGAATGAGTACAGTTCGAACAAGGCATGATGGCGGGTGCCAGGCAGATGGAACATTTCCATTTCTGAAACAGAGTAGACATTTAACATTCCTTGATCCATAGCGTCATATGTGTATCGGAAATACGTTATAGAAGGCATTACCACCCACAGTGGACAACACTGGCTGATCACATGTGCTTAATGGTGGTGTCCGTCGGCATCTGCATAGGACTGTCTGTGCAAATGGACAAACATAAGGCCCCACATGTGCAGCGTACTTAAGCTTCTACGGGATCAGGAGCCCCACCAGGGTGCCACTGTTAACACCACAACATGGTGTGGCCTGATGAGTCACTGTACCAATAGGCCCCACATGTGCAGCGTTCATTAGCTTCTGTGATATGGAAGCAGGAGACCCTAGATGCCCACATACCCCGGGTCATCTGGCCCAAGATACCCAGACCCGGTCTTGTTAAATTTTTGGAGAGTTCCCAAAAACACCCACCATGAGCCCAGTTAAGGAATTCCACTACCGTGGCTCATTCAGGTCTCTGATAACTCATGTGGCCTTGCTCTGAGTGCGCTGGCCAGCTTTCAGCCTCACTCACAAGATCACACCAACTCATTCTTTATCCCATACATTCCATTCAATGATCCATTTACATCCTGCTGTCACATGACTTTCACTTTCACTACTATCATAGTGTCATATATGTGAAGGTCACTGTGGCTGTCATTAGTACACCAGTGTACTGTACTGCTGCAGTAGTTTCAGTGGTGTCCGAGACCAGAGCCACTCTAAACCGATAAGTCAACTTGTTAAATTCTTTGTACATTAAAACATGCTACACAGTGCAGTGGTAGTGAGAGTCTAAGACTCTGATTCTCACACATGCAAAAGTAAAAACTGAACCTGCTGCAGCTTCTGTGTGGTGCAGTCTTTCAGTGGTTAGTGCTCAGCGTGGTGACTGTTTTCCTCTCAGTGGTCTGTTTGTTTTTCAGCAGGTAGACTTTCCAGACCTCAGACCACAAGACCACAACTCAGAAGACCACAAAGACGATCTTTTCATGAAGACGGTGCACATGGAGATGGTAGCACTGCAGCTTTCCGTGGTTTGTATCTCTTAGCAACCTATAAAGTTCAGCAGCTGCTTTTCTGAGTTGTGGTTCAGCTGAAATGTGCACTGAGCATATCATGACTGTCCAGAGAGAAACACGCATCTCCATTATTGCTGATTTGTACTTTTCTGCATCACCTGAACGAAGCAGCTGCTGTTTACACGGTGTGAAGGTTTGATGATGAGCGGATCAGCAGAAAGGGCCCAGAGCTGCTTGGGGGAAAGTCTGGGTCCAGTGACCTCCATTAAAGTGAAATGGGGTTTTGGTCTCTCCTGTAAAGCTACCATTTGGTAGCTCCTTGTTTTTGTTTGGACAGTGAGGATGTTCTGGTCCACTTTCAGAGCTAGTCCAGATGTAGACCTGACTCCTCCTGGCTGACCGTGTATCTGAGCCTCACTACTCAGACACACACAGGAACTGCAGCCTTTACCAGGTGAGCGGTTTGTTATATGGTCTGTGTTCTGCTAAATGTGATGGGAAGCAGCTGTTCACTCTTATTAGTTATATGACATCATCATTAGATTTTAGATATGTGCAGTAGGGTCATTCCATATCTACTTAACGAGGACCTTATTAACATGGAAACAAATCAAGAACTATCTTCTGCTTAAGCCTGTAGTCCATGTTTTAAAGCTGGGATCTATTAAGAAGTTTTATTTTATGTTTTAATTTCTCCAGTATGTTGAACTGAGCCCAGTAGAATATGTTGAACTGAGCCAAAACAGGAACAATTTCTCTCTTTCAGAGTAACACTGCAAAATATGAGCATAAAATAGAATAATAAAAACACTTACTTAAATAGACCTGTTTAGATAATAACAGTCTGTATTTTGTGTGCAGAGATTATATTCCCCGACTGAGAGAGAGAGAGAGAGAGAGAGAGAGAGAGAGAGAGAGAGAGAGAGAGATGGGGGATGGTCTTCTCTGTTCTTCCAGAACACCATTTCACTCTTTCAGAGTGACACTGCAAACATCTGATCAGAGGTAAGAACTAATCATGACTGTGTCATATGGAACTGAACTGGTTCTAGACTCTACTGCTATAGAACCTGTTTAGATGGTTGAATAACAGTCTGTATTTGTGTGCAGTGAGATTTTAGGAACAGTCATATTCAGTGTCTGTATAACAGTGTTAATATAAACTCTACCTCATATATAACAACACATCAGACAGATTTTAGATCTGAAGTAGAATTATACCTACTAGTTTCCATTCATGTCCACCTGCGACCTGCCGCTATTAAAAGTAAAGAATTCAAAAAGTAAAGCAGTTAAAACCATCAGTTTATAAAAAACGCTTTCTGTAATGAAAGCTGTGCTCTGCCTCAATCTGATACATACGGTTCTTTAGTTACACAGAGAAGAACAAACACACACTGATACAGCACTACACACTGAAACGTAGAGACTCAGTATATGGGGTATATATATATATATATATATATATATATATATATATATATATATATATATATATATATATATATATATATATATATATATATATATATATATATAGGGTATATATAAGTATATTATATATATATATATATATATATATATATATATATATATATATATATATATATATATATATATATATATATATATATATATATATATATATATATATATATATATATATATATATATATATATATATATATATATATATGTCAGTATATGGGGTATATATATATATATATATATATATATATATATATATATATATATATATATATATATATATATATATATATATATATATATATATATATATATATATATATATATATATATATATATATATATATATATATATATATATATGTCAGTATATGGGCGGGTGAATAAAAACACAAACTAAAGCTAAATAAGGTATTTACGTTCAGATGCTTCTGATGAAGTCATATTTTACTAACTGAAAATGTAAATACATTAAACACATTAAATACATTTTAATTGAAACTAAAATATGAAATGTGCTGTAAATTTTCACGTCACATTTAATGTTGTATTTACCTGGATCTGTTCAATTCAGCAAATAAACAGTAGAAAATATGTTTTAAACATTAAAAAATTGATAAATGATACAAATCTTTAGAAAATCAACAGAACGTCATTTTTCATTGTTCTGTTTTATTCTTTCCTCACTTTCTTTATTTTCCATATTTATTTATTTATTTATTTATTTATTTATTTATTTATTTTATGTTTTATGCTCTACTAATGGGTGTGACATAAGACCATGTGTATGTACAGTTGGAGTTTAGTGGGTGGGAGGAGAGGGTTTCCCTGAATATGACTCTAGGAAGGTGGATGCTCTATCATTACTGTTCTTACATCACATTAACCGCTCGTGTCTTTACACATGTTAAACATGTTATGACGCCTCATAATACTCTTGTACAGCGCTAAAATAATAATAATAATAATAATAATAATAATAATAATAATAATAATTTAATATTTTTATAAACTCTAGAAAAACTTATTACAGTAAAATTAATTATCATCTGACATTTTTATCACAGGATAAAGAACCACTGATTCAGCAGCTGAGTACAGAATGGCACACGTCCTCTTCTCCAGAGATGGATTTCCTTGGTATGATACGGGAGAAGAGCGTCTGGCTGGTAAGATCAGACTGTCCATCTTTCTCCTCGCTGGACTGTGTGGGGGTCTTCCAGCTCTGGTCTGGGCTCTGCGTGTTCTGTATGGTCATTATAAGAGTGGAGGCCGAATCTCAGCCCTGGTCATCATGCTCCTCCTCTCTGACCTGCTGGAGCTGCTTCTGAGTCCATACGTAGTGACCAAACTGTTACAGGATGATGACTGCTGGGACTCGAGCTGGACATGCCGTTTATTAACCTCTGTATGGTCAGCATCAGTGATCTACGGGCTTCACCTCCAACAAGTGGTGGTGCTAGAGGGTGCTCTCTTTTTCAGACATCCACCCTGCTCTGCTCATGCGTTCTTTCCATCTTGCTCCGTCATCACCTCCATCATTGTGTTCATTTCTTTCTTCCTCTGTGAGGTTTTCAGGTTTATTCATCTCATCTTTCTTAGTCTGACTCTTCCTTTAATGATAATGTTGACATCATGTATAGTCACTTGTAGAGCTCCACCCCAAATCAGCTCCACCCATTGTAGAACCAAGAAGCCGAGTTCTGCAGCGTTAGTGTTTGCCACATCCACACTGATCCTGTATGTGACCTTCATCATAGCTTGTATTATTATGAAGGGTCCCTGGACTCTGTGGGGGATGTACTTCTCTCTGATGAGTCTGAGAGTGGTCACTGACCCTCTGGTGTGTGCGCTGGTCTATAGGAAGGACCTCAAGCTTCAGACGCCACCAACACACGCAGAGCACGATGCAGTCATAGAGCTGACTGAGATACAGAACTCAAACCCAGACCTAGCTCAGGAAGTCTGAGGTGAATCACTACAACCATCCCGGATTAAGAACCATCTAGAACTTGGCTTATACAGTGTTTCTATAACTGTACTGTACTAAAGACATGTTGAACAATGTTCCGGAGGTCAATGATATTACATCTGTAACGACGTGAGGGTAATTCATTACACATCTGTAACGACGTGAGGGTAATTCATTACACATCTGTAACGACGTGAGGGTAATTCATTATGACGACTGTAACACATCTGGTAAGATGTGAGGGTAATTATTACACATCTGTGTAGGGTAACGACGTGAGGGTAATTCATTACACATCACGTGAGGGTAATTCCATTGCACATCTATCTGCGTGTTCTGTATGGTCAAAGTGAGTGGTAATCTATAACGACGTGGTTATCATGCTCCTCCTCTCTGACACATCTGGAGCTGCTTCTGAGTCCATACGTAGTGACCAAACTGTTACAGGATGATGACTGCTGGGATCGAGCTGGACATGCAAATTTATTTAACCTGAGCATCAGTGAGGGTAATTTCACCTCAAACAAGTGGTGGTGCTAGAGGGTGCTCTCTCTTTTTCAGACATCCACCCCCTGCTCTGCTCATGCGTTCTTTCCATCTTGCTCCGTCATTCACCTCCATCATTGTGTTTCATTTCTTTCTTCACTCTGTGTACGTTTTTCAGGTTTTATTCACACATCATCTTTCTTAAGTCTGACTCTTCCTTTAATGTAATGTTGACATATTGTATAGTCACTTGTAGAGCTCCACCCCAAATCAGCTCCACCCATCTGTAGAACAACATGAGGGTAATTTCTCACAGCGTTAGTGTTTGCCACATCCACACTGATCCTGTATGTGACCTTCATCATAGCTTGTATTATTATGAAGGGTCCCTGGACTCTGTGGGGGATGTACTTAATTCTGATGAGTCTGATCTGGTCACTGACCCTCTGGTGTGTGAGGGTGGTCTATAGGAAGGACCTCAAGCTTCAGACGCCTCCAACACACGCAGAGCATTCATAGACTGACTGAGATACAGAACTCAAACCCAGACCTAGCTCAGGAAGTCTGAGGTGAATCACTACAACCATCCCGGATTAAGAACCATCTAGAACTTGGCTGATACATTTCTATAACTCTATGAACAATGTTTGAAGGTAAGTACTGTAACGACGTGAGGGTAATTCATTACACATCTGTAACGACGTGAGTGTAATTCATTACACATCTGTAACGACGTGAGGGTAATTCATTACACATCTGTAACGACGTGAGGGTAATTCATTACACATCTGTAACAACGTGAGGGTAATTCATTACACATCTGTAACGACGTGAGGGTAATTCATTACACATCTGTAACGACGTGAGGGTAATTCATTACACATCTGTAACGACGTGAGGGTAATTCATTACACATCTGTAACGACGTGAGGGTAATTCATTACACATCTGGAATAACGTGAGGGTAATTCTGATTGTATAAACTGCTGTTGTAGTCTGATTGTATCAGGTGAAGTTTAGGTACCCACATCATTTGAATACACTGTATAAAATCCTAATATTACAGAAAATAACTTTTTACAGTATATTTTCTGGGTTTTTTATTGTATATAAACTTATTATAGACTTATTTTTACTGTAAAATTACAATAATTTTTATACAGTATTAAAACTGACTTAACACAAATTCACATAATCTCCATAATCATGTTTGGTTAAATATGCAGCATATTATAAAAAGCTTCATGTCCATATTAACAACTGAATAGAAATGTTCTTTGTCATTTCAAGCTAAAGATTTTAAGATAAATCTAATTTCATAAATCAAGTCTTTAACTCGTTTAGGGGTATAACCTTTGTGAAATGATGACTCAGCGAAGTTGAGTTAAACTGCTTTTAGACTAGATTATTCTACTGAAGATATTTGTCTGTGGTGAGACCTCACAGAGGGTAAGCACACTAGAACACGCCTGAGCTCTTAAAGGTGCACTGCACATTGTCAATAAAGGACTCTAGTAACTGCTACAGATTCTTTTTGTTTCTTTCTTTCAATTTTTGTTTGTGTTAATACACCACAGGCTTAATATAGTGCAATGTTACCATGGACCCTGCTAGCTCATAACACTGGCTGGACGTGCACAGTGAAAGTGCACAAGTGTGAACCCTAGTTTAACTACATGTCCTGAAATATAGAAACAGTTTGAGGATTGAGCTCTGAGTGATAGATGACTCTCTCAAACCAAATAACGATACTGTAAAACACCGGAAAGACACGGAAGGTGATGGAAAACGATGTTTAATTTTTTATAAGATGTTCAGTTTGAAGGAAAACAGTTCTTAAGAAACAAAGAGTCTTTGTCATAGGCCACGTCCTGAGCCCAGGTCTCTAAGGGTTCAGACCCTTGCAGATCCAGCTAGATATGCATTACAGGAAATGGACTAGGACCAAACTGGTGGTGGTGTGGTGAGAAACGAGGAGAGCGTTGAATGTCATCTCCTGAACTACAAGTCCAGTCATGAAATTTCTCACCAAGTAAATATTCCACAGTCCATTGTCAGTGGGATTATAACAAAGTGGAAGAGATCAGGAACGACAGCAACTCAACCACGAACTGATAGACCAGGTACAATGACAGACCGGGGTCAGCGGATGCTGAGGCGCATAGTGTTCAGAGGTGGCCAGCTTCAGTCACTACAGGCCTCCAAACCTCATGTGGCCTTCAGATCAGCTCAGGAACGAATGCAGTGGTGTAAAACGCCGCCACTGAACTCTAGAGCAGTGGAGATGTGTTCTCTGGAGTGATCAATCACGCTTCTCCGTCTGGCAATCCGATAGACGAGTCTGGGTTTGGCAGTCGCCAGGAGAACTGTACTGGTCTGACTGCACTGTGCCGAGTGCAATGTTTGGTGGAGGGGGATTATGGTGTGGGGTTGTTGTTCAGGAACTGGGCTGGGACCTAAATGCTTCAGCAGACCAAGAGACTCTGGACCATTCCATCCTCCCAACTTTGTGGAACAGTTTGGCAATGTCCAACATCAGTGTCTGACCTCGCAAATGTGCTTCTGGAAGAATGGTCAGAGATTCCCATAAATACATTCTTAAACTTTGTGGAACGTCTTCCCAGAAGAGCTGAAGCTGATACAGCTGTAAAGGGTGGGCAGACATCGTATTAAACCCTATGGATTGAGAATGGAATGTCTTGGAAGTTCATATGCGTGTGAAGGCAGACGAGCGAATACTTTTGGCAACCTACTGTATGTATTTGTCTCTGTTACTTTAGGTGTGTCAGTAACTACATGCTAACTCCTCTGCTGAACTTGTCCTGGCCAGAAACAGGAAACCGGGCGTCTTGCCTGAGCGTGTTGCAGTATTCATATTCCATTTTGGTTGACAATGGCTTTTAACCTACCATTTGGTTTGAAGCCTCTAGTGAGTTTGTGAGTGATCTCAGAGCCTCTCCTGTGCATGCTCAGATCAGAGTGCTACTCGGTAAATCAGCATCTTTTGTTTGGCAGCAAAAGGACGTTTGTTCTGGAAATGACCATGGGTAACTTTTATAGCCTGGTGCATCATCATGTCAGCTTACTGCTCGGTGTTCAATTCAGTTCCTAGACACTGGAAATAATTTCCATCTGCACTGAGCCAGTAAATAAGAGGTTCATCCTGCATGTTATCTGCATGCTGTGTGTAGAAACCCGGCTGATCGCCGAGATTCGGCTGTAGGAAAAAGCTGACGCAGACAGGAAAGGTAGATTCAGGAATAAATGGAATTCCTTACATTGCTGACGATTGCTGTTACCTCGATACAAATTAAAGTTGCACCCATGTTTTTAGATAGGAGATAACACTTTATTGATCCAGAAGAAACTTAGCAGACCTATCCATCCATCCACTCATCCATCCATCCATCCATCCCCCCCACCAAGATGAAGTCAAGGTCAAAAGGCATGTGACCATCATGATGGTAACTCATGGCAATGAAATGCAGAGTGTAACCAGATGTTTGCTCCTGGTCTCTATGTGTTATATTCCAATAGCTTATGTGTAAAATGTAAACAAAAACAGCCATATATATATATATATATATATATATATATATATATATATATATATATACATATATAAATGCACTAAAATGCAAGAAAGATGGACAGAGGTTTAACAGTGGACACTCTTCTCTCAATCGAGCATTTAATGACTGAATAAAGAGAAACAAATCAGCAGCATCTCACTGCTTGTCTCACTTACATGCAGTTATCCACAAACAGTAAACAAAGTACCCAAATGTAATTTAACATGGCGACCAGGCAGCCCCAGCACCATCAACCAACCACACAGCTAGCACATATCAAACCATGCAAAAACCACAAAACATCAGCCCCCCTTTGACACACAGGTGCTCCAACACGAAAGATAACACGGTTCAAACAATGAAATGAACTCTCAGCAAGTATATCTCACCTAAAATGCAAGAAAGATGGACAGAGGTTTAACAATGGACACTCTTCTCTCAATCGAGCATTTAATGACTGAAGAGGAAGAGAGTCCGTTGCTCCACCTACTGCCCTCGACTGCCCCTACTGGCGAACTCCGGTACTGCTGTTCAGAATTAATTCTGAAAGATTGCTGACCTCTTACATACTCCCTATCAAAATTAGATGTTGTCCTCAACATCACATAACATCACACTTCTGTGGGATTAAACATACATTATGCAATACCAAATTACAGGCTGGAACTCTTTTGATACATTCTGTTTCACTTTTGTGCAAGTATTCAGTGTTCATGGCAAACAGTCCATAATTGTTTTTCACTCTCCCAGCTCTTAATACAAGTCACTCATTGGCTGTACATATGTGAAACCGTTTGTTTTAGTTGGTGTAAGTCTTTGGTTGTCGGTGCAAATGTACTGTCTCTTTCCTTTAGAAAGGATCAACAATACTCAGTTTTTGAGTTCTTAAATATCTTACGTATACACGTGTCTCTGAAAGTTATTGTCCAGAAGTATAAATCTCAACATAAAAGTCTCTTACTTTAACAGATTGCGATCTTGCTAATAATTCTGGCATATAACAGTCCATTATCTGTATTGTTACAAAACTATGTTGAGTAACAGCAAAACTGCGCTGGGCATGTCCATGGATTCTGGAGTTCTGCATAGAGGGGTGATGTTGCTACACTGTAACATGTTGGATTCCCAATCTGGTCATATTGTAACATCTTGGGTGGTCGACGGATTCTTTGAGGACGCTGAGGTCTAGGCTCATCTGGCAGGCTCTCAGGGGTTCCAGGTAAGTTCTCAGGTGAGTTCACAAACTTTTCTCTTTCGTTCTCAGAGGTGTTATCAGGTCCTCCCTCAGGGGTGTTATCAGATCCTTCCCCAGTATGTCCAGCAGTTTCTACAGGCAGGTGATGCTCATCCTCATCCGCATGTATATTTCCATCATCATCTTGTCCAACATGCGTTAGCTCTACTTGAGACTTATTGTTCCTTGGCTCAGTCTCTCTACAGGTATGATGACTCTCCATTCGTCTCTCTGGCCGCTTGGTGTGATACTGGTAAGGTGAAATCACAGGGTAGTTCTCCTCCTCCTCATCATCCTCCTCCTCCTCCTCCTCAGCACGCTGTTCTCTGATTTTATTTCTTCTTGCAGGTTTACCTTTTGGTTTAACATGTGACTGGTCCGGGACCTCCAGCGGTAGATGATCACAAGGTAAGAGCAAGTTGCGATGTAGCACTCTCAACTTTCCCTTTCCCTTTTCAGGTCGTAGCTCATAAACAGGAATGTGTTCATTCACTTGTCGTACTACGACATGGATGATATCCTCCCAATGATTTCTCAGTTTCCCAGGTCCTCCACGAGGTGTTAAATTGCACACTAGAACACGGTCACCCGGACATAACACTGAACTTTTGACTTTCTTGTCATAGTTCCTCTTGTTCCGTGAAGCAGCTTTGTGGGCATTTTCTTTCGCAATTGCATGTGCTTCTTCCATACCTTTTTTCCACTTCTCTAGATATTCCTCTTGAGAGCTACTGCCTGGTTCCGTGGGTAAGTTGAAATACAAATCAATTGGCAACCTTGGAGAGCGACCATAGAGTAAAAAAAATGGAGAAAACCCTGTCACCTCTGAACGAGTGCAGTTGTAGGCAAATATCAGTTTATTCAATGAATCTTTCCAGGATGCCTTTTCTTTCTCTGTGAGAGTCTTCAACATTTGGAGCAATGTCTGATTGAAGCGCTCCACTTTCCCATGGTAGGGTGGTAGGGAGTGGTTCTTGATCCTGTGACTCCGCAGTACTTGCTCATTTTTGAGAACAACTGATTTTCAAATTCACCTCCCTGGTCATGATGTATGCATGAGGGGAACCCAAACTTAAGGGCGTGATCATTGAAAATCCGGTCTGCAACTGTTTTGCCTGACTTGTTAGTTGTTGCATATGCCTGAGCAAAGCCAGTAAAATGGTCAATAATCACAAGTATATATTCATAACCTCCTCTGCATTTGTCTAGATGGAGAAAGTCGACTGAAACCAACTCGAATGGCTGCGTGGAGATGCTAGTAAGTGGGGCTCTAGTTTCTCTACTGGGTGTTTCAGGCATCCGTTTTCTTACTCTGTTCCTTTTGGCTACCCATAACCACACGTTCTGTCACATTGAAGCCAATTATCGGATGTGATTGCTGATGGCCTTGGATGATCAGTACTGGGATATGGAGCTCTTCAGCATCAGCTGCCAGTTTGAAGGTAAGTTCTACCCACCCCACATAAGGTATCTCAGTGCCATTGGCAGCTTCAACTTGTAACGGATCAAGTGGATCACTTATTTCAGCAATATTCCTGAGTTTGATGTCAGGTAAGTGCCTAGCTTTCCAAGCTTCATCAATCGCACAGATTTGTGAGCCAGTATCCCACAACACTTCAGCTTTCTTGCCCTGTAGATAGCAATTTATGATGCACTTTTTCCCAACTAGTCCAGTCACAGTTGATTGTTTCTTAGCCATGATGTTCCTTCTCTTTTTCGTTATCGCTTTACAGGTGTGGACTTGCCTGCTATGTTCAGATTTTGAGTACGAGTTGCACTTTCCTTTGTGTTTTGACCAGTGACTAGTTTGACATTCCCTTGAACAATACAACGCATCCTTGCAGGCTGAGCACTGTTTGAGTTCTTGGATTTCATTTCTCTTACCACAGGTCAAGCAGATTTGGGACTGTTCAACAGCAGCGGTCACACCCTGTCCCGTGGGGGCAACCGCTCTCCGTTTAACGGCCCCAAGTGAGGATCATTTGACGTCCTCCTACAGCCTGCCGCATAATGCTCACTGCTACCGCCCTTATAACAATGATGACAATAAGATTCTCTGTTTTGCTGACACAAAAAACATCTGGGTCGGAGACGAGGGACTGGGTATAGCTGTGGTGCAAACATCTGCTGAAACTGGGCTGTCCTCCTTACTGCACCTGAGCCATGAGGTGACCAGTATCCATACATAGGCCTACCACCCTGGTTAAAAGAAGCTTCTGACTGGTTCAAAGGGGTGTACTGTGGTTCTACATGCAATGGAGATTGAGCTGCTCTGCTATCTGGGTCTCCACCTACATGTCTGTACAGTAATGGTGCACCTACTGGTTTCTGAATAGACTCTCTAATCTGTGACACCTCTGCTTTCAAGTCTTTTAATGACAGAAGATCTGATTTGATTTCTTTCAACTCTGACAGGACATCAGGAGGGACAGAAGTAGGTGATGTTTGAACGAAGCCTTTTGTAACACCATCAGACCCACCAGACCGGACAACATGGACACTGACCGATTTCTGCTGTGTAAACTGTTTCTTCTTTTCTTGTCGTTCTTTCTCATTAGCACAAGCAACATTGAGTTTCTCCAAAAGCAGCTCATCTGAGGTAGTTGTCTGCATGAGGTAAGGCTGTAGGTCACTTTTGATGTTATCATTTTGTAATCCTGTAAGCACTGCATGCATAAAGAGGCTCTGCACAAGTGTAGGATCATATTTCAAGCTGGACTCTGCTTCTTGTGATGCAAACAATATTTTCTGTCTCAAATCCATTGTTCGAATCAAGAAGTCCTGGTCACATAATACGATCTGCATTAATTCGCCGCTCAAAAGGTGACGTGGCTGCGATCAATCGGAATTAATGCGGCGCTTCAAAGGTGCCTTGGCCGCGTTTGTTTGGTATTAATTCAGCGGTCTAAATGTGACGTGGCTGCGATCGATCGGAATTTAATCCGCGCTTCAAAGGGGACCTTGCTGCGATGCGATCGGTCTTAATTCGGCGCTCTAAACGTGACGTGGCTGCGATCGATCTGTATTAATTGCGCGTTGTAAAGGTGACGTGGCTGCGATCGTTCGGTATTAATTCCGCGCTGTAAACGTGACGTGGCTGCGATCGATCTGTATTAATTCCCCGCTCTATACGTGACGTGGCTGCGATCGATCTGTATTAATTCCCCGCTCTATACGTGACGTGGCTGCGATCGATCTGTATTAATTCCGCGCTTCTAAACGTGACGTGGCTGCGATCGATCTGTATTTAATCCGCGCTTCAAAGGTGACGTGGCTGCGATCGATCTGTATTAATTCCGCGCTCTAAACGTGACGTGGCTGCGATCGATCTGTATTAATTCCGCGCTCTAAACGTGACGTGGCTGCGATCGATCTGTATTAATTCCGCGCTCTAAACGTGACGTGGCTGCGATCGATCTGTATTAATTCCGCGCTGTAAAGGTGACGTGGCTGCGATCGTTCGGTATTAATTCCCCGCTCTAAACGTGACGTGGCTGCGATCGATCTGTATTAATTCCGCGCTTCAAACGTGACGTGGCTGCGATCGATCTGTATTAATTCCGCGCTCTAAACGTGACGTGGCTGCGATCGATCTGTATTAATTCCGCGCGTCAAACGTGACGTGGCTGCGATCGATCTGTATTAATTCCGCGCTCTAAACGTGACGTGGCTGCGATCGATCTGTATTAATTCCGCGCTCTAAACGTGACGTGGCTGCGATCGATCGGTATTAATTCCGCGCTTTAAAGTTGACGTGCCTGCGATCGATCAGTATTAATTCCGCGGTCTAAACGTGACGTGGCTGCGATCAATCTGTATTGATTCCGCGCTCTAAACGTGACGTTCCTGCGATCGATCAGTATTAATTCCCCGCTCTAAACGTGACGTGGCTGCGATCGATCTGTATTAATTCCGCGCTTCAAAGGTGACGTGGCTGCGATCGATCTGTATTAATTCCGCGCTCTAAACGTGACGTGGCTGCGATCGATCTGTATTAATTCCCCGCTCTAAACGTGACGTGGCTGCGATCGATCTGTATTAATTCCGCGCTCTATACGTGACGTGGCTGCGATCGATCTGTATTAATTCAGCGGTCTAAACGTGACGTGGCTGGGATCAATCTGTATTCATTCTGCGCTGTAAAGGTGACGTTGCTCCGTTCGATTTGTATTAATTCCGCGCTCTAAACCTGACGTGGCTTCGATCGATTGGTATTAAATCCGCGCTTCAAAGGTGACGTTGCCGCGTTCGATCGGTATTAATTCCGCGCTCTAAACGTGACGTGGCTGCGATCGATCGGTATTAATTCCGCGCTCTAAACGTGACGTGGCTGCGATCGATCTGTATTAATTCCGCGCTGTAAACAGGACGTTGCTGCGATCGATCTGTATTAATTCCCCGCTCTAAACGTGACGTGGCTGCGATCGATCTGTATTAATTCCGCGCTTTAAAGGTGACGTTGCCGCGTTCGTTCAGTATTAATTCCGCGCCCCAAACGTGATGTGGCTGCGTTCGATCTGTATTAATTCCGCGTTGAAAAGGTGACGTGGCTGCGATCGTTTGGTATTAATTCCGCGGTCTAAACGTGACGTGGCTGCGATCGATCTGTATTAAATCCCCGCTCTAAACGTGACGTGGCTGCGATCGATCTGTATTAATTCCGCGCTTCAAACGTGACGTGGCTGCGATCGATCTGTATTAATTCCGCGCTCTAAACGTGACGTGGCTGCGATCGATCTGTATTAATTCCGCGCTCTAAACGTGACGTGGCTGCGATCGATCTGTATTAATTCCGCGCTCTAAACGTGACGTGGCTGCGATCGATCTGTATTAATTCCGCGCTCTAAACGTGACGTGACGTGGCTGCGATCGATCTGTATTAATTCCGCGCTCTCAACAGGACGTGGCTGCGATCGATCTGTATTAATTCCGCGCTCTCAACAGGATGTTGCTGCGATCGATCTGTATTAATTCCGCGCTCTAAACGTGACGTGGCTGCGATCGATCTGTATTAATTCCCTGCTCTAAACGTGACGTGGCTGCGATCGATCTGTATTAATTCCGCGCTCTAAACGTGACGTGGCTGCGATCGATCTGTATTAATTCCGCGCTCTAAACGTGACGTGGCTGCGATCGATCTGTATTAATTCCGCGCTCTAAACGTGACGTGGCTGCGATCGATCTGTATTAATTCCGCGCTGTAAACGTGACGTGGCTGCGATCGATCTGTATTAATTCCGCGGTCTAAACGTGACGTGGCTGCGATCGATCTGTATTAATTCCGCGCTCTAAACGTGACGTGGCTGCGATCGATCTGTATTAATTCCGCGCTTCAAACGTGACGTGGCTGCGTTTGTTCGGTATTAATTCCGCGATCTAAACGTGACGTGACTGCGATCGATCTGTATTAATTCCGCGATCTAAACGTGACATGGCTGTGATCGATCTGTATTAATTCCGCGCTCTAAACGTGACGTGGCTGCGATCGATCTGTATTAATTCCGCGGTCTAAACGTGACGTGGCTGCGATCGATCTGTATTAATTCCGCGCTCTAAACGTGACGTGGCTGCGATCGATCTGTATTAATTCCGCGCTCTAAACGTGACGTGACTGCGATCGATCTGTATTAATTCCGCGGTCTAAACGTGACGTGACTGCGATCGATCTGATTTAATTCCCCGCTCTAAACGTGACGTGGCTGCGATCGATCTGTATTAATTCCCCGCTCTAAACGTGACGTGGCTGCGATCGATCTGTATTAATTCCGCGCCCCAAACGTGACGTGGCTGCGTTCGATCTGTATTAATTCCGCGTTGAAAAGGTGACGTGGCTGCGATCGATCTGTATTAATTCCCCGCTCTAAACGTGACGTGGCTGCGATCGATCTGTATTAATTCCGCGCTAAAAACGTGACGTGGCTGCGATCGATCTGTATTAATTCCCCGCTTAAAACGTGACGTGGCTGCGATCGATCTGTATTAATTCCCCGCTCTATACGTGACGTGGCTGCGATCGATCTGTATTAATTCCCCGCTCTAAACGTGACGTGGCTGCGATCGATCTGTATTAATTCCGCGCTTTAAAGGTGACGTGACGTGGCTGCGATCGATCTGTATTAATTCCGCGCTCTAAACGTGACGTGGCTGCGATCGATCTGTATTAATTCCGCGCTTCAAACGTGACGTGGCTGCGATCGATCTGCATTAATTCCCCGCTTCAAACGTGACGTGGCTGCGATCGATCTGTATTAATTCCGCGCTTCAAAGGGGACCTTGCTGCGATCGATCTGTATTAATTCCCCGCTCTAAACGTGACGTGGCTGCGATCGATCTGTATTAATTCCGCGCTGTAAAGGTGACGTGGCTGCGATCGATCTGTATTAATTCCGCGCTCTAAACGTGACGTGGCTGCGATCGATCTGTATTAATTCCCCGCTCTATACGTGACGTGGCTGCGATCGATCTGTATTCATTCCGCGCTCTAAACGTGACGTGGCTGCGATCGATCTGTATTCAATCTTCGCTTCAAAGGGGACCTTGCTGCGATAGATCGGTCTTAATTCGGCGCTCTAAACGTGACGTGGCTGCGATCGATCTGTATTAATTCCGCGCTTCAAACGTGACGTGGCTGCGATCGATCTGTATTAATTCCCCGCTCTAAACGTGACGTGGCTGCGATCGATCTGTATTAATTCCCCGCTCTATACGTGACGTGGCTGCGATCGATCTGTATTAATTCCCCGCTCTATACGTGACGTGGCTGCGATCGATCTGTATTAATTCCGCGTTATAAAGGTGACGTGGCTGCGATCGTTCGGTATTAATTCCGCGCTGTAAACAGGACGTTCCTGCGATCGATCTGTATTAATTCCGCGCTTTAAAGGTGACGTGGCTGCGATCAATCTGTATTCATTCCGCGCTCTAAACGTGACGTGGCTGCGATCGATCTGTATTCAATCTGCGCTTCAAAGGGGACCTTGCTGCGATGCAATCGGTCTTAATTCCGCGCTCTAAACGTGACGTGGCTGCGATCGATCTGTATTAATTCCGCGTTGTAAAGGTGACGTGGCTGCGATCGTTCGGTATTAATTCCGCGCTGTAAACAGGACGTGGCTGCGATCGATCTGTATTAATTCCCCGCTCTAAACGTGACGTGGCTGCGATCGATCTGTATTAATTCCGCGCTCTAAACGTGACGTGGCTGCGATCGATCTGTATTAATTCCCCGCTCTAAACGTGACGTGGCTGCGATCGATCTGTATTAATTCCGCGCTCTAAACGTGACGTGGCTGCGATCGATCTGTATTAATTCCGCGCTCTAAACGTGACGTGGCTGCGATCGATCTGTATTAATTCCGCGCTCTAAACGTGACGTGGCTGCGATCGATCTGTATTAATTCCGCGCTTCAAACGTGACGTGGCTGCGATCGATCTGTATTAATTCCCCGCTCTATACGTGACGTGGCTGCGATCGATCTGTATTAATTCCGCGTTATAAAGGTGACGTGGCTGCGATCGTTCGGTATTAATTCCGCGCTGTAAACAGGACGTGGCTGCGATCGATCTGTATTAATTCCCCGCTCTAAACGTGACGTGGCTGCGATCGATCTGTATTAATTCCCCGCTCTAAACGTGACGTGGCTGCGATAGATCGGTCTTAATTCGGCGCTCTAAACGTGACGTGGCTGCGATCGATCTGTATTAATTGCGCGTTGTAAAGGTGACGTGGCTGCGATCGATCTGTATTAATTGCGCGTTGTAAAGGTGACGTGGCTGCGATCGATCTGTATTAATTCCCCGCTCTATACGTGACGTGGCTGCGATCGATCTGTATTAATTCCGCGCTCTAAACGTGACGTGGCTGCGATCGATCTGTATTAATTCCGCGCTCTATACGTGACGTGGCTGCGATCGATCTGTATTAATTCCCCGCTCTATACGTGACGTGGCTGCGATCGATCTGTATTAATTCCGCGTTGTAAAGGTGACGTGGCTGCGATCGTTCGGTATTAATTCCGCGCTTCAAAGGTGACTTGGCCGCGTTCGTTTGGTATTAATTCAGCGGTCTAAATGTGACGTGGCTGGGATCAATCTGTATTCATTCCGCGCTGTAAAGGTGACGTTGCTCCGTTCGATTTGTATTAATTCCCCGCTCTAAACGTGACGTGGCTTCGATCGATTGGTATTAAATCCGCGCTTCAAAGGTGACTTGACCGCGTTCGTTTGGTATTAATTCCCCGCTCTAAACGTGATCGATCTGTAATTATGACCGCGCTTTAACAGGTGACGTTCCGCTTCGATTCAGTATTAATTCCCCTCTCTACCTAAACGTTGACGTGGACTGCGTCGATCTGTATTAATTCCGCGTGTATCCAAACGTGACGTGGCTGCGATCCAATCCTGCATTAATTCCTCGCTTCAAAGTTCACGTCTTGCGATACTGTTTTTTATTAACTCTCTTCTAATTATTTTTTTCTATCTATCTTTTTCAATCTCTACCTCAAATCTTAATTTCTATTTCGACTACTTACTTATCCCATTTTCTCTTTTTTCTCCTACTATTTTAATCTTCTCTCACTTA